>JADWQK010001675.1:0-129309 GCA_017933935.1 Sesamia nonagrioides
AGTCGCGATCGACTGGACTAGCAGTCGCGATCGACTGGACTAGCAGTCGCGATCGACTGGACTAGCAGTCGCGATCGACTGGACTAGCAGTCGCGATCGACTGGACTAGCAGTCGCGATCGACTGGACTAGCAGTCGCGATCGACTGGACTAGCAGTCGCGATCGACTGGACTAGTAGTCGCGATCGACTGGACTAGCAGTCGCGATCGACTGGACTAGTAGTCGCGATCGACTGGACTAGCAGTCGCGATCGACTGGACTAGCGGTCGCGATCGACTGGACTAGCAGTCGCGATCGACTGGACTAGCAGTCGCGATCGACTGGACTAGCAGTCGCGATCGACTGGACTAGCAGTCGCGATCGATTTCCCTATTAACCAACTGGTCATGGTTACATTGATTATTATTTTATTACTGATAGATCTCGTCCTTATAACATGACATAAAACATTAAGTAAATAATTATCTTCCGTCATAAAACTTTTATGAATTTAATTCAATAATTGTATAATAATAATTGTTAAATAATTTTGTCCTATTATCACAATTTCAGAATATATAAAAATAAAATGTTATTATCCTCTTAAAATATGCTTTGGTTTTAAAATATTATTTTTCAATAAGTTAAAATTGACCTATTTTGACTAGCAAGTCTTTTTTTCCAATTTAGAAAACGATTAAACGCTTGTTGATATGATTTTCCTAAGGCTGGAGCATCATCTTTAAGCATAATTGGTACAACATAACGCCCATCGGAGGTGCGATACGTGCCTTCTTTATATTTTTGTTCGCATTTTTCATCCTCGGGGCCGGAAATTTTACATTTCGGCGGCTCCTCGGACTCCCGAAACCGTTGAACGATCCCGTCGAGCGCACTAGAAGGCGCGACGAGGAGCGTAACGGGTGTAGCCGGAGTTTTAGCTACCACGTTTTGAAGAAACTGACCACTTATCACCCAGCCGAATACACTAGAGAGTGCGCATGGAAAGCCCGGGCCTGGACTGAAACGTGAGCCAGTATATATCTGGTCAAAACAGTCTACTCCTAACAACAGATCGATCGGACCGGATTTATCAAAGTCCTGGTCGGCGAGATCTAGATGTGTAAACTTATCCTTGACGATTGTCGGCAACGACATCGAAGGAATCATGGATGTGATTTTAGGTAGAACCACTAATTGAATGTCAAACTGAGGAGTGTCACTCAATCGAGGTCTTATTGAACCGAAGGTGTGACCTTTAATGCTACACCCATAATTTTGACCGATGCCACTTACATTTAATTTACATTTCTTGATATGTAAACCTAATTGTCGCGCACAGCTACTTGTAATGAATGAATCCATCGAGCCACTGTCAATAATTGTGCGGACATACTGCCACGAACCATCCGCTCGCTTCACACGAACTACTGCTGTACCAAGGATTTTTTTGCTAATAGGTTGATTCGAAATGTTTGACTGGGTAGCACCAGTTAGAGTAGTGTTCATATCGGGATGCTGGGATGAATCCAGTTCACTAGTATGAGACAGTAAACTCTTATGCTCTTCATGTAACAAGGTATTATGTTTCGCATTACAAATGAAACATGTTGACTTAGATTTGCAATCGGTAACAGTGTGACCCGGCCTTAAGCAGTTTTGACATAATTTTAAATCTTTAACTAATTGTTGTCGCTGTGTCATATTCATGGAATGCAATTTACTACAACGGTAGATTGAATGATTTTCATTACAACACACACAAACAAACTGATTAACTTTATTATTATTGTTGGAAGAAATTAGAGATGAATTTGGTTGACGCGATAAATAATCTTTATTTGTATTAGGCCGATTTTGTTTACTTGTAGAATTTGATGATGGAATATTAACTGGTTGGCTAACCTCTAATACTTTTAGGTAATTTTGTAAATAAGTAATGAAGTTATTAAATTTAGGAATTTCTTCAGTGTTTTGTAATTCAAACCTTTTTTTTGTTTCTGTATCTAGAGGTCTAGACGCAATGTAGAATAGAATAAATTCGCATAAATCATCAATACACAAACCGCGCAAGGCACTAACGCATTCATAAAGTGTGTTAGATAACTCAGATAAGTTAGATAATGATGGTTTTTGTATGGGATTAATTTTAATTATTTTATCTAAATAAGCTGTTGCAAGAATACGCTTGTTGTCATATCTGTCCAGTAAAGTTGCAAAAACCACTGAATAATTTGCCGATGTCACAGGCACGCCCTTGGCTAATGTCAGTGCATAGCCAGATAAACATGACAGCAAATAGTGAAATTTCTCAGTGTCAGATAATGAACTATTATTATGAACAAGTGCTGTATAACTATCTTTAAATGTTTGCCACTTTTCTATATTACCATCAAACTTTGGGAGTTCTAGTTTCGGTAGCTTCACTTGCGAACGCACGTGACCTTGACCTAATTCCGGGCGACAGTCGCTACCCGCGCTCGCATCGAGAGAATCCGCAAACTCGATAACACAGTAATACAATTCATCGAATGACAGTAACACTTTATGATCGATAACAAACGAAGGTTTAAGCTTTAATTGCAACCGGTTAACATCCTCGTTGCATTCCAAAAATCTATTACGAATCTCGTCAATCTTTTTGTACCTAGCTCGAAAAGCTGCAAATTTAGTTTTAGTTTCCTTAACTGTATTGGCTAAATCGTAAAGTATCTGCATACTTGTATACTCATATTCCCGCCTTTTAATAGCGGTTATTAATTCCACTTCGCTCATAGTTAACTCAAAAAGATAAAAGTTATAAAAGTAGGTAAAACGGAAAAAACGTCAGCCGGTAGGTAGGCAGCAATGCCCGCGCGAACGTATTGACTGAGATACAAGCACACACGTCTCAAGGTTATTTGTTAGAATATAAGTTTTGACTTTGAGGTAGTTCAAAGCTAATCCGTCTCCCGCCGGAGACAAGTACGAGTGTAGGTACCTCGGTACTAAATTCGAGAAACTTCGAACTCACGTTTTTTCAAAGTAATTTATGCAATTTGGTATTTAATACAAATAAATGCAGCTTATTACAAGGGAATGAACGAGGTATGAATGTACGATTGAATAGTCAATCGGTCTCAAATAAGAAACAATAACTAGGTATCATGGGATGACCTAGGTTTTAAATTGCCTTAAGTAGGTAAATATACGAATAAATTAGAATTGGGATTACGTATTTAACGTAATAACGAGAATGGAAGGATTTAATTTCCGATAGTAGGTATTTTTGAAATAATTACGCGAGAAAGATCCTCACAGGAGGCACCATAATTAATGTTGACGCTTCCTGGAAGAGTCGCTGCATTCTCCTATCAACCCCAGGGTCTCAAAGCAGGGAAACAAACATGCAAAGCACTAACCTGGATGCAGTTGGACAGGACAAGGAGTTACTAACGACGAGTCAGGCGCCAGTCGGTTAGCTTGCTCCTTCTTCGTGGACTTGATGCTGTTTGTTCACTGCCTACACTCGTCAAGCACAGACACACCACCGATATGGAAACTGAGGGTTTATTAGGCCAGCGAAGCTCTTAGGAAGTCAGATATTCGATTTTATTTAGAGTACACGCGGCGTTGGATGAGCTGAGATCGCCATCTTTTTTCGTACTAGTTCTCCCTCTTGCCACTCTTGAGGGAGGGCGCATGGAAAAGGCGAAGGCATAGTACGCCATACAGCCTAGTTTATTATTATCGTCGTTGACGCAACAAGGATGGGGAATGGAAATGCATGGATAGATTATTAGGATAGTTAATGCTTACACAAGAGTAAAGTAGCGGAGTTTGAGGGTGCGAATAGGAGTAAAATCGTGGCAGACACGCTTCGGAAATCCCAAGATTTTAGTTGCCTTTTTGACAATATTGTCTTTGTGAGGAATGAAAGTAAGCTGACTGTCGAGGCAGACTCCAAGATCGCGAATTGTGTTTTCCTTCTGCAGTGCCATTCAATGATTTCTTTTTTAATTTTATTGTTTACTTTCCTATTTTATTTAATTATAAACTAGTGTTTGACCCCAATCCAGCCTGGTGGTAAGCAGTGATGCAATCGTTGATGGTAAAGCGCGCTAGTTAATTAAGAGCCTATTCACTCTAGCCTTGAAAACACATAAACTGTATTCAGACCGAAACACCGCCACTAGCAAATTGTTCCAGTCCCTTGATGTACGCGGTATAAAAGAAGAGGCGAAACGCTTCGTTCGGATCGTTGTGATGTCAAAAACGTAAGGGTGGAAACTCGCCTTACGACGGGTCATCAGGTGATGGAACGGAGATGGGGGAAATAAATCAAACGATTTGCATCATTATCATGTCAGAATCATACCTTATTTGTGTTTAAGTGCTTCGTAGTAGGCCTATTGCTGAAAAATTACAGATGAAAGAACCAATGACATACATTTCACACGCAGATTTCAGTTATTTATATTTACATATTTTAGATGCCAGTATGTCAAGCGGCCTGTTACTGTCAAACTTACCCGATCGACCTTGAACATTAATGATACAGCGATACAGTTGAAACCTATTAAAAATACGGAATTTAGTAGCCTGATGTACTGGCAGATGATGCTAACTGATTTTTAATAAAAGCTTGTTACCCTACTTGGCTGTCCCGACAAAAATATCGCACACGCCCCGCTCGGGCGGGCGAGCGGTGCATTGACCTCTGGTGTCAACGTTCCGCGGGCATTCGCAGTACTATGATCTACCTTAAGCTGCGTGGCGCGGTAGGTAACCACACTGCAACAATTTCTAAATATAATTGGCAAAAATATAGTTTAAAAAACTAAAAAACATGCTTTTAAAAACTATCAAACTAAAAAGTTAAAAATAATTTTTAAAAAAGCGTGAGGCGCTTTGTGCCATAATTTTTGTATATTAAGCGCCTCACGCTTTTTAAAAAAATATTTTTAACGTTTTAGTTTGATGTTTTTTAAAAGCATGTTTTTCAGTTTTTTAAACTATATTTATTTTCTACTTTTTAATTAGATATTCTTTAAAAAAAAACGGACTAACGAACGTATTGAAAACGGTGGGACATTTTACAGTAATGAGCAGCTCACTCGTAGTCCAAAGAGTTAGAGACGGACAAACAAACAAACAAGCAAACATACAAGTGAAGCTAATAAAAAGCATGTAAAAAATATACCATGGTGTAAAAATGATTTGAATAGATTCAGTTGCTTATTCTGAACAAACTATAGGTAGTCAGGTATGGCATAAACAAAAAAATAACGTTGTAGGTATATAAAGTAGATCACAACTTACAACACTTACACTTTTAAATTTATTACCACCGGTCCAGTTCAACAGATGAAACGACAATGTGTTTTGTAGGTTTATTTTTATTATTTATTGGTTTGGTTTCGGATTCACTTGATTGTATTTTATTTATTTATTTGTTAAAATTATGAGACTTTGGCCCCGTGTGGTACGAGGCTTAGAATAGTACCAACCCATATCCTCCCGTGGGTGTCGTAAGAGGCGACTAAGGGAACTCTCACCAGGGAAGCGGGCAGCAGTGCTTCTCCGGTGGAATATCAAACTAATGCGATCCCCAACCCGCCTGCCAAGCATGGGGAATAGTGCAAACCCCCTCAATGTAATGAATACCTTGGGGGAGGCCTTTGTCCAGCAGTGGACTTTTATAGGCTGAATAAGATGACACTTTGAGGTCTTATAATAACATTGTTTCACACATTAACATATTTAGTGTCGAAATACATATTAAAAGCGATGCACATGCAGACTGAAATGAATAATTTATAATGTCAAAATATTAATAGTTATGTGGAGGCATGAGGAACACGGAGTAAAGTTCATTCATCCTCCATAGAAAAGGGAGGATCCTCCGACCAGACAGGTGTTATGTCTGGCGGGCACATGCCCAATGCTTGAAATTGGGAAGTTGTATGTCAGCTAATTGCACGGTAAAGTCTGATTGCGAGATGTAGAATTCGTGTGACGTCAGTATGACGCGTTGTTCCATATGGCGTTTGTAGGTACCGCTACAGTTAAATATGTATATAAGTTAAAATGTGGTAAATAAAAAAGTATTATATCAAATAATAAATCTTAATGTAAAGAATGCGGGTTCGATCGAATATCTAATGGCAGTCGTTACGGGTTGTTGGTGCCCTTAAAAGTGCCTCTAATTGGTCTAAATGCAATGCTTCGATATCGCTTTCGGGTTGTGGAGGTCAGACAGTAGTCCCTTCATGGTAAATATCGAAGTTTTTCCAAAATCAGTACTTGAACTGGTAAAGCGGACCCCAGACTCCAAAGCTGAAAAAGCTTCGGATGCGACTGAGATTAACGCTGAATATCAAACTAAAAAGATAAAAATATTTTTTAAAAAAGCGTGAGGCGCTTTGTGCCATAATTTTTGTTTATTAAACGCCTCACGCTTTTTTTTTAAATTATTTCAACCTTTTTAGTTAGATATTTTTTAAAAGCATGTTTTTTTAGTTTTTTAAACTACATATATTTATTTTCAACTTTTTAGTTCGATATTCTTTTTTACAAAAAATAAAACGAACGAACGAACGTATTGAAAACGAACATACAAGTGAAACTAATAAAAAGCATGTAAAAATAAAAAGTTACGTTATCTAAAAATTTATAGTAATTATCGGGTTAGCTATTATATAATATCCTGTGTCAGACGATTGTACATGCATAATCAGTCTATAACATTTACACTCACATTCCTCGAGAGAGAGTATCATAATCCACCAAGCGGGCTTGGTGTAGTTTGCTAAAGAAAAAAATGGATCTAGGAAGTTCTGGTTCTAGAGGTTCATAAGAATTTCCTGGCGAAGTTTTCGTTCACCATTTTGAGAGCATACGTGGCACTTCGCTCAAAATAATAGTACTAATAAAACCAATCTTTAGGAGTATAAATACTACTACAAAAATTAACACTGGGCTTTATAGTCTCAAAACCGACCCTAAGATAGCAAACTTTCAACTAATGAAAAACACGGCTTTCCCACAATACATATAAAGCCTCACCGACAACATCTTTATAATAACAATTTTCATACTCCTTTACACTCGAGTCAATTTCTCTGAAAGATACTCCGATGGCTCCATTCAGGAAAACGGTTTTCTTGCAACATTTTTACATAAAGCTCACATAAAACTAATTTATTGGCTTTAGAAGAAAGTATCGAACTTGCTGTGAGAAACAATTTATGTGTTACTGTTGTTTTTGAGAGCACAATAAAGAAGCAGTTGGTGTGTAAGTTAAATAGATCTAGTTTTGAGTTTAACCTGAAAATATGTTATGGTTGAACTAGAAGTCGTGGTGGCCTAGTGGTTAAAACACCAGCCTCTCAAGTATGAGTGTGCGGATTCGATTCCAGGTCAGGCAAGTACCAATGTAACTTTTCTAAAGTTATATGTACTTTCTAAGTATATCTTGGACACCAATGACTGATTACAAGGTGAAGGAAAAACATCTTGAGGAAACCTGGACTTTAAGTCCGAAATCGCCAACCCGCATTGAGCAAGCGTGATGATTACGCACAATACTTCTCTGTATGAGAGGAGACCTGTGCCCAGCAGTGGGACGATAAAAAGGTTGACGATGATGATGAACTAGAAACTAATTCCAATCTTAATCAACAATGCTTATGCAACAAAAATATTTCTTAAGGAACGTTTGACGAATGTTTTTATGACCTACAAATTGTTGTTCCGGGTCTAGCTGTTAGTATAGGAGTTCAAATGTTTGTAAACACACCCACGGTACAGAAGAAATTCCTAGTGGCAAAATTCCAATAGGCTGGTCATGTTTGTTGAAGTCCTGGAGGCCCTAGCTAGATGGACGAATGGGAACTAGGACATGGAACATGTGGCTGGAACAAACTGAATGTGGAAAGCACAGTCACACAAGGTGGACGACAGACGCGGTCTGGAACAAGTCTATATCCAAAAGTGGACTGCAATAAGATGAGGTAATTGCGTTTTGCTTTTTAGTTAAGTATGTCAGACCAGATTGTCAATTTCCAGCAATATAAAATGAATCTTCATCATCATCATTATTTCAGCCGAAAGACGTCCACTGCTGGACAAAGGCCTCCCCCGAGGATATCCACGACGACCGGTCCTGCGCCTCCTGCATCCAGCGGTTTACTTCGCCAGGTTGCGGTCCACCTTGTCGGGGGCCTACCCACGCTGCGTCTTCGGGTACGTGGTCGCCACTCGAGAACCCGTCGGCCTTTAGCAATACTTTAGCTTTAAAGAAATAAAATACAGCAAACTGCAAAACAGCTTTTGATATTAACCGTTTAATGTCTCGTGTATTAATGAGATTGTACTGTTCTATTAATTTAAAGCATATAATTAGAGCCCGATTGAGGCATAATTAATGGTACTTTTGTTCAACGCAATTATGGTTTATAACTTGGATTTGTAATAATAATCGCCAATATTGTGGTTATAATCGCTACACTGATCTTTGATTACGATAATAGGGAGATATTAGATTTGAGAGTCCACATTAAAATCTGTGTCTCTGCATTTATTTTACAGACCATTGTGTTGTATTCAACGGTTTTGTAAATATGTTTTTGCGAATTATTTTAGATATTATACATTAAAGAAACTCTAGAATACAATAACAAAACAAAATCATTCTTTAAATATCTTAAAAAAAAGGAACGCAAAATGTAAGGGTTCAAAATTACATTCCACATAAATTAATAGTCAATTGTAAATGTCAACTTTTTAAAGTTATGTAGTTGTACTTGGGTAAAAGTTTTTAATTTGAAATACAATAATTTATTACAGGCTTATTAAGATACAAAAATACAACCAAACCATAAATCATTCTATATTCGTTGACACTTCCCGTGACCCAAACGATCTCTCTCTGGCGCAGCATCGATGGTCGTGTCGTTGGGTTTAACATTGCATCACTTCGCTCAACTGCCGTCTTCCTTCCTATTAACTTAGTTTTTTTTTTAGTGAATATTAGGCTCTTAGCTACTTAAGTAGCGCGTTTACCATTAACGAATGCATCACTGCTAACCATCAGGCGGTATTGCGGTCATCATCATCATCGTCTCAGCCACATGAAGTCCACTGCTGGACATAGGCCTCCCCTAAGGATTTCCAAAATTAATGTTTGGACGCGGCTTGCATCAAGCGCTTCTCTGCGATTTTGGTCAGATCATCCGACCACCTAGTCGGTGGGCATCCGACGTTTGCCGGTACGTGGTCGCCATTCAAGAGCCATACTGCCCCCTCGGCCATCTGCTCTACGATCTATGTGCCCCACCCACTGCCACTTCAGAGAGCTAATCCGCTGCGCTATGTCGGCGAATTTAGTTCTTCTACGGATCTCCTCATTCCTAATTCGATCACGTAGAGAAACACCTAGCATAGCCCTCTCCATAGCTGTCTGTGCGACATTGAGCTTTCTTCTTCTTCCTATTGCGGTCAAGCACTAGTTTATAAAAGCAGTCGTGGTGACCTAGTGGTTAAAACAGCAGCCTCTCAAGTACGAGTGCGCGGGTTCGATTCCAGGTCAGGCAAGTACCAATGTAACTTTTCTTAAGTTATATGTACTTTCTAAGTATATCTTGGACACCAATGACTGAAGGTGAAGGAAAACATCTTGAGGAAACCTGGACTTTAAGTCTGAAATCGCCAACCTGCATTGAGCAAGCGTGGTGATTACATTCAATCCTTCTCTGTATGAGAGGAGACCTGCGCCCAGCAGTGGGACGATAAAAAGGTTGATGATGACTAGTTTATAATTATTTTAAAAAAGTCCTTTTTAGTATCTGTTGTTATAGCGATAGTAGAAATATATCATCTGTGACAATTACAAGTGTTTACACAACACAGTTTATGAAATACAGTCTGTACCTATCACCAGGATGTATCTCAAAAACTACAGAGAGACGGAGGGCTCCGCTTTACCCTTTGAGTATGGCATCCCACAAATAGCTTCCTAATATATAATTATCAAACAGCCTCCGTGGCGTAGCGGTAGCGGACGCGGCCGCTGCGCAAGGTGGCGCGGGTTCGATCCCCGCACAGTGCAAGTATTTGTATGCATGAATATGAATATTTGTACTGGTCTGGTCGTGCCTCGGAAAGCACGTTAAGCCGTTGGTCCCGGTTGCCCTACGAACATCTAGTGGCAGTCGTTACGGGTTGTTGGAGCCCTCAAAAGTCCTACAATTTGTCTAACTGCAATGCTTCGATGTCGCCTTCGGGTTGTGGAGGTCAGACGGCAGTCGCTTCATAGAAAATGTCGAAGTTTAGCCATATCAGCTGTTGGACTGGTAAGACGAACCCCAGACTCCAAAGCTGAAAAGGCTTCGGATGCGACTGGGATTAACGCTGGGATGATGATGATATAATTATCAAACAACAAATCCACGTAAAGCCTGCGAAACCACTAGGAAGCGGTAAATTGAGGCCGTTCTGGAAATCTTTTTTTTTTAACATTATTCCACACTAACACTAGGTATTGGAAAACGATCTTTTCCTGATTGACCTGGGTCTTGGATGTTTATCTATATATGTATTTATTATAAATATAGTATCGTTGAGTTAGTATCCCATAACACAAGTCTCGAACTTACTTTGGGACTAGCTCAATCTGTGTGATTTGTCGGTATATATTTATTTATTTATTTATTTATTTATTTATTACTCTTGTATTGAGGAGTGCCTTTATAAACATTAAAAAATCCCATACAGAAACAGCCAGACCCAGAATAACTACCTGTATGCCATACAAATATTGTAATTTTGACGATCAAAAATTGTTTATTCTCAACCAATTTGAATAAATGTCTTGTTACAGCAAATCAAAACCATCCAATGTACTAATTAAAACGCGAGGATTCAGGGAGATCGGCGTAGTATCCACCCCGATCATACCCGCTTGTCTGTAACATCCCTAACATAAACTCCTCCGTCTGTAAGGCTGTATTTCCGCAGTTTTCGCTCGATATCACTCCCATACTACGAAACAATGAACTTTAGCCCGTAAATAAGATACATTTTGCTACATAATAGATACAGATTTCTTAATATATAACTAGCTTGAATGAGGAACTCTTTTCATAGTTTCAGGAAAACCAAAATAAATACAAGTCGCAACCGGCAAAGTGCGAGTCGGACTTGGGCTCGAAGGATTTTGTACCAATCTCTATACAAAAAAAAACTGTATGGCAGGGCGTGTCAGACTTTTACTGACTAAAACCCACACGTGTTCCTTCACTTGCCTATGCGACGGCCAGGGCCATGGTTTCTTTTTTAACCAATCCGCAACCCAGACCCAGGAGGCATCGGACTTCTTGGATCCCGTCACGATGTGCTGACATTTCTTTGAGGCACGCGTGAAACAACGCGCCGTCGACTCGGGCCTAGTCCTTACCGGGTGGCGAGCTGCTCACTGCTCACCGCCCGCGCCTACGGTGGCTGGGAGTTTGATGTCGTCTCCCGACCAGGGCGGGACAGACCAAGGTCGGACGCGAGGGAACGCTGCAGATCGCCGCTACGAGGACACGGTGGTACTCTACCCAAGCCGGGCAGACCTCTACCGCATGCTCCACCGTGTCCTCAGGGCGATCCACAAAAATGATGACACCCTGGCGTTTCCTCCCACCTTATAAGTAATAAGAACATGGCCTGGACACGGCGACACGGCGTTGCTCTACCCAAGCCGGGCAGGACTCCACCATTTTTTTTTTATATGTTATAAACTAGCGCTTGACCGCAATCCCGCCTGATGGTAAGCCGTGATGCGATCATTGATGGTAAAGCGCACTAGTTTATTGAGAGCCTATTCACTCTAGCCTTGAAGACACTCAAATTGTAATGTGACGGAAAGACCGTCGCTGGCAAATTGTTCCAGTCCCTCGATGTACGTGGTATAAAAGAGGAAAAAAGAGGAAGTGAAACGCTTCGTCCGGGTTAACAACAACGTTAGGGTGGAAACTCGCCGTAAGACGGGTCGTCCGATGGTGGAACGGAGATGGGGCAATTAAATCATGCAATTCCCTTGCACACTCACCAGAATGCATCCTATAGAAGACCGAAAGGCTACTCTACGCCTGTGCTCCAGGCTTTGGAGACCGTTTCGAGTTAAGTCTGGGTCGCCAATCAGCCTCTTCGCACGCCTCTCCACTGAATCCAAAGTAGCCAGGTGATATTTCGCAGCACCAGCCCAAATGTGGCTGCAGTACTCCACACACGACCGGACCTGTGCTTTGTACAATATTAGAAGCTGCCCCGGTGTGAAGTACCGCCGGACCTTTGCGATAACGCCAAGTTTTCTGGCAGCCACCTTGGCATTGGATTCAATGAACCGCCCAAAGTTAAGGTTCGAGGAAATCTCTACTCCCAAAAGCTGAAGGCGGTTGGTGCACTCCAAGGATACATTCTGAAAAGTAGGAGCCAAGGTGAACGGGCTCCTTTTGGCGGTGAAAAGACACGCCTGTGTTTTGGCGGCATTGAATGCTACAAGATTGGCTTTGCCCCATTCGGAGACTGCCTGTAGTGCAGCACTCGTACGCTCTATCATAGCCTCTCTTTCGGCCTTATATTCGGCCATAGCCTTTCTTCCTTTTTTCCATAATAGTATTGAACTCTGAGGTTGTCTTTTTCTTCTTTACCGCTAGTTTCACTTTGACAGTCAAATGCAGATTGACTGGCCGCTTCGTGGTCCTCTCTGCGACCCCGAGTTGGGGGCGCGAGGAGACGGTTTGGGGGCTCCTTAATGGCCCCATGACCGTGGGGTCGGTCTCTCGGCCTCCAAAAATGGAGACCCGTCCTTGGGGTGCACCCTAGGGGTGCTGTTCTTCAATCTTCGCTCACCTAGGCCGACGCCGCGAGGGTGTGCCTTCCCTCCGGCGGTGGACGGTGTGCTTTGTTGTGTGTGGCTGTAGGAGCGCCTAAAGTGTTTCACGACGCCCGTGCGATCAGACCCCTACCAGGTTGGATCACGGGTTGCCCCCGTGAAGGCCCAGCAAGAGTCGATCAGCGACCGGGCGTCGGCTTTGGTTGGCGCTCCGCTACAGCGGGTGATTACCCCGACCCCCTAACAGCTCAACCAGCTATGTACAGTAGGCTGCGAGGGTACGGGGGGTAGTGTGTGTTACGAGCGGTTTGTAGGTGTGTGTTCACCGCTCGTATGGTATTCTGAGTGTGTGCCTGCTTGTGGAGTAGTGTATGTGTGTTCGTCGTGCACATAGCGCCTATATAAATACAGTCCGCAAATGCGCACGGCGGCGTCGTGTTGCGAGTGAATAGTGTCTATCCTTGTCTGAGTAGGTCACGTGTATTTGTGTTTGTGATCTACCCGGGTGTCGAATCCGGTGGCGCGACGTCTGCTTTGAGGTCGCGCGGGAATCTCTTCTTATCGGGAGGCCTCGCGTGCCAGGGCGCAATGTCCTTAATGTGGTGGAGCTCGGAGGTGCTGGCACGCGAGAACATCCCCTTCGCCAGGCGGACGACGAAGTCATCGATGCTCTCGACACGCAGGTCCCTGCTAATAACCGAGTTCCTCACGTACCGGGGAGCTTGGACGATCTGACGCAGCGTGATGTTTTGCTGCGTCCGGAGCTTCTCTCTGTGCGTCTCGGCCGTGAGGGCGAGCCAAGCCGGGGCAGCGTATGTAAGCTGCGTCCGCACGTAGGTCTTGTAGATCCCCAGCTTGACTCGCGTGGAGAGGCGTGACAAGAGCACCGGGCGTAGAAGATTTCTACTTACCTTAACCCGCGCGACGGTATCGCAGACGTGCGGGCCCATGGTGAGCCGGCTGTCGAGTGTGACCCCCAGGTATTTGGCGGTCCTGGTCCACTCGACCTCGGTCCCCATGAGCCGAAGGTTCGGTGGATGAAGTCCGCCTCGTGCCGTGACGATCATAGCCTGCGTCTTACCTGCGTTCACCGACAGTCTCCACTTGCTGAGCCAGTCGGGGAGGTCGTCCAGAACGCGCTGCATTTTGATGGCCGCGTGGTTGGCCGACAGCGACGTCGTGATATACGCGGCGTCATCTGCGTACAGCGCGAGGGTTGCAGTGTGCGTGGCGGGGATGTCGTCGGTGTATACCGCGTACAACGCAGGCGAGACGCAGCTTCCCTGCGGCACGCCCGCTCCAATGGGGCGCGCGCTCGATGACACGTTCTCCACCGAAACCTTGAATGTCCTGTCTTTCAGGAAGGAGGAGACCACCTGTATCAAGCGACGAGGCGCGGTTGTCTTGGTCAGCTTGTAAATAAGGCCGGCGTGCCAGACCCGGTCGAATGCCTTTTCCATGTCGAGGAATACTGCAGCGGCGTACTCCCTCTTGTTCATGGCCGCGGTGAGTGTGTGCAGTACCCTCGACAACTGGAGCGTCGTACCGTGTTCTGCCCGGAAGCCAAATTGTTCCGGGCGGGGCGTGGTGTGCGGCAGCAGGTGTTGCAGCAGTAGTGCCTCAAACACCTTGGAGGTTGTGGGGAGGAGCGTGATCGGCCGGTAGCTTTCCGGCTTGGAGACGTTCTTCCCGGGCTTGGGCAACATGATCACCTTCCCCAGCTTCCAGCAGTTGGGGAAGGTTCCGGTGCGGAGTATGCCGTTATATAGGCGCGCTATTGCCGCCACCGATTTCGGTGGCAGGTGTCGGAGGGTGGTGTTTGTAATTCCGTCCGCACCGGGTGCCTTTCTGGGCTTAGTGCTCCTTATTGCCCCCAGTACTTGGCCCGGGGAGAAAAATATGGGGTCTTCGTCTGGAGCTACCGGCGTCTTGAAGTACTCTCCAAGGTGTTGCTCCACTGCTGCGACATGGTCCAGGACGTCTGTCGGGTTCGGCGTGAACTGACGCTCCAGGTGCTCGGCGAATATTTCGGCCCAGTCGGCCGCCGTGTAGCGTAGCGCCCCGTCGCTGTTGCGTAGCGGGCGCACCGGGGCTGGGGTATTCTTTAGGCGTCGGCACAGCCGGTGTACCGACGCCCAGTCGCCGTCTGCCGAGTCTATAATGTGCTCCCAGCTCTCCGATGCGTGCGCGTGTAGCTCGGCCTTAACCTTGTCCGTGACGCGGTTGAGCTGGTTCTTAATGGTGGGGCATCATCATGGGACTGGCCGCGCTGAGTTACGCCACTTTTTATAGACCAGCTAATTGAATATTCCAGATCCGTCTGGAAGTAATAATAATAGCGCTTAATTTCGAGTACGTTCAGCAGGTACCGACAGGTACTTCACAGGAGACGAGTTTCTAGTAATTTCGATGTCGACACTTCGTTGTCAATATTGATGAAACTTGTACCATTCTATAAGCCATCCTAAGTCTAAAAATTCGTTTTTATATCGTACCTCTACAATGCCTAGGTCTCAAGATATAGGGCTTAAATGTTACGTACGACATGTCCCACAATATTGAGCCTTATGCTATTGACATAAGGTGCATTCGTGACAATATGAATCTCTAGCATTAGTAGAAATGACTCCATCTTCACTTCACCAAAGTTATCACGATGAGATTGTTACAAAATCGCACTACAGAAGTAAGTACTCAAATATGTACTTCTAGTGCGAGAATTGCGTACCAAATTATCAGTAGCAATGCGTTTCGTTTTGACAGTTCAACAACATTCATTGCGTTGTTGACGTTGTTGACCAACAAATTTTTCGAACTTATGAAGCAATGAACTTGCAATATGCTGCAAGATGAATCCAATTAAAAGTAGTAGTGTGTTACGCTATTATGGTGCAGGACCACATCCACAGAGGGATAATTACAAAATCCTTAAATACGTATTTCGTAAATTACGTCTCCAATATGGCCACTCGAGCAACAAAAGCTAAGCCCCCTAACTTACATAGAAGATGCTTCAGTATAATTCCTTTTGTAGAAGCTACCGCAATTTGCTTTCACTTTACAGATAAAATGGTTTCGCTCTTCAACTGTTATTTCCTAAGATGTGCTCTATTGTTTGTGCGATTTAATTAATAAATTGACTGATTGAAATAAATTAAAGTTAAGATTGTAGTAAATTGACGAATTGCCTGATTAACTGATTATTAAGATTAATAAGAAAGATCATAACTCTATTTAATCAATATTGTTTTAGTCGACTCGATTCGAGTAATATTATAATATGAGCGGGTAACCCCGAATAGAGTAGTAGGCGTGATTTGAAGGGGTGGCGACTGCCATATCATTGACAGCTGCCGATGGAAAAGCATGCGCTCTAACCTGCTGGCTCTTATCTGTTTTAATCTGAGATTATCATTGTAATCTCTTGATAATAAAGTGATCTAAGTGTCTGTACAGTTAAAATAATAAGAATCGAACATCACACTATAGTTATTGTTCAACGTTTTCTCGAAATACCGCCCACGATGAATGCTCATGCGAATGAGAAGACACCTCAACTATCCGGGACTTCGCGCTCGCCTTCCTGACGGTTTACCCCGTCAAATACATCACAATGCTAACATTGGATAACGGTAAGGTTGAATGGTTACTGGTTAATCTTATTCTGCATCATCCCACTACTGGGTACAGTACATGACTTCCAGCAGGGTAATTGCGTAACACACTATCAGTAGCAATGGGTTCGTATTTCAACAACATTCATTGCGATATTTACTTTGTTGAGCAGACACGTTTTCGAACATATTATGGAGCAATGGATTAGCAATATGCTTCGAAATGAATTCTACTGATAGTAGTAGTATGTTACGTAATTAGAGTGCAGCTCATTTGATCTAGGGCTGTTTTCTCCAGCTCGTCCTATAGTATCTTGTATGGATGTGCCACAACAACTTTTATCTACATATATCAGGGCTCCACGACTTCTTTGGGTGAGTTGAAACCCTTCCAACATCGTCGAATAATATTGAAACTCTAAATAAATTCCAAGAATTTATACTATAGGAAATAATACTATTAGACAAATTAAACTTCGGTTTATTGTACGATAGAAAAAGAATTACAATCACGCCTTGATAATGACAAGTAAAAAACAGTGGCGCACACAGTGGCTAAAAGCGGTACTATTTTTTTTCTTTTAACTGTGGCATGGGAGATATATACAGTCTTCCAATAGATACCAAACATTCGGTTTCCTTAAATTCAAATCAACACGAACAAAAAATCTCTGGCGCAATTCTGCGCACCTGATATCGTAGTAGCCTATCGCAGGTTGTGTTTTTGTCACATGTTCATCGGTATTCTATAGGATGCATTTTGGAGAGTGTGCGCGGGAATTGCATGACTTAATTCCGCCAACACCGTTCCATCATCGGACGACCCGTCGCACAACGAGTATCCATCCTTAGGCATCGTCCTAATTGGCAAAGATCGCAAAAGCGCGATCGCACGATCGTCACGAACATGAGTTCAAATATACAGATTTAAAATCTGCCAAGGTTCAAATTGATAAAATTTATCAATTTGAACCTTGCAACTAATCGTGCAAGCACATGAAATGCTTAATAACGATCGTACGCATGGACACTCAGATGAAATCTGTACGACGGATCGTCCGATGTTGGAACGGTGTTGGCGGAATTAAGCCATGCAATTTCCGCGCATACTCTCCAAAATGCATCAAATAGAATACCGATCAACATATGACAAAAACACAACCTGCGATAGGCTACTACGATATCAGGTGCGCAGAATTGCGCCAGAGATTTTTTGTACTGGAACAACTTGCCTGTCCGCCGCAGACAAATTATTTCCTTCTAACTACAATTTAATTATATGTAAGGCTGGAGTGAATGGGTTCTTAATAAACAAGCGCAGTTTACCATCAACTATTGCATCACTTCTTACCATTAGGCATGATCGCGGTCATGTATTAGTTTATTAAGTTAACAAAAAAAAAAAAACTAGCAAATTCCATATTGCAGGTAATATTGTAAGAAATTAATTTCGTGTAAATAGCTGTTAACCTGTGAACCTGCTTCCGCGGATAATAAAGATTTTCTAATATCAAAGAAGCCGTACCGTTGTTATGTATGTTACACCATTTCTGTTACAGGTTGTAGAATGGCACTAACAAATACCTATACAAAGAAAGCTAGTTGTTCCTTCCAAAGCTTTGAATTCGTTGTAAAATAAACATCGGCTTGTTGATGAGTTTCTCCCGGCTCATCTACCAAAGAAAACGGCCAATTGGAACCTTGCACCGAGCTTCTGACGTTTTAAAGTCCACAGAAAAGTTTAAGTGAAATAAAACATTTTTGATTGGAATTTGGGTGGCCAAAAGGCATTTTTTTTTTCAATAACATTTACCCACGGGTGAGAAAGCAGTTAAATTATTTGCTATAAAACAAACCAAATTCTAAATCCCAAATCCCCTCAATAAAATATCATGGCACCTTCAAATAAAAATATTTCACGTCCGTAATATAATCCTCAGAGGTCCCTCATTGGGATTCCTCCCCGATTGTCGGGAACTCGTAAAGATCTGCTAAAGTTAAATTAGAGCCACTTGTTACTGTCACCAGGCTTATCTGAGCCCCGTTTGTTTTTCGATAACAGCATCCAATGACGAGATAAAAATAATTTGCGAACCTTGGAGTGAAAAGTTTAATTAATTTTGTAGGCGAACCATTTGGCCGGGATTGATTGGGGAAACTTGACCTTTTGAGTGAAGGACTCAACATTTAATTTAGATATAGTATGCTGGCTGTTGAACTACATTCGGGTGAATTCTGCATAGAGCACGGTTTGTTACTGTAACAATTACCTGCTCTAGGTGAGTTTGATACAGCAGCGTGGTCGTGGCTTAAACGATTCTCTTTTTAAATTTGATAACAAGATTGGCGCTGTACTGAGCGATCGACTGTTGCATTTTCTTTTTTGACGCTGTGGGAATCCATTTACGCACCGTACCCCGAAGGGCGTGTGTGGGACTCGCCCAGCCGAAGCTGGTAATATTTACTAAAAACCACAGCGGCACTCCGGCATCGCCATAGTGGCGGGGGAGTGGGAAACTAGCGCAGCCTGAGCTACCTCTCCCCCGCCGGCGAAACCCGCCTAGCAAGGCGGGCCCTCAATTGCCCCTCCTAGAGAGGGGCCGTGGCTCCCGCGTGGTGAGCGATGTAAGGCGGGCGTCGGCGCCTTTCCCGTGCCTCACGCCTGCCGCTCACCTCAGGGGGGGGAGGAAGCGGGCGAAATCCCGCCTTCTACCTCTACGCCGCCTGCGAAGCGCCGGAGCGAGGGGATCCTCCTCCCGCTCGCGCTCCGCGGCCTCCTTCTGCAACATCACGACCTCGCTGAAGGAGGCCATCGCCATCCAAGCCTCCTCGCTCCCCACCATCGCTCTGACGATGGCGGGCAGCGAGAGGTCCCCTCCAAACGCCGTGACAACGCGATCTTGTGGCGTGGCACGGCCTAGGACGGGCACACCGCGAGGGTGTGTTCCGCCGTGTCCTCCACCGTCGCCGCGCCACAACCGTGGCACGACGGTGTCTCCTCTCATCCTATCCGGTGCAGGTACCTGCCGAAGCAGCCGTTACCGGAGAGTACCTGCACCAGACGGAAGGTGAGGAACCCGTGACGCCTGTCGAGCCAGTCCTCCAGGACCGGCCCGATGGCGTCGAGGGTACGGCGGCCGAAGACGTCGGAGGCGAGATCCTGCGTCCAATGCTGGACAAGAGCGACCCTCGCTTCCTGCCGGACGGCCTCCCTCACCTCTGGGGCCGGACGCTCGCCCAGCGCCCTGCGCCCCGCCGTCCACTCGTACACTCTGGCGAGCACCCACGCCTCGATCGACTATTGCCTGGCGTAACTCGAGTGTAACGAGTGTTCGATAAATATTTGTATTTCCTACAGGTAGTTGTTCCGGGTCCGGCTGTTTGTTTATATGAGTTCAAATGTTTGTAAATGCACCCACGATACAGGAATAACTCCTAATATGGGACTATGTTTAGTGATGTTGATGATGTTCCGACCGATTTCGGCCACGGCGACCACTTCGACTCCTAGCCAATGACTTGGCGCTCATGCGCCCGAAGATGGCTTATGTAGCCTATCTTGGAGGCGAAACTTCATGCACACTGAGTACGTAAGTACGCCGTCGACGTAGTTGTATGTGATGGCAGCAGGTGGGCGGGCCTTTAATT
Organism: Sesamia nonagrioides; assembly: GCA_017933935.1. NCBI lineage: Eukaryota > Metazoa > Arthropoda > Insecta > Lepidoptera > Noctuidae > Sesamia > Sesamia nonagrioides. The sequence goes on from JADWQK010001675.1 coordinate 20,104, forward strand.
GGTCGCGTTTGGCATCGAGGACAGCTTTGCGCTGCTCCTCAAACTCGCGCACTTGTCCGTACACCATTCTGCGCCATTCTGGCCACTTTGCTGCCAAACGCTCCCATTCAGAGGGTTCTATATTGCATCTCTTCATGTGCCGTTTTAAGACATCCTTGAACCGGAGAAGTTGACCGCCATGCTTTCGCTTGCCCTCCTCCAGCTCAGAGAAGAAGATGCGTTTTGCCACCCTTTCGTCCGCCATACGTGATACGTGCCCGCACCACCGAAGCTGTCGACGCATTAAATAAGCCTCAATGCTACCAACATTGGGTCGTCGTTGATAGGTCGTTACCTATGAAATTGCCGTTCTACAGTAAGTACCTACCTACTGGCCATTTCAAATAAAAATATTTTTTGTTTGGCTAGTTCTAATTTCAAATCAATTTTATTCTAAAAACATGGACTTTTTTCCAAAAGCAGTCATTTGTTTACTGATTAGTGTTGCGTTTTCATCACATTACAATCTTTTTCCTCATCATAGATACGTTAAAAATTCAATGCAACGTTTACGAAGCTAAAACTACAAACCAACGCACCACCTGTTATTAGTGTGCTCGCTTCCGTTCTAGGAATTTCGTCCTGAAAAATGAACCTCGCGGTCGTCCGAAGAGTTTGGTCGACAATAACGAATTAAAAGCGATTATGGAAGCTGATAATATAGAATCTAATGCTGAATTAGCAGCAGCTTTCGCCGTTAGCGCCAAAAGAATATTATCCCATTTGTGTCAAATTAGCAAGGTAAAAAAGCTTGACAAATGGATGCCCCACGAACTTAATGATCGCCAGCACGAAGTACGCATCGAGACGTGCCTTGCACTGCTCAACAGACACACAAATGAAGGAATTTTGAACGACATTGTTACCTGCGATGAAAAATGTATTCTGTTTAATAACCCCAAGCGCTCAGCAAGTTGCTTGGATCGTGGTTCAGCACCTAAACAATGCCGATAAACGAAAACTTACCCCTAGAAAAGTGATGGTCACTCTTTGATGGTCTAGCGCCGGTGTAATTTATCACAGCTTCTTACCAAACGGAATGAGCATTACTGCAGATGTGTACTGTGAAGAACTGAATACAATGATAAAGAAACTCGCACATCTCCAACCAACCGCTCCTCTTCGCTGCTCCTGCACGACAACGTGCGACCTCATACTGCACAGCAGACGGTCTCCAAGTTGTAAGAACTGGTGTTGGAAGCTCTCCGTCATCCACCCTACTCACCAGACCTTGAGCCTACAGACTACTCCTTTTCCAGAATTCGGATAGGTTCTTGGCGGAAAAAAAACAATATTCAAGAGGCAGTACAAAATCCCTTTGAAGATTTTGTTGCCTCCCGTCCAGCTAATTTCTTCCTTCTTTTTATCAATAAACTGCCACTGCGTTAGAAAAGATGCATTGAGTGATTACTTCGATTAATACAAATACAAAATTGATGAGAAAAATTCGTTTAATTTTTTTCATAAGATACGGCAATTTTTTTTATTATTTATTTATTAAAACTTTATGCACAAAAAAACATTGCACAATGGCGGACTTAATGCCTTAGTCATTTTCTACCAGTCTACCTTAAGGTGATGCAGAGACAAAACATGGTAGGTGCAAAGATATAAAAGAGAAGTTGATTTTTTTTTGTTTTGTTTGAACAAAACCAAAAAAAAAATGACATGATGAACCAATAATATTTTGGGCTTTTGTTAACAGGATTTGGTAGGTCGTATGTATATTTAAGCGAATCTTAAGTTTTGCTGTCGTTCGGACTTTTATTACAAGTACTCACTTTGAATAATAATAACCAAATACATAAATGTAAAAAATCGGACCTCAGTTTAATATTATGATATGGTGGGCTGTCAACTTCACCGACAAAACAATTGAAACCTAAATGGGTGCCAAGTACTGTATCAGAAATTCATTTATAACAATGTGTAATGCCACGCAGCCACACCGCCTTTGCCTGCCGCTCACAGCGCGCCACGGCGCCGCCCTGGCTAGCCGACATCACAGCCGATCAGATCGCGCCACTCTAGCCAGCCAATCACAGCCAAGCCGAGCCACCAGCCAGCCACGCCACTGCCGCCAAACACCGGACGCCTCCGGTGGGAGAAATGCCATAAAAGCCTTGCGAGCCCACTTGCCGCCACTATTATCGCTGCAATCACACGACCAAGCCGTTCTCCTGATAACTCTGCTCGATTGTATTGAATCTTTTATTAAATCAGTGTTATTATAATCAAAATAGTTATTCATTTATGCCCTTCTGTTTTATCTCAGAAGTGGGCTAAATAAAAAAAGAAAGTTATGAAGCGTAATCATTCCAATACGGCGAGGGTAGGTAGGCGGCAAACCCTATGTGAAGAAGATTCATCTGAAACAAGCGGCGATGAAGATAACGTCACATCACCAGACACACCTCCAGCCCGAAAAATCCTTCGAAGACTTTTAGAAACCGAGGTACAAAAAGCCATGCGTGAGTTAAACGAAGAAATACCCTCCACCACCACAAGAAAAGAACTCCACGCGGCCTCACTAATACCAGAGTTTGACCCCGACAGTAACGAATGCATTATTGCGACAGCATGGCTCAAAAAAATCGATCAACTTGGCGAAATTCACGGCTGGAACGAAACTACGAAGTCATTTTACCTGCAAGACAGATTAAGAGGTCAAGCTAGAAGATGGTACAATCGGCTTGATGAATACGATCATTCCTGGGAAGATTGGAAGAAGATGTTGATGCGTGCCTTTCCCAGACATCGCGATTTCGGCAACATGTTAGAAGAGATGATGAACAGGAAGAAACGAGCTACAGAATCGATGACGAAATACTACCAAGACAAAGTGGCCATGTGCTTCCGGTGTCAGTTGTCTGACAACGCGACAGTTTCCTGCATCATTCGCGGCCTACCACAATCACTCCAAGCGAATGCAAGAGCTTACCAGTGCGAGCGACCTGAAGAATTATATGAAGGTTTCCTATGCGCGCTGGATGATTACCAACCTCTATCAACGTCAAGCGGACCACGTGCGCCAGATAAAGATGCCAACTATCGACAAGCGAACGATAAAAAATATACTCCTGTCAACCCGGACGTCGATCCCTGCCCGCGCTGTAAAAAAACTGGGCACTTACTACGTAACTGTCCATATCCAGATTCACGAAGGTGTTTTAAATGTGGTAAGCAAGGCCACATTGCTACGCGCTGCGCAAACACTACAAGCCATGCGACATTGGCCAATGATAAAGTCAAAGAAATCAAGCTCCTACAAAACTACAACAGGATTTACGAAAAAACGGTGAAAATCAATGGCACATACGTTAAATGTTACCTTGACACCGGCAGTCAAGTTAACGTACTCTCTACCCACGTCTCAAAACTGCTGAATCTCGAAATCGTCCCATCAAACACTCTTCTCAAAGGCTTCTCAGGTGAACATTTACCCAGCCACGGGGAAGTAAGTTTCCAGCTTGAAATCGACGGCATTCTTATACCCTGCAAGGCTCATTTATCAAACGTGGATATGGGGAACATAAATCTCTTGGTCGGGCAGCCGATTATCAACAGCGACGGTATGTCTTTGACGGTCAGCGAAGGAAGAGCCACTCTCAAACAAGATGTAGACTTTACAAGACACATGGACGTAATTGAAGAGCGCACCCGCTTCAAGGTCGTCACTGCAGAGAAAGAATGCCTACTGCCCGGACATTCCATTATCAAAGTTAATTTGCTGGGCAATGATGAAGACAACGACGTCGTCACCACGCCACAACACTACGAGCTTCGAGGTGTAACATATTCGATTCCTGCCACCCAGCTACGGGGCTCCGTCGGTTATATCAAGATAATCAACAATGGCGCTGTAAACATCAACTGGGAGCCGGGCGAAGTATTGACCAGAGCCGACAGCTGCATCACTTCACCACTACCGGACGTTCAGGTTAGCCAAAAAAGTTACACTTTGCCATCTACTTCCGCAACCGATGCCATTAATAATTATAGCCATCCTATAACGCGTCTATTGCACACTAGCCTAGCTAATGTAAACACTATTGGGGGAGTAAATGTTAATGATATCAAGACGGGTAAATTAAATATATACGATCACGGTAGTTTAATAAAATTATTGACAAATTACAGTGATTGCTTTGCAAATAAAACGCAAGACTTGGGATGTACAGATTTATTACAAATGAAAATAACATTAACAAGTGAACAGCCCATATACCGCCAACCTTACCGTTTGTCTCATAGTGAACAGGCCATAGTTAGGTCTAAAGTCTCAGAGTTATTAGACGCAGGCATAATCCGAGAGTCCGAGTCATGTTTCGCTTCTCCAGTCATACTTGTAAAGAAAAAGAACGGCGATAGCAGACTCTGTGTCGACTTTCGGGCGCTTAACGCCATTACAGTCAAGGATAGGTATCCATTGCCTAATATCGATGATCAGGTTTCAAAGTTGGCTGGCAAAAATTTCTTCACAAGCCTTGATTTAGCCCAAAGTTACCATCAGGTTAGGATCACCCCTGAAGACATACACAAAACAGCTTTCATAACACCTCACGGGCACTTTGAATATACTCGTGTTCCATTCGGTCTGGCTAACGCACCGTCCGTTTTTATGCGACTCATAAATAAAATCGTAGATTCTATACGAAATTCCAATAATGTTTCTAAGGGCGGTAGAGTGAAATCTTGCAACGATTTTTCAAACCAGTATGAGATATTAGCATTTTTAGACGATTTGTTGCTACCTTCAGTCGATGTGCAGTCCGGTTTAGATATCTTAGAGAAGGTTCTTCATAAATTAAAATCAGAAAATTTAAAACTAAATATGCGTAAGTGTTCCTTTTTACAAAATAAAATCACCTATTTAGGACATGAAATTTCATCGGATGGCATTCAACCGGGTGAATCGAAATTGACAGCAGTGTCGCAGTTTCCCGTCCCTAGTAATGTTCACGAGATACGTCAATTTATTGGGTTATGTAGCTATTTTCGTAAATTTATTAAAAATTTCGCAATAATTGCGCGCCCGATAACAGATTTAACAAAGAAAAACGCTGTGTGGAATTGGGGCAAAGAACAATCAAATAGTTTTCAACAATTAAAACAGTGTTTGTGTACAAAACCTATACTTGCTTTATATGACCCTGCACTGCCAACGGAGATTCACACGGACGCATGCAAATCAGGTATTGCCGGGATTTTGTTGCAAAAGCAAACTGATCATTCACTACGCCCCGTTATGTATTTTAGTAGGGTAACTAGTAAGGAAGAGAGCATGTATCATAGTTACGAGCTTGAAACGCTCGCCGTGGTCGAATCATTGCGTAGATTTAGGGTGTACATCGTAGGTAAACATGTTAAGATCGTGACTGATTGCACGGCAGTTCGTGCCACCCTAACCAAACGTGACATTATTCCGCGTATTGCCAGGTGGTGGTTGTCAATCCAAGATTTTGATATGAGCGTCGAGTATCGACCTGGAGAAAGGATGAGACATGTAGATGCTTTAAGTAGGAACCCAGTTGATACTGTGAATGTCAATCGCCTTGAAGTGTCAGACTGGTTCTATACGGTCCAGTACCAGGATGACAAGTTAAAGCGAATCATTGATCAGCTTAAGGATAGATCAGCGGCTACCGAGATAACCAACAATTATGTGTTTATTAATGATAGGTTGTATAGAAAAACATTGCATGGTAATCGCCTTGTAGTGCCAGCTTTAGCGCGATGGAGACTGGTCCAAATGCACCATGATGATGTAGGGCATGTGGGTATCCAAAAATGTATGGATGTAATAAAAAAAGATTATTGGTTTCCAAAAATGACTCGCTTTATTCAAAAGTATGTAAATGCCTGCCTTCATTGTGCTTATGGTAAGGGAGAACATGGAAAGAAACAAGGCAAATTATTCCCTATTTCCAAACCCACAGAGCCTATGGTTATGGTGCATGTTGACCATTTAGGTCCCTTTTGCAAAACTGTAAAAGGTCATCAGTATATGTTAGTTCTGACAGATGCTTTTTCTAAATTCGTTATTGCGGAGCCCACTCGAACAGTCAATTCGGTAGAAACCATTAGGACACTTAAATCAATATTTAGCTTATTTGGATACCCTGATAAACTTGTGAGTGATCATGGGAAGGCGTTCACGAGTAGATATTTTAAAAAATTTTCAACTGACAGACAATTCAGGCATATCTTGACCTCTGTTGCATGCCCTCGAGCCAATGGGCAAGTGGAACGCACCAACAGAACTATACTGAATGCGTTGCGTGCCACTGATCCTAGCGAAGCCGCTAATAATTGGACCAACAGCTTACCTGACATTCTCTGGGGTATCAACAATACTATAAGTGCAAGTACATCCTATAGGCCTTATGATTTAATGTTTGCCAAAAGCTCTAGGCCACGTTGCGATATTACTACTGACAAAAATAATAGTGAGCCAGTGGAGGTTAGACGCAACAAAGCTAGTGCTCAGTTAAGGATAGCTAGTGATAGGATGAAACGCAACTTTGATAAGAAAAGAAAAACAAGCCATGTCTATAAAAAGGGTGATTTAGTTCTTTGGCGGCAAGCACCGACAAGCTGTGCCACAAAAGTTAACACTAAGCTAGACGACATTTACTCAGGTCCATATGTTGTAATCAAGGTGGTGGGCAATGACAGATATAGAATCCGTAGTATTAAGGGACTCAGAGGTTACAAAGCCTTTATAGCCCTGGTTGCAGCTGATTCCTTAAGGCCTTATTGGAGTACAATGCCTATATCTGACAGTGCCAGTAGTTCCGATGATCAACTTGAAACTGAAGACCTCATTGATCTACTTGAAAGTTAACGCAGCCTTCTCCCGTTGCGGGAGCAATCTTGTTTCAGGACGGCCGACTGTAATGCCACGCAGCCACACCGCCTTTGCCTGCCGCTCACAGCGCGCCACGGCGCCGCCCTGGCTAGCCGACATCACAGCCGATCAGATCGCGCCACTCTAGCCAGCCAATCACAGCCAAGCCGAGCCACCAGCCAGCCACGCCACTGCCGCCAAACACCGGACGCCTCCGGTGGGGGGGAAATGCCATAAAAGCCTTGCGAGCTCACTTATGGCCACTATTATCGCTGCGATCACACGACCAAGCCGTTCTCCTGATAACTCTGCTCGATTGTATTGAATCTTTTATTAAATCAGTGTTATTATAATCAAAATAGTTATTCATTTATGCCCTTCTGTTACAAATGTGTAACTTTAAGGAAAGGAGATGTTCTTCTTCTTTTTGGTTTTAATGGCTCTGCGCGATTAGCGATTGAGCCAAAGACAAGTCATATTGTTTTTTTATTATTATTATTTATAAAACGGGGAAACTTGTATTTACAAAAGGGAAAATAAAATTTTGACACGGAATTTCGGATTGGATCAGGAAAGGACAGAATAATAGGATATTTATATAAGTATGAAAATTACATATATATTGAATAATATTTACAATTTTATGTTATTAATTAATATAAATGAAGAAAATATTTTATACACAGACGGTTCACCAGAGGATAAAAGGATGTTTACTGAAGTAGGAAGCGGAATGGGAATTTCAAGGAGGCTTTCATAAAATGAGACCCGATTATATCTAGGGCAACACAAAAAGATATGGTTTAGGTCACCCACCTCACCGCATTCGCACAAATCACTGTCTAGTAATCCAAATCTAGCGAGCTGAGCAGGAGTGCAAACATGGCCCAAACGCATACGAGTTAAAATACAAGTTACTCTCCTGCTCAACTTCAATTTAGAGAACCAAGGCTTTGACGGAACTGAATTCTGAATTTTAGCGTAAGCCCTTCCTTTCGATTGGCTTGAAGCAGACCAAGCAATTCTCCATGTTTCATCAAGAGTAGCTTTAGGCAAAGCACACAAATCATGAACACAATTAAAATAGTCCGACCAGTCACCACAAGAAACGGCCTCTTTAGCAAGACAATCTGCGCGTTCGTTGCCTGAAATACCAGAATGACCTGGCACCCAGGAAAACACCACTGTGTAACCCATCTGATAACATGACATCAGAAGGTTCCGAATTTTAATAACAATAGGGTTAACAATACCTGACTTAAATGGATATTTAGATAAGGCTTGTAGGGCACTCATACTGTCTGAAAATATTACGGTTTTTTTAAGTTTTGCAATAAGAATATATTCAACAGATTTTAACAGTCCAAGACATTCTCCTGAAAATACGAATGATTCAGGCGGAAGTCTTATTTTTTGGACTATGTTGTATTGGGAATGGACAATTCCAATCCCAACTATACCATGGGGTGAATGTTTAGAAGCATCACTATAAATAGAATGAAAATTTGAGAATTCGTTATTTAATAGATTATCTACAAATTGTACAGAATCAAGCTAATTTCTCGGGATACTTGCATTAATTCTAACATCTGGAGGAGTAACTAATGCGCCATACATAGAATCAAAAGTAGGATAACAGTAAGAATTAAGTGTCGGGGCTTGTATGGCACAGAATCTTTGATAACTCTTAACAAGACAAGGTAGAGATTTATGAGACCAGTACTGACTATTTTCTGTGAATTCTACAAGTAAATGAAGCTTAAATCGTAAAGGATGATTAGAAAATTGCATTAATTTGAAAATGAACTTATCGGATAGGTATTAGCGTCTTAAATAGAGAGGAGGCTCTACACACTCTATTTGCATAGCATTAATAGGGCTGGACTTCATAGCTCCAAGAATGATTCTTAATGCCCTTGCCTGTATACTATCAAATTTCTTCATAGCAACAGTGTTACATGGTTCTAGAACAAAAGTGGCATAATCAAGAAGGCTACGAATAAGGGCGTTATATATAAGACGTAAAAAGAAAGAATGGGCTCCCCACCAGACACCGGTTAAACACCTTATCATATTCAAATTTCTTTCACACTTAGCTACAATGTAATCACAGTGTGATACTCCGGTTAATTTCGAATCCAAAATAACTCCTAAAAATTTTGCATCTGATTTCACAGGGATAGGATTACCTTCGTAGGAAACGATAGGATTGGTAGTTATCCTTCCTCTTGCAAACCAGACTACGGTACTTTTTGATACAGATAAATTTAGTTCATTATTATCTAACCAATCATGTAAATGACTAAGAGAGGTAGTTAAACAGTTACTAGCAATATTAATAGATTTGTCAGCAACGTAAAAAAGAAGATCATCAGCATACTGTAAAATGTTTGCAACTGAGTTCAAGTTTTTTTCTAGATCATAAGTGTAAACATTATACAATAATGGACTAAGAATCGAGCCCTGGGGGAGTCCTCTCCATACAAACCTAGAAAGTTGAGATCCATCATGGAGGTCTAATTTCAAACATCTTTCAGACAACATGTTTATAATAAAAGATATTAAAAGTTGAGGGACACGTAGGTCATGAAGTTTCTTATGAAGTACAGGAACAAGAACATTATCATATGCCGAACTGATGTCCAGAAATGCTGCTAAAACTGACTCATTTTTTGAAAATGCTATGCGAATATCCGAAACAAAATGCTAATATTATCTATGGTGCTCCGACCTTTCCTAAAACCCAGCTGATTAACTGTCATAACGTTGTTGTTTTCAATAAAAAATTCTAACCTATTTTTACAAGGTGTTCAGTTATTTTAGCAAGAACAGATGAAAGGGCTATGGGACGGAAAGGTGAAACATCTGAAGAAGGTTTATTTGGTTTTAATATAGGGATTATAGATTGCGTTCTCCATGATGGAGGAATATTACCTGAAAACATAACTGCGTTGATAGTTTTTTAAAAATATTCTAATGAGTTATCAGTACAGTTTATCGAAAAAGAGTATGTTATACCATCTTCGCCGGGTGATGAATCTTTAACATAAGAGAGAACTCCTTTTAATTCTGACAAAGAAAAAGGAGCATTGAGATCAGAATGATTGCTTGTATTATTATATAAAGTGCAACAATGAATATTATTTAATTCAGGAGCAGACAAAGGAGCTAGTTTATCCATAAATTTATCAGCTAGCTCAATGGAAAGGACACCAAATGAAAAAGAAGAAGGGAATGCCGATCTAAATCTACGAATATTCTTCCACACAACAGAAGAGCATACATCAGGATTTATGGACTCACAAAATCTTCTCCAACCTTCAAATTTTTTCTGTTTTAGGAACTTGCGTGGGGATCGAGCTATGAGAGAATAACTTTCATAATTTTCTGAACTCATAAGGGATCTGTATTTTTTCTCAGCCTGTTTTCTTTTCTTAATGGCTATAGTGCATTCATGGTCCCACCACGGTGGAAAGGGAATTTTGCCCTGTCTAGAACCTTTTAGAGGAAATAGAGTATTAGCAGCCTCAATAAGAAGTTTTGAGAACTCTTCTGTACATAGTAATCCATTAGAATCATTAATAGCAGGTAAGGAAGAAATTTTATTATCAACATGCTGTTTAAATATTACCCAATCATCTTTCAATTCTGGCAGTTTATGTTTTAATTTAGAACTGTATCTTAAGTTGGAAGGGGAGCAAGATATGTGTAAGGAGACTATGATAGGAAAATGATCACTGCCAAGAGAGTCATCAAGGATATTCCAAGATAACAAAGAGGCTAAATTTGGAGAACAGAGTGAAAGATCAGGAGCACTTAAACATTCATTAGGGCCAGTAAGTCGAGTTGGAGAACTATTGTTCATTATACATATGTTTAAAGAATCTAGATTTGCCATAGTAATTTGAAACAGAGCTGCCCCATGCCTGGTTTTGGCAATTAAAATCACCTAAGATCAAAAATGGGGAAGGCAAAACAGATAGTAATTGTTTAAACTCATTATATATAGAATAAGAGGGATGTGGAATATATACAGAAATAATACAAATATTATTTACAATAACAGCAATGGCATTAATACCATTACTGAGAAGAGGAAGTGGGAATACTTTATAGGAGAAAGTTTTACTAATGAGAATGGTCACTCCACCATACCCATCAGGTCTTTCATTTCTCACTGTAACAAAACCAGAAATCCTAAATGGAAACTCTGGTTTCAACCATGTCTCAGAGAGACACAAAGCCATAGGCTTATATTTATTTAGTGAATAAATAATGTCAGATTTTTTGCTAATGGCACTTCTACAATTCCATTGTAAGATTTTGTGATCCATTATTGAATTGTTTATTAAGAGCTGTGAGTAATATATTGGCAACGTTGGACGGTGAAGAATTAGAAGTAGAAAGTTGTTGACTAGAATTTGTGAGTAATGTAATAAGTTCCAAAATAATTTCAGCAATAGATTTATGAGATATTGTATTTAATGATTGTTGCAGTACTTGACCATGGGACATTTGGGTAGACAAATTATTGTATTCATTTGCAATAGAATTATGCATGACACGATCATATCCTCCACTTGGTTTAGGAGGAACCCGGCGCTGACTAAAAGTAGTTTTTTTATAAGAAGTACTGGGTAACTGAGAAACAAAGTTTGGAGAGGGAAGATGGTGATTACTTGGTTGAGAAGGAGGAGATGCTGTAACATCAGCATAAGATTTGGAAACTGAAGGATGAATCTTGGCTGCTTCAGCATATGAGATACAACTATGGGCCATAGAAATTTTAATATTTTGTTACCGTGTGAACTCAGGACAAGTCCTGCTAGTAGCAAAATGTCTACCAGAGCAATGGAAGCACTTACCATTTTCCACTATCACTGAGCAACTTTCCGGAGTGTGTTCATCTCCACACTTAAAACATCTGGGCCTAGATCGACATTGTGATTTAGTATGCCCAAATTTGCAACAGTTATAACACTGAATTGAGGGAAATATGTATAATTCTACTGGCAGAGCTGTGTAGCACATGTAAACACGTTTAGGAAGTACTTGCCCATCAAAAGTTAGAACTACAAGATTTGTATTAATAAAAGAAGAAATACCATCATTCATAGTCTTGCGTTTTATTCTCCGTAGCTTAACTATTTGCCCACAACCAATAGGAACAGTAATGTTTTCCTGAATTTCCTGCTCAGACCAGTCTTGAGGCACGCCCCTAACTATACCCACTCTTGTTACATTGAAACTTGGTATAAATATTTTATATGAATGATTCAATAACTCTGCATTTTCCGTGAATTTATTAGCAGCTTCAAAATTCGTAAAGGCCATTGAAATTCTGTTTCTTCCTATAGGTTTAACACTAGCATTAACAATGTTATTAATTTTTAAGTTTTTCAAAACTTTTCCAAATTGAATTGGATGTAAAGATACCGAATCATTTTCAATGGTCGTTACTCTTTGTACATGCACAGTAAAAGGACCCGAGTCCAAGCTAACATATTTTCTGGCAAAATAGGTTTGTTGCGGCTGTGAGAGACCCAAACCAGTCTCACTGTGTTGTGAAATTGAAAGGTTTTCATTGGCAGGTTTACTCAGGTGGCTGGGTGGTTGCATTTTAATTTGAGATTTAAGAGAGTTAGAAATGTCAGAATTAGCTGAATCAGAATCTTCACATTGACATGCCTCGACAAAAAATCGTCCATCCTTACTCTTCCGTTTTTTCATATTGCATAGACGGCACCGCGGTTTGCGTGGTCTGATTATTTTTCTATCAGAAAATTTGCCTACAAGGCCATCCTCAGTATCCATAGATGAGTCGTCGATGACCACATTGAACGCAACAGGCGGACCAGGTCCTGGCCCACCGCCAGGATCGTCCGGGGGATCAACCCCCATATTAATAAAAGAAAAAGAACTTACCTAATAATTAGCAGTAAAATATCTGCACACTATATACACAAATAAGTAACTAACTACTAATAATATAACTATATACTAAATAACTTAACTGATCCACAATAATTAATTAAATTAAAGAAAGACCAGAAAAACACGACCGCCAGATTCTAAGTTTCCCGCGCTTTTTCGACAGCTGATCTCGAAAGGAGATGTTTCATTTTGGGCCACCACTATGTACGCTATATAGATAAAAAGGAAAAATATAAGAGATTTTCATAAAAATACTACTAAATTAATTTGAATAAAAATACAAGTATATATAATTAATTATTTTAAACGTATACAAATATATATAATTAATTATTTAAGTGAGATAACCCTTTATTAAGGTAGCCATGACACATTTTTTGACATTTGATTGGCGACTTTGACAGCTCTATTTTCCTGTGGTGTTCGTGTCGAGCAAGGAACTTCTACCTAAACTGGAAAGTGCACTATCGATCAAAACGCGATCCGAGGAAGATAGCTTCACAGTAGCCCTCTGTCCTTGTTGTGTCGGGTGACTATTATAATGGAATTTATAAGGAATGTACGTAAAATATTTTTTTTTTACTTATAATACCTGAGTTTTTTTTATGAATATTAAGGTATGGATGCGAACTTTTTAATTTTATTATTCTAAAAATGGATGAATAAATTGATAATTTACGGACGACAACAGGTCAATCTACCAAAAACTATTAAATATTCCTAATCAATCTTGAACCTTAACTATTTAGAAATAAAGTTGAAAATCTATGTCCTTGTTGTGTAGGGTGACTGTTATAATGGAATTTATAAGGAATGTACGTAAAATATTTCTTTTTTTTACTTATTTTACCTGATTTTTTTATGAGTATTTAGGTATGAATGCGAACTTTTTAATTTCATTATTCTAAAAATGGATGAATAAATTGATAATTTACGGACGACAGCAGGTCAATCTACCCTAAACTATCAAGTATCAATCTTGAACCTTAACAATTTAGAAATAAAGTTGAAAATCTAATAAGAAAATCTGACAGATTGTAGTAGCTTGATATGCTGTCATCTGTCTTTTAAATAAATAAAATATCTATAAGAAAGCAGAATTTAATGACATTGTAAATACCTACCCTATAAAAGCCACTTACTTATTATGTACACAATGACTAAGTGCACATTTATTAATTATTCCGAAATGTATGGTCACCCTATATACAAACAAAATAACCTGTATATGATTACGACAAAAAACTTACTTAAAAAATGATATTCCGCATCCAGGTTTTTACACAGTATTGCAACCATTAATGACATCCCTTTTCACCATGTTTTTCTAATCGAAACTGTAGGTTTCAAACAAAATTATGAAAAATAATACAGGTAACACTAAGAAAGGGACAGAGGGCTACTGGGACGCTTTCTCCCTCGCACCGCGTTCTCTTCAAATAATGTGTTATTTCCGATCGACCTTATTGCTCTTGCGATAGACTCTTCTTTTAATTAAGAAACGTGTGCAAGTTCACATTCCAGTTCAGATAGAAATTCCTTGGTTGATTGTGTTTATTTAATGGGCCGTATGTTCGGAATTCATGTTTTGTTTTTTTCGCAGTCATATGGTAGATAATATAGATACGATAGCTTTAGATACATGACACGTCAATCAAATGTCACTGTCAAAATCTTATTTCGCTTATTGCTGACCACCATATTTATTAGTAGTTGTGTTGCACTCCTTGGCCGAGTCAAATTGAATCTGTATAAAAACTAAGACAAAATATAGGAAATTAACATTAAAAACAGTTAACTATAGCGTAACTATACCTAGCATTAAATGTACAATGTGCTGGCCCAGGCTCCATACATTTCTGAAACATCTCCTTTAAAACGTAATTTCTTGTCTCTTCTTTTGTTCTTCTACAATAATGCAGTTCTGCTACAATAATTTTCAATATTTATAAATGACTGAATGACTATTATACATTATATTAACTATGCAGTTTTGTTATGACTTTTAAATTGTGTAATTATGGGACTCTGCCTCCATCTATTATGTGGCTCAAGTAGTGGTGATAATAACCTAACTATCGTAATGAAAGTCGATAATGGTAGCCTAATGGTTATTACTGACAAACAACCTTTTCCATGTTTCATTAAACACGTAAAGAGAAAAAAAAACATTTTGATATAAAAAAAATAATTTAATCAAACTTCCCAATTTCCTAAATGATTAAAAAAAATCGTGTCAGTTTTTACCTTCCCAGAAACTATTAGACCAGATTTTTGTCATTCCTCCAAAATTGTATGTTGATCGGGGGATGAATAAACATGTGTCGGCAGTTTATCATCACGTGTGAGTCGTAAAATTGGGGACGAGAGGGTTACGACGAGATAAGCCGACGATTTGTCACCGGAATATTATCATAGCTGCGGCCTGACGCTGCTTTTCGGTTATAGGATCAGTTTGGAGTGCCTACTGAGTTGTTTTTCTCGTTCTTTCTTTATGCAGATTAGTCTTTTTTTAACCGACTTCAAAAAGCCCCTTTTTAAAGTCCTTTTTCTCGGTTGTAGGCCACAACATTGGTTGCCGGCAGAAGTTACCACCCACCACAAAAAGTCTTGCCGCCAAGCGATTCGTCGTGTTTCGGCATTATGTCTGGTGGGTGACGCCGTACGGAGGACGGGTCTGAGCAGTTATGTTGCGATGTGTGCCGGGTACGATGCACCAAATGTTGTTGTGTCGGAAGTTTGGTCGCGGAGGGTCTCCAGATCAATCTCCCTCTGACGCAGCATTGTTGGTCGTGTTGTTAGGCTTAACATTGCATCACCTCACCTAACTGCCGTCTTCCTTTCTATTTACTCAGTTGTTTTATTAAGTGAATAGGCGCTTAATAAACTAGCGCGCTTTTACTTCCAGGATTACATCACTACTTACCATCAGGCGGGATTGCAGTCAAGCACTAGTTTAGTTTCACTAATTATTTTAAAAAAATCGGTTATATACGGTTGAATTGAGTATCCTACTCAGGTTACTTAATTCAAACGTATGTATACTTTTTTATGTTTGTTTGCGAGTACCCGATTTGTAGAGTGTAACCGATTTTTATGATCCTATTTTTGTTGGAAAAAAGATATCTTTAAGATTGTCCCGTGATAAGAAACTCAAGGTCTGATGATGGAAGACCAAAGAAATCGAGTGGAACTTTCAAAAATCGTAGGGGCGCATAAATAATTTGTAAGTTTTTTTCATTTAAGGTCTGCGAGGGAACACGTCAATGATTCACAGCAGCTACCTTATGTTTGTGCTTGATTAATTTGTGTTGATAAGAAGTTTACACCCAGCTGGGTTGTAATTGTCATTACGAGTCTGATAATGAAGACAAAGGCCAGTTTAGGGAACTCCTCAACCGTTAGTAATAGTTAAATCGTGTTTCGACTTAATTTGTACGGTTATAATAAAGATCTACCATAGGTCTGATGATGGAGTCGAAAGACAGTGGTGGGAATACGTGGGTGATTCACAGGAGCTACCTTGTTTTTGTGCGTGATTGATAAGAACTTTACACCTAGATAGGTTGTGATTGTCATTGGGGGTCCGATGATAAAGACAAAGGCCAGTTCAGGGAACTCCTCAACTGTTTACAGTAGTTACCTTGTGTTTGTACTTAATTCGTTTATATTGATAAGAACTTAGTACAAATATGGGTTACAATGAAGGTCTGCAGTAAATTTGATGACGAAAACCATATAGAGCTGAGGAAATTCGTCAATGGTTTACAGTATTCAAAATCAAAATCAAAAGTCATTTATTCAAATTAGGCTGAGAATCAGTACTTTTTGAACGTCAATATTACATAAGACAGTCCCCCCAAAACGCCCACCCTTCGTCACTTCCTAATGCTTTCGTTGGGAAGAAGTGGCGTTTGTCTGTTTATTTAAAAAAAAATAACACATGACTATATACAATACTATGTATAGTAATGAACACAAGAAAACACACAACAATGAAATTATTTACCGTATGCCAGCTAGCCACCCCAAAATACCAACAAAGCAAATAATAAAATATATCATTAAAATGGAAATGTAAATAAGCATCTAAAAATATTACATAATAAAAGCCTTAAGCATAAAGGGCGTGACAGCTCACATATTTATGCACTGTAAAAAAAGACAATTATATGAACTCTTATGGATGGATAGGCATAGTCGCACATGTACGACAAGTAGTCTGATGATGGAACGGAGACATCAGAATTAAGTCATGCAATTCCCGCAAACACTGTCCAAGATCTGGGTCGCCAATTAGCTTTTTCGGACGCATCTCCACCAAATCATGAGTTACTAGGTGGTATTTTTGGTAGCACCAACTTAAAATTCAATCTATTTTTTTTTTCTGTTTTTAAATAATTTGTCGACTTTACATTTTTTGCCAGCGGCGGTGTTTTCGTCGGACTACAATTTAAGTAATATATATAATAATAATAATCTTTATTCATAAAACTTACACAACATTGTAAAACCCAAGCTACAAAAATATTCTTATACAATTACATATCTTATTGCCAAATAACAGCTAGGTATTATGTGTGACTAAAAATATACATAAGGTCATACAGAACGTATTATTATACACAGAATGTCTTCAAGGCTAGAGTAAATAGGCTCTTAATAAACTAGCGGGCTTTACCATCAGCGATTGCATCCTTGCTTACCATCAGGCTCAATTAACTTTAAATTAGTGCTTAACTAAGGGTAGTTAAGCACTAATTTAAAGTTTATTAAAAAAAAAAACAATTTTACAGTAAGGGTCTAAAGTGGAGTACCTTTATTTGACACTTATTGTTATTACAATAAATTAAAGTGGTATGCACTTTTGACCCATAACCTGTAAGTCTGAAAAACCAAATGTTTAAAGATTTTACTAGCTAACATTAATTTTGTTAATGTATAATCAAAGACTAGAACCACCAGTCATTACATCAATTTATTAAGTCTCAAAAGGCAAGCCATTTTAAGTAAATTACTGTGTTACCAGATATTGATTCAACTTTAACGCTAAATTAGTTACCATTTCCCTCAATTTCCAGTTTAAGGTATAGGCTAGATGAAGCAATAAAGTTTAGCTAAATAAGTTTTAAAAGAGCGACGAATAGTAAATTAGGTAGCCGAAGACTTGTTTGCTGACTGAAGTGTCTGTTACCCCTACTGATCGTACCGCTCAAAGGGGTAGATCATTGTACGTACTGACACGAACATGCTCAGAAGTAATTCCTTGTGATTAATTAAGCACACTAATTTCCTTGCCTTGCTGGCTCGAGTTTAGTTGAAAGCGTTTAAGATCTTCGTGATTCTACGGAATGACATCGACAAATTGTGCTTGCGCAGTAGATGAGTCGAGCTGTAAAAAATAACTGGATCTTTTTATATTAAAGTTTAGGTTTCAGTTTTAAAAAAAATGTTGGTATTGAAGGGTTTTAAAAGAAATAAACCTAGACTTAAACGCAAATTGTGGTTCAGCATCCCACAGATAACACACACAAATTACGGATGCTACGAAACTCCAAGAAGTGAACTATGGAACTCTAAAAAGTGGCAACGATAATCAAAATCTACATTTGTTTATCACAATAATTATTTAAAAAAAAAACTTATAGGAAAACACGAAAATAATTCATACATGCAAGCGGTTCCACGAACAAAAACATGTTTAAACATAAATCGAGACAGGAACCCACTTTTATGACGCGTGAAAAAATCTTTATCGAACATTTTCCCCTTTAGTTTTCGGTGAAATAAACGAGTACAGTTTCGTTCGAAATAAATTTATGTGCGCACCACTTTTTGCCGCGGTTTCGGGTTGTGTGGGCGTCTAGTTTTTGTACCCAATCTGTTGAAATAAATAATGGCCTTCATTTTAGCTTCATGTTTCAGTGGGTGAAAGGTTTGTGGACCTGCTGTTGAAGCCTTATATTGAGGGCTCGCAACCTAGCAAGTACCAATTAATAATATCTTTGTTACCTGCCTATCTTTTCTTTCTTTACCCAGTTATTTTCAAGAACTTGTGTTATTTAGCTTTATCAAGGCTTGTGTTCACGGCATGGTTTCTCTATGGAACGGTACAGAAACCGCATCTTCGAAAACACCTGTCCATCAACAAGCTACAATAGAGATAAATATTACACTTTAAGCGCTTCCAAAAGGCAAAACACTACAGTTTATTCGTCGTGAGTGTACTAAGGGCCTTTTAAGCCCACACGTTTTTCGGCTTTTATAGGTAGGAAGGGTCGTTCATCGTTCACAATATCCCTCACAGGCCCAGTGCGGGTTGGCGGATGTCACATGTCTTCGAATTTTTGGTTTTAGGATGCGTCAAGAAGTTTTGCTTCTCCTTTTTGAGAGCAATGGATGTGAAATAATTTACACAGCGCCTCTCTGAACGCATGAGAGAAGACATCACCGTTCCGAATGTGAAGATACAAGTCAGCAGATTGGGATGAGATGCGCCACTTCTTTGCGTCCTATCCTTGGCAGCATGTCTGCTTCTCTTCTTACAATCCGTCGAACTGTGCCGACAATATATCCGATGTGGTGCGTCATACTATGGAGTATTTTATCCCCTTCACTGATGTGCCCGTCGGTGGCTCAGTTCGCTCATGGTTCAACGCCGACTGTGCTCAAGCTGAACTGCGCAATCACAAGACATTTCTCATCTGCATTGATGCTCGAGACCGCCACTGCGGATCTAAGATCAAAGAAGAGAGCCTTTAACCATGCTGCCAAGTCCTACAAATCACGCTTAAGAAGGCTCGCTTCGACCGCATTAGTCATATGGGCATTATGGGCAACAAGCTCTCTGCGTAGCCGTCCGGTAGCAGATCTTTCTCGCCCCTTGCCAAGTCGGTCGAAGCGAACTTCTGTCGGCCCACACATGTACACAATTTGCGTCTTGATACTAGCACTGCTACTCCACCGAATTTGTCTCACTGAGACACTTCAATGCTAGAGGATTAGGAACAAAGTTGTTTTGAGACTACTGTGTCGTCTGGATGTGAATAAGGCTAGGGCACCAGATAGTATACGAGCGATTTTCTCAAGACTTGTGCGTCCGAGTTGACTCCTGTATTGACGCCCTTGTATCGCCTCTCATTAAAAACTGGTATAGTGCCCAAATCTTGGAAGCTTACCTACGAGCAGCCCATGCCCAAAAAGGGTGGTCGTGCCCATCCTGCCAACTATCGGCCGATTTCAATAAGTTTCATACTCTGTAAGATTATGGAGCATATGTTGAACTGTCGCCTATTGGAATACTGGGAAGATAACGATCTTCTCAGTACCAGATAGTACGGGTTTCGCCGCAATTGGTAAACTGGGGACCTACTAGTCACTAATGTATGCCACTTACTTGTGTGGCGAGGCCCTTTAGAGAAATGCGGAAGCGGTTGCCATCGTTCTAGATGTCATGTGTGGGTATGGTACGCTGGCCTTTTGAGTAAAGTTCCAGCGTACGGCATTTCCTCTGGCCTCACTGGCTGACTTCCTGACTGAACGGTCCCTCCCGAGTTGTTGTCAATGGATGCTTATCGGAGCCTATGTCGACTTAATCCTCAGGGATCTGTTCTCTGTGCAACTCTGTTCCTGCTGCATATTAACGATATGCTGATGCTCCTTATCTATGGGTATACAGATGACAGTACAGTTCCGGAGAGATACCTGCCGGGTGCTCGTGATCGTAAGGAATCAATGCGGTTCAAAAGAGAAGCTACAGGCAGTTCCAGAATGGGGCGAAGCTAATCTTGTAGCATTCAATGCCGTTAAAACACATGCGTGTCTATTCACTGCCAAAAGACGACTGTTGACCTTGGCTCCTACTTTTCGAAATGTACCCTGGAAGTGCACCAATCGCCTTCAGCTTTTGGGAGTTGAGATTTCCTTGAAGCTAAACTTTGGGCGGTTCATTGAGTCAAAACCAACCAAATCGTAGTTTATACGAGGAAAGCTTCTAATGTTAAACAAAGCACAGGCCGGTTCGTGTGCGGAGTACTGTAGCCACATTTGGGCTGCGAGACTAATTGGCGACTCAGATTTAGTTCAAAACGGTTTCCAAATCCTGAAGCATAGGCGAAAGGTAGCTAGCCTGTCGGTGCTCTATAAGATGCATTTTTGAGAATGTGCAAGGGAATTGCATCACTTAATTCCCCTATTTCCGTTCCATCATCGGACGACCTATCGTACGGCGAATATCCAATCTTGCGTAGTTGACACAACTACAATCCGGGCGAAGCGTTTTGCCTCGTCTTTTATACCGCGTACATCGAGGGACCGGAACAATTTGCCAACGGCGGTGTTTCCATCTGACTACAATTTAAGTGGCTTCAAGGATAAGGTGAACAGGTTTTTTAATAAAATAGCGTGCTTTGCCATCAATGATCGCATCAGTGCCTACCACCAGGTGGGATTGCGGTCAAGCATTTGTTAATCATTGTAAAAAAAAAGAAACAGCCGCCTATTTCTTTTTTTTTTACTCAGCAGTAGTAAACAATGTCGGCTAACAAGATATGAGAATATAGGCCTGTCAGGCTTCTAACTTATAACCAGAAACTGCTCCTCTATTGCATTAATATTAATTATACACTTATACGAGCGTCTAATGATAAACAGAGAGTTGAATGATGAATGCCTAAGTGGTTTAGCTCCGCTCGCATGAATTATTTCCCCACGATCCCAGAGGCACTACATATTTCCTCACGATAAAATGCTGGCATGTCTCTCTTGTAGCCTCGAGGAATCTGTATATATTATGCTTCGCAAAAACTTCGTTATTTCTCTTGTTTATATACTAAATGAGCGGATTAGGTAGTAAGTATTACAATGACGCTGATTCCAAGTTTATTGCATTCATTTTATTCCATTTTCATTAAGAAAAGGACGGAAGATATATATATATATATATATGTCATATGATAATATAAACAATATGATAAATATGATGACAATATGAAAATATAAACGATATGTCATATGATAAATATATAGATATACATATGGCATATGTCCTGTCAAATTAGCCAGCGCTTGACGTATTTTTGATAGCACATATTTTTAATCACGTCTATGGATTATCTTAATTAGACAGTACTAAACTAATACTTCATCATCATTCAATTCTTAATCACTAATCTCCGTTTTGCAGATGACATCGTGGTCATGGCGGACACGCTGGAAGACTTGAGCAAAATGTTTAATGATCTCAGCAGAGCTTCCCAGCAAGTGGGTCTCAAGATGAACATGGATGAGACGAAAATCATGTCGAACTCTCATGTCGCACCCACTCCAATTCTAGTTGGTTCCTCTGCACTCGAAGTTGTTGACGAGTACATATACCTAGAACAAACAGTCCAGCTAGGTAGGTCCAACTTCGAGACTTCCCCAACAAGGTGGACCGATGACCTGGTGAATGTCGCGGGAAGCAGATGGATGCGGGCAGCACAAGACCGGTCATTGTGGAAATCCTAGGCGGAGAAGTTTGTCCAGCAGTGGACCTCTATAAGCTGAAGAAGAAGAAGAAAGCAGAAACTAATACTTTATCTTTTATCCTTTTCTTAATAAAATAGTCAGAGAGAGATACACGGAACGTAAGTTTCGTCTGTAAAAAAATGAATGGGCGCCAATATTATGATATATTTTCCGATTAGATAACCGTTTTTGTCGGTATTATCTGTAGGTATGTGTTACAAAAGTTCTGTCTTTTTGTGGTTAGGAGTGTATTGTGAGTGAGTGACAGTTATATATAGGCACGTCGTGATGGCCTAGTGATTAAAACACCAGCCTCTCAAGTATGAGTGTGCGGGTTCGATTCCAGGTCAGGGGCGTACCAATGTAACTTTTATAAGTTATATGTACTTTCTAAGTATATCTTGGACACCAATGACTGATTTACAAGGTGAAAGAAACATCTTGAGGAAACCTGGACTGTAAGTCTGAAATCGCCAACCCGCATTGAGCAAGCGTCCTCCTCTGTATGAAAGGATACCTGTACCCAGCAGTGGGTCGATAAAAAGATTGATGATGAGAGTTATATTACACTAGCTTCTGTAAGCGTGAAATTTGTTTATCCTCTTTACTAATCCCGCGCTTCGAATCGTCGTCCGCCCGTGCCCCCATTATGAATATTCGCAAAATATTAACCATATTCTCTACGAACTTCGAAGCCCACCGGCATGTATCTCATTACCATGCACTTACATATATTGTATTAAGTCAGGGAACAACAAAACCGCTCAACATTCAATTCTATGTCCGACAAAAGGTGTAAATAGCCCAAGGCTAGGATCTCACCAGTATGCTCTATATCGTAATCTAAGAAAACAACCCTTCGGAAAAATCTTTGACCCGTATAATTGAAAACGGACCAGAAATAAAGACAACAGCCTCTGCATATTGAGGTTCCTACTTTCATCGAGATTCAAGGTTCTATTGTTATTTTTTATTTTAATTATTTTTAGGGACTTTTATACAATCAATATAATTATTTACTTTACTAAATTAATTTTGGAAGATGGTTCTGAATCAAAATAGTAACATACTGGAATTCAGTAGAAGGCTCAGAGGTCAGAGAGAGAAGAAGATAGAGTTTTACGTGAAACAGTGCACTTTTATTCCACTGGACGACCGTCACCCCATTTGTCGCATAGCAATGCAATTAATCAATTTATTAGTACTTTTAGCGACGTCAGTGCTAAAAAGGAACAGCGTTGCGCCGACACGGCCATAGTATAAAGAGAGGGAAGTAAGTTATCTCCGACCCAATCCGCGAATTAATTGCCTACTGTCTTAAGGTTGTCATGTTTAGCTAAATTTTAATTCAGTGTCTATAAATTGGCAAAGGACGGAAAGTTGACGACTGTCCGCGCTTCGTTGGATTCGATTGTCGCCCAAACCGCTAACAAATATTTATAGACTAAGAGCACACACTACTCAGCATATACTAGTCAGTTTTTTGTATTTTTTTATCTAGTAATTTAATAGTACTTTTGTACACATAAAGGACCATATTTATTTTTATTTTTAATTAATACAAATATAAATAATACAAGCATATCTTGACATTTATTACAAAATTACAAATCAGCTACTGAAAAATACTTTCTTCGGTTTCGACTATTACGAAACGCCTTTTATTAAACATTAATGTATATTAAATCCGTATCCTTTTAAATAACTTTTGCAAATATTATTTCGGAAAGCATGGGCAGGGCGGTGAAAAATGTAAATCTTTTATTTGTTCATAAATAGACATACCAACTTTGCAGTTTATGGGAAGTCGTCAGGTGGAACCACTAATGAAATGTGGTTTCTAGAATATTTTTGTATCCATGCGTTTTTTTAAAAAGAACACGTAACGCGCGGACGTCGTCCTGTGCTAGGCGCGACTAGCGCACTGATAGCACTCTAATATTTTGTTTAGGTGTGCGTGCGGCGACGCATAGATACTATGGCGCACACATACAAGCCGCGCGCGGTCCGTTTGTATGAAGATAACCTACTCTGTCCCTCTTTATACTATGACACGGCCATTATGCAAGACAGTGGCGCCCATTCTTTTGTTCACAAACTAAACTAATTTTAAGTGAAATGCATCTTATTCTTTCCATTTCGTTAAGAAAAGGATTGAAGATAACATTTTAGTTTAATCCTGTCAAATTAAGATAATCCATAGATATTTTTTTTTGGTTCATGTCTTTCCGTTCGGGCGAACGGAAAAGGTAAAGGCATAGTACGCCATACAGCCTAGTCTTCAGTAATTATCTATCCTAACTTATCCTAGTTAAACCTAACTCCTTTCGTTTCCCACGTTTGGACGATAAGGAGCGGTTTAGCGTAAAGACATGATGCGGCCACTATGCTACAATATTTCACTGTTCTTTTAGAATTATTCACTGAATGCACTTTTTACTACATAAATCACGCGTTTTTATTTAGTAAACGACACTATAAATAATTTTAAAAGTCCAATGAAAATTGAGCGTGACACTCATCTTGACATTCCCGCTAAAACCCAATCCATAGATAGTTTAGACGCGATTATAAACATGGCGACTAAAAATACGCCAATTTACGTCACGAGCGCACTAATTTGACAGGTCTAAACTGACACTGGTCATAGGTCTAGACTGACATCTTCTGTCCTTTTATGTATGTTTTATTTTTTATGTTGTTCGCGGATGACTTCGTCGTTTATGAACCGATATTAATATTTTTTTTTTTGTTGGAAAGAAGATATTCCCAAGATAGTCTCATGATAAAAACATCAGAATATGATGGTGGAAGACCCGAAAAATGAAGGGGAACTTTCAAAAATTGTTGGGACTGCTAACGCATTTGTAAGTTTTTTTATTAGGTATTTTAAAACACTACAATTTAAGAAGCATCTGGAGTAAATCTGATGATGAAACCGGGAGACAGGCGAGAGAACTCCTCAACGATTCACAGCAGCTACCTTTTGTTTGTGCTTGAATAATTTGTATTGATAAGAACCTTACACCTAGATGGGTTATGACTGTCATTAAGGGAACTGATGATGAAGACAAAGGTCAGTTCAGGGAACTCCTCAACGATTTACAGTAGTTAACTTGTGTTTGGACTCAATTCATTTCTATTGATGAGAAGTTTGCATCCCTGTGGGTTATAACGAAAGTCTGCAGTAGATCTGATAATAAATAAATAAATATAAATATAAACGGACGAATCACACAGATTGAGCTAGCCCCAAAGTAAGTTCGAGACTTGTGTTATGGGATACTAACTCAACGATATAATATTTATAATAGATACATATATAGATAAACATCCAAGACCCAGGCCAATCAGGAAATGATCGTTTTCCATCATGACCTGGCCGGGGATCGAACCCGGGGCCTCCGCGTCGCAGGCAGGCGTGTTGACCGCTGCGCCACGGAGGTCGACAAATAAATAAATACCATAAAACAATAAATACCATAGACAGTCGAGGGAAGTCCTCAACAATTCACAGCATTGAAGTTTAACGTAGGACAACAACTAGCCACTGTTACTCGACCTCGACAATCAAAAAAATCAAGAGGCTGAATATAAGCCCTGTAATCGTGTCCCCTCTATGCTCATTCATTCAGTCTGGTCCCAGAGAAATTTTATAAAAAGCGGTTCAGTAGTTTGGTATTTATACAAAAATTGCGGGTAAAAATTCCAGTAAATATTTCCAACTATGTTGGCGGCAGCCACGTGCAACGTGGCAAAAACGAATATGCAAAAACCAAAGACACCATGATCGTGAACTACGTATCTTTTTTTTGGAAGTTGGTTGTTGTTTTTTTTTTTTTTTGTTAAAAGGATTGTATAAATATAAAACTGTACGATTTCCATACAACGCAAGTTGGGAGGTTTATAGTTAATGGCCCCGATTCCCATATTCAGAAACGAAACTTAATTTATGTACAGAATTTAATATGCAGTTTAAACCTCTCAAATTAGTCGACGTAAATTGATGCTTTTTTTTACATATTATAAACCAGCGCTTGACCGCAATCCTGCCTGATGGTAAGCAGTGACGCAATCGTTGATGGTAAAGCGCACTAGTTTATTAAGAGCCTATTCACTCTAGCCTTGAAGACACTCAAATTATAGTCCGACGGAAACACCGCCACTGGAAAATTGTTCCAGTCCTTGGATGTAGGCGTTATAAAGGAAAAAGGCAAACGCTTCGTCCGGATCGTAGTGGTGGTAACAATGTATGTGTGTACGATGTATTTTGGTCGCTATGTTTGTAATTGCATTAAACCATCTTCTAGAATATCTTATTTGACAGGATTAAGAAACTAAAATGTCAGCTTCACCCTTTTTAATGAGAGAATAGAAGAAAAAGATCACACGAACACAAAATAAGTTAGAGATTAGAGTTATTAGAGCATCAGTGCTTATTAGAGCATCAGTACTTATTAGGCATCAGTGCTTATTGAGCATCGAATTAGCATTAGGCATCAGTGCTTATTAGAGCAACAGTGCTTATTAGAGCATCAGTGCCAATATCTTTATATACGGTTGTATTTAAAAAAAAACTGGTCACTAAAAATGGTAATTCTGACCATTGTTATACGGGGTCGGTGCAGCAGCAGAACCACCCACACCAGTATTGCGTTGCTGCGTTTGTTGAGGGTAACCACCACCGGATGCGTGTTGTTAAGGGGAGCCACTACCGGATGAGTGTTGTTGTGGATAGTTATGTCCAGGCTGGCCACTTCCTGATAATCCAGTGAACTGTGGATACCCTGCTTTTTGACCAGCTCCAGTGTTTCCAGACAACCCAGTTCCTTGAGATTTCTGATTTGATCATCGAGATTTCTGTCATAATATATTACTGTAAAATACGGTATATTTCCCTTTTACATTTGATTATAATAGGCAGTTTTGAAAGTAGAAAAGAAATATAGTTCCATTTGAGAAAAATCGTCAGAAGAGCCGTCATGGGTACTTATAATAATAATAATATAATAAAGCCCTTTATTCCCAAATATAACATATTTCACTCTTATTACATTCCTTATATTATAAAATAGCATGCAACAAATCAGCACTACAAAAATAGCTTATTACAGTTACTCATTCATAAATTCATAATTTTTTGATATTATTTTAAATTTATGAATGACTGTTATTTTAAAATGGCCGTCATAGGTATAGAAAATTAAAATTAGTTTAGGTACATTAAATGTGACACAAGTCGTGGTGGCCTAGTGGTTAAAACCTCTCAAGTAAGGCCTCTCAAGTATGTGTGCAGGTTCGATTCTAGGTTAGGCGAGTACCAATGTAACTTTTCTAAGTTATACGAGTATGTACTTTCTAAGTATATCTTGGACACCAATAACTGATTATAAGGTGAAGGAAAACATCTTGAGGAATAAATCTGGGCTTTAAGTCTGAAATCGCCAACCCGCATTGAGCAAGCGTGGTGATTACGCTGAATCCTTCTCTGTATGAGAGGAGACCTGTGCCCAGCAGTGGGACAATAAAAAGGTTGATTATGATGAAATATGACAAGTACACTTTACATGACAAGTGATTGAATAATGAAACTCTAGGTATCAGGTACTATTACAATTTATTAAAGTGCCTAGGTAACGTATTGTTCGCAATGTTCACATATCATATTATGAACATCATACTCCCTTTTTTGGTATGGGAAATCATCAAATCACTTCGCCCGCTCTGGGTGGAGCAGAAAGGCGCATCAGACTTTTTCCGACTAAAACCCATCCGTGTTTCTTGACTTGCCTGTTCGACGGCCAGGGCCACGGTTTCTTTTTTAACCAACCCGTGACTTTAAGAGAGATTTTTAAAGGAAGGGGATGTTTATAATACAATATAATTTCTGTATATTCTATTGTTCTTATAATGCAGTTTCATGTCAGCGAGTCTACGGTAATCTAACAAACTACATACAATACGCGACTAGAGTTACATAACCGTTGCTTTATATAAAATTCTCAGCGTACTAAGGCTGAAGTTTTACTTGTAAAATAAAGTCTGTGTTTATTTTATGCGTAACAACGTAGCCGCTGAGTTATGTTCGCTGTTGAATGTTACAATTCACGCTCAGTGCTAAAATCTAGTTCAATCAAAAAGACTTTGTACGATACCATGGCCGTATTTGTTTTACCCAGTGGATTTGAAGGAAACAACACGGATTGTTGTTGATAGATTGATATTATTGTTTGTGTAATTCGTATTATTCTCGTATGTATGCTTATGTTTGACGAAATCTCAACTTGGTTTTTTCTTTTATAACAAACTAGCTTTCCGCCCACGGCTTCGCCCGCGTGGAGTTAGGTTATATCGCGCTTTTTAGATTTCCCTCGGGAATATCAAATTTTTTCGCAATAAAAGGTAGCCTATGTTCTTTCTCGGGGTCTAAAGATTGTCTGTGCCAAATTTCATCAAGAGAGGTTTAAGCTGGAAAGCGTAACAGGCAGACAGACATACCGACAGACAGAGTTACTTTCGCATTTATAATATTAGTATGGATGACAACATTATGGCGCGTGGGACAGTTTTTTTATACTTAAGAAAAGCAATAAAAAAGCAATATCCTTTTAAATCTCATAGATTGACTTATGGAAAAACTTCATTCTAACAACTATAAAATCAGCTTATAAGGTACTGCTAAGACCATAAAAATGTTTCTCATACCTATGGCTGGTTCAGAGACCTCGCTAAGAGGAAGGGAACCGTATTCTCTATGGGGGCCTAGTTCAGCTTAGAAAATGTCACATGTCTTCAAATGATTGGTTCGAGGACATACCGCTTTTCTCACGATGCTTTCTTTCAGCGTTCTGACAGCTGTTCGCAGAAAACTACTGTTAAAATACAACACAAAATTGCATTACAAACACCGCTGCTCTAGTAAACAGTTGGGTTCACATAAGCTTCTCCCATTTCACGCCATTCAACTCGATTTTCGGCAATTCTTATCCAGCTACTATCAGCCATCCTGCGAAGATCATCGCTCCACCAAGCCTGAGAGCGTTCCACCTTACATTTCTCAATACGCGGTCTCCTCTCAAGAACACGTCTACTCCAATGGTCATCGGTTCTACGGTTAATAAGGCCAATTGCAACTGCAGTTTGTTTATTCAAAAACTTTGGTTCTCTGTTGGAGCACCATCAGTTGGTAATAATCCGTTCAAAAACCTTATAAGCATATGCCGTACGCAGGTTACAAGCTAAAATGTTTTAAATGTTAATATGCCCCACCTTCCATTAACTTCGACGCGTTGATAAAAACGATAAGTACATATCTGCCTAATATTTTCCTCAGTAAGGCAATTAAAGCGATCGCTTTATCACCTACCTAGCTTAAATGGAACCGACGCCCTTATCTTAACTACCCCATAAAAGTAATCAATTTACACACTTTCAACAAAATTATCTCTTTTGAAAGTAATTAAAAATCGATATAAAAAGCATTACTATACCCACTTTCCAAATATTTTTATTCAGTCATTTTTACATTCGTAGACTATAATAAAATTGAGGAAAAATGTATGTTAAACGCGTGAGATAAGTAATGCCTTTATCCGATACATTATTCGCGGTGGGTTACCTAAACTTTTTAACATACATATATCGTTGCATTCCATATCTAAGATAAGCAGACAGTTCAAGCTTGAGATTTATGACAACCATTTCTACACGCCCTGTAGTTTTTGAAATAGTATGAAAGTAGTTATGGTACAGAAGCTGGCAACTCAAGTCAAGTTCCATTTATAACAATTCATGAAACAATGAGGAAAGTTGTATTGAAATATTTCTCTTCGTCTTACTTTCGTTATTACTTTTTATAAATTTTATAATACGCATCTAGTTATTATTTTATCTATTTATTCTCATTAGTTCAATATAAATGTAATTATAATATACTAAATTAACCCACCGGTCATTGTGGAAAGCCTTGGGGGACGCCTTTGTCCAGCAGTGAACATCTATAGGCTGAAGAAGAACAAGATATAATAAAAATATAAAAAAATAAAACAATGGTGGATCACTGGTGTCCAACAGCAGTTTGGACCACGGTCCTGACACCGGTGATTAGGGCTCCAGAGAGACGAAACCCCTTGACAATGCGAGCTGTATCCAGAAGTACTGCTTTCTGAATCAGGCCCTTGAACCAACTGCCCACCGAAAGCCTCCTCAAATGGTCGTGACTCTTGACTATTAAGCCACTGGTTATCAGGACTATCGACACAATGATCTCTGAGTCTACATCTCACACGTCGACAATCTTGTGAGTCCAGTCAAGATATTTGATACTGATATTTATTATTTACTAGCTTTCCGCCCGCGGCTTCGCCCGCGTGGAGTTCGGTTATATTGCGCTTTTTAGATTTCCCTCGCGAACATCAAATTTTTCCGAGATAAAAGGTAGCCTATGTTCTTTCTCAGGGTCTAAAGATTGTGTGTGCCAAATTTCATCAAAATCGGTTGAGAGGTTTAAGCGGGAAAGCGTAACAGACAGACAGACAGACAGACAGACAGACAGACAGACAGACCGACAGACAGACAGATAGACAGACAGAGTTACTTTCGCATTTATAATATTAGTATAGTATTAGTATAGTATTGTATGGATTATTGTTTTTTACTCAGGGGTTGGATACAAATGATAAACGGTAGTTTTAGACATTCTTGTAGACAATTAATTTTATTGTTGCGTGTTTATGTTGTGCTTTATTATGCTGTGTTTGATTTGTGTTACATTTTTGTCTGTTGTATTTTTAGTATGATTGTATCGGCAATCGCAGTTAATTATTAAAGCACTAAAACCTTATTTGCATCGACACATTTTTTATGATGAGCATCATGGAAATATTTAATATTATAAATAATTTGTAATTGATTTATAATTGAATTTAATAAAACATAATTGAATTTGAAATATTAAATAAATATTTATATATAATTGCGACAGTTCAATAATATTCATTGCTTTGTAAGTTGTCAAACAAACACATTTTTGTTTATATGACTTGTATATACAATATGTTAAGAAAACCCTGTCCGATCCGTGAAGGTATTGTTAGGTATCGATAACTGATTCTACTAATGCCTGCAAAACCTGGCTAAACTTAAAAAAAATACCCCCTAAAAAATAAATAACTTAAATAAAATAAATAGGTAATTTCATGGCAACACAGGCACAGGTCATGACCGCAGTTAACCTCATGCTTGTAGGTATAGGTAGCTTGACCACGTTTATCGACTCTCGAAAGAAACAATGATACTTAGGCAGCTCGAGAAAAGATTTTTTTTTTTAAGTAGGAAGGTCGTCTGACCCTCCAAATGTATCATTTCATTGGATGAGCACAATGGCTGTCTCGGAGATGTTCCATATTTCGTCGCACGAGATTAGCACGGACATGCACACAAAAATCAAGTGGTGTCAATTCCGCGCTGGCCACAGTTGGCCCCTACCAATCCACTGCTCGCCGAACTGATAATGGACAATAATGATAATGTACTCACGTACAGGTCGGAAAGAATATCGTGAGGCACCGTCATGCTGGATCCCTCGTGCATTGACCGATAAGTGCCCACTTCCAAATCGTCTAACACCTGATCACAACACAGCTAATTGCAGTTACCACCTCCATCAGCATGTTACATTACTCTACGTTAGAAAACGACATGATCACACAATACACGAATAGTGTGTACACCAGCAATGTTCACGCGCAACTAATAATTTAAAGTAAAAATTATTTTTATTTTTTATAAATAGGTATCTACTCGGCTTTCGGCGGCATGCTTTGATAGAGATGTGTAAGTAATCACAATATTGTTTTTTTATCGATTGATACTCGTCTATTTTTGGTATCGATTTGGTATTGTAGTTTCTCATTCTTATTCTCGATTCAACATCGCATGGAATTGTTTAGAACTTTTACAAAACTCAAATTAGCGAGGTACACTGCTGTAAATGAAAATCATGCCAAAGTATTAATTTCAGTTTCTGTCTTAATATCGATGATATTGACGGATAAAATATTTGTAAAACTTTACTAAAATTATGTTTCATAAGTCTTTCTCGTTTCTGTTTACTAATACTTGTGTTATAAAAATGTTATTAGTAATTAATCGATAAATAAACAAAAGTACTTTTACCATTGGGTAATCTGTGTTTTTATAACAAATCCTTCAACCAGATACAAGTTTCGATTAATAGCGATAAAAAAACGTTATTACGCAAAAAATAGTACATCCCTAGTTTCACGTACTTTTTTCTTTGACGACACCGACAAACTCGCTGCGCGCCGGCATCACAAACGGGACCGCCAAATATTGAACATAAATTTATACATTTAATATCCAACAATAAATCAAACGATGATACCGCCGAAAATGGTGTAGTCACATTTTAAAAAATTACCTAATTTTGGGGAAGTTCGCGGGAAAAAAAGATAATTTCAAAATTCACTAGTATTGTTACTATGATGATTATCTAAAATTTCATATTTTATTTGGCCATGTGTTTACCTAACCTTTATTATCCTTACGGGTCGGACAGGGTTTTCTTAACATATTGTATAATACTAGTGCTTGACTGCAATCCCGCCTGCAGCAGTGGTGCAATCGTTGATGGTAAAGCGCGCTAGTTTATTATGAGCCTATTCACTTAAAAAAAAAAACTACGTGAATATGAAGGAAGACCACAGTTGAATAAGGTGATGCAGTGTTGAGCCCAACAAAACGACCAACGATGCTGCGCAGAGGGAGATTGATCTGGAGATCCTCCACGACCAAACTCCCGACACTACAACATTTGGCGCATCGTGCCCGGCACACATCGCAACACAACTGCTCAGACCTGTCCTCCGTACGGCTTCACTAGACATCATACCGGAACACGACGAATCGCTTGGCAGCAAGACTTTGTCATCGAAGATATTAAGCAACGGGTGATGAATATTCTTCTTTATGTTTTAAATTGAGAGTAATAGTGTGAGTAACTGTCCTATACGTAAAAACCGGCCAAGTGCATGTCGAACTCACGCACAAAGGGTTCCCTACCATTAATTTATGAAATTAAAGGATGTAAGTTATTTTTGTATGAAAGAATTACGGTTAAAAGCGGTTTACGATTTACGAAGTATTAAAAAAAAACTACTTACTAGATCTCGTTCAAAACAATTTTCTTTGATAGTTTTACAGTAATGTTGTACGTCTTATGTTTTTTTTTTTTAGATCTTTCATTTTCTTATTTTAGAAGTTAGAGGGATGGGGCCAACTTTTTTCCACTTTGGAAGCTTCTGTCACGCAAACTATTCGGTTTAGAAAAAAAATATTTTAGAAACCTAGATATCATTTTTGAAGACCTATCTATAGATATCCTACACGTATGTATTTGATGAAAAAAAATTGAGTTTAAGTTCGGGGAGCCCCCAGTATTTATTATTACTTTTTTATTTTTGCATCAAAATCTTAATGCGGTTCAAAGAATACATCTACCTACCAAGTTTCAACAGTATAGCTTTTATAATTTCAGAAAACAATGGCTGTGACATATGGACGGACAGACGGACAGACAGACATGACGAATCTATAAGGTTCCGTTTTTTGCCATTCGGCCACGGAACCCTAAAAAGGAAGGGTCAAATTTCATATTTTATGACGCAACTTTATGTACGTCCCGTATTACGTTTGCAACAGTGATATTTTAGCAGCAAGCTCTAGAACTATTGCAACTAGGTTACGATTTGCTTTATGGGGTAAAAAAAAAGAAAATATACGAGTGTGCGTTACACAATATGAACAGACATGCTGCGGTCTTTGACTGTTTGGGTCTTTTTAAGGTTTCGTAGTAAATTAGGAACCCTTATAGTTTCGCAAAGGCTATCTGTCTCACCGTCTGCGGATATACTTAATGACAACAACTGCTCAGACCCGTCCTCCGTACGGCTTCACCAGACATCATGCCGGAACACGACGTGACGTTACGTAACTGGTAACTTCTGCATGTAGCCGATGTTATGGCCTATCACCGAGATCCTGACCCATCGGGCACCAGAGCCCTATTCTTAGCCCGGATCCGTATCACGTTCATCACTATTGACACTGTAGCTGTAGACAGAGCTATCAGTAGCGGAGTATATTCCACTCTTGTAGGAATGCTGTTTTGACCCTGATCTAACGAACACATAAAATTAAACACGGAAGGTACAACGCTGTCATCATTTTTTTTCTACTATTTGATAATTACGAAATTATTTTTTTATTCGAAAACACACATCATTTCCTTACTAAACTTCAATTATATCCGAAAACGCTGACCTTGGTGACAGTTCATATTAAAAACAAACATGTGGACATAAATTAACCTGGAAAAGAAATCTTTGCCATGGCCAATCAAAAATCAATCCGTGACTTGTATACGTATATTATTTTAATTAATCTTAAGTCCCTTACCATGTATCCCACCCCCTGTTGAACACAAATCAATACAGTCACCCCCCTGCCCTCATTCCGCTACATACAACACATTAAACAACTTTACATACATACTATTTCACTTTCGCTAACAACGTTGGATCAGCGGTGCTCAATATGAGACGAAATGTGCTGTATAATATGTGTTCCGCTGGGTTCATCTTTACATCCATTCTGTTAGAAGCTCTGGAAATTGTAGATGAGTATGTTTCATCATCATCACCATCAACAAAAACCAAAAAAAAAAACCATAAAAAATAAAAGAAGGATTGAGCGTAATTACCACGCTTGCTCAATGCGGGTTGGCGATTTCAGACTTGCAGGTTTCCTCAAGATATTTCCCTTCACCTTGTAATCAGTCATTAGTGTCCGAGATATACCAAGAAAGTACATATAAACTGGAAAAGTTACATTGCTACTTGCCTGACCTGGAATCAAACCTGCACGCTCATACTTGAGAGGCTGATGTTTTTTATAAACACTAGACCACCACCACGTGTCACCACAAGTATGTCTACCTAAAAGAAACTATCCAGTTGGGTTTGATAAATTACTATCCGTCTAAACATTACCCAAAGTGAAAATAAATGAACTCAAACAGAAAAATGTGTGTTCGCTGAGATGATCTTATAATTTGAGTGTTTAAATAAAGAAAAACGAAGCGTGGCAGTGACCCCGAAATAGCTCAGCTTTCCGAGGCAATATATTCATATTGCTTTGAAAAGTTGAACCGAGAAGCACTTGTTATTTAATAAGCACTTTACGAGACTTTATTTGGAGAAATTCAACACTTATCCCATTGACAGCAGTGCGAACGATTTTTTAATACCCAATGAGGTCCCGACTTTTTCTTTATATTTTTTTTTAAATGTTGTGGTTGTATATAGTAATATAATGGTATCACTTTTAGCAGTGTATGTTAATTAAATAGTTCTTCTTTTATATATAAATTATAAACTAGTGCTTGACTGCAATCCCGCCTGGTGGTAAGCAGTGACACAATCGTTGATGGTAAAGCGCGCTAGTTTATTAAGAGCCTATTCACTCTAACCTTAAAGACACTCAAATTGTAGTCCGACGGAAACACTGCCGATGGCAAATTGTTCTAGTCCCTCGATGTACTCGGTATAAAGGAGGAGGCGAAACGCTTCGTCCGGATCGTAGTGGTGTTAACAACGCAAGGTTGGATATTCGATATTCCGTACGATAGGTCGTCCGATGATGGAACGGAAATAGAGGAATTAAGTGATGCAATTCCCTTGCATATTCTCTAAAATGCATCCTATAGAGCACCGACAGACTAGCTACTCTTCGCCTATGCTTCAGGATTTGGAGACCGTTTTGAACTAAATCTGAGTCGCCAATTAGCCTCGAAATTCCGATATTTGAAACGACGACCCGTCGTAAGGCGAATTTCCTTACGTAAATCATTGTATTTATAAAGTGACGAAACTCTTTGTGTGCGATTTGCACTCGCACTTGACCGGTTTATTGTTTTGTGTCTCTTTGCGCAATATTTTACCTTAAATGTTGACATAAAAAGCTTATATTTATAACTTGTACGTTCTTTTTTCTGCAATCCCCTCAAGTCAACTTTGAGCACCACTGAACTAGATACTTCTCACGATTTCTCAATATTCAGTAAACGAGGCATTCGCGCTGTCGCCGACATCCAGCGCTTAATTAATGTTCATATTTAGAGAAATAATTATGTAAACTGTATCGGTAAGGGACAGATGCACAGGCTTTGGAAGAAATTGTTTTTAGTCTAAATAATTTTTGCTTGATTTAGTATAAAAAAATATAGCTAACGCCTCTAGCTGCCGCAGGAGACGCCCTGGTCGGGAGACAACATCGAACTCCCGGCCACGGTAGGCACGGACCTGCGGGCGGTGAGCAGTGGACAGCTCGCCGCCCAGTAAGGACCAGGCCCGGGTCGACGACGCGTTGTGTTTCGACGCGCGCTTTAAAGAGATGTCAGCACATCGTGACAGAGTCCACGAAGACCGATGCCTCCTGGGTTAGGGTTGCGGGTTGTTTAAAAGAATCCGTAGCCCTGACGCACAGGCAAATGAGAAATACCGGGTTTTAGTCATTAAAAGTCTAACACGCCCTTCCGCTTCCTCCAGAGCAAGAAAGGTCATTTGGTGATTTCCCATCCAAAAAAAGCGTCTTTCTTACGCGCGCTTTAAAGAGATGTCAGCACATCGTGACAGAGTCCACGAAGACCGATGCCTCCTGGGTTAGGGTTGCGGGTTGTTTAAAAGAATCCGTAGCCCTGACGCACAGGCAAATGAAGAAATACCGGGTTTTAGTCACTAAAAGTCTAACACGTCCTTCCGCTTCCTCCAGAGCAAGAAAGGTCATTTGGTGATTTCCCATCCAAAAAAGGCGTCTTTCTTCCTATTCAGTCAGTTTTTTTTATTGAATAGGCTTTTAATAAATTAGCTCGCTATACCATCAACAATTGCATCATTGCCTACCATTAGGCGGGATTGTAGTCAAGCACTAGTTTGTAATTATAAAAAACCTTACATAATTAAAACACCAAATATATTTCTGTGTGTAAGCTTATTTATTTTTATTTCAAACTCTGTAATTAAACAATTATTATTATTTATTTATTTTTTATAAAATATAAACCAGCGCTAATCCTGCCTGATGGTAAGCAGTGACGCAATCGTTGATGGTAAAGCGCACTAGTTTATTAAGAGCCTATTCACTCTAGCCTTGAAGACACTCAAATTGTAGTCCGACGGAAACACCGCCGCTGGCAAATTGTTCCAGTCCCTCGATGTACGCGGTATAAAGTAGGAGGCGAAACGCTTCGTCCGGATCGTAGTGGTGTTAACAACGTAAGGGTGGAAACCAGCCTTACGACGGGTCGTCCGCTGGTGGAACGGAGATGGGGGAATTAAATCATGCAATTCCTTCGCACACTCCCCGAAATGCATCCTATAGAACACCGAAAGGCTGGCTACTCTACGCCTGCGCTCTAGGCTTATAACCTGTGGAAGTACTTGGGGGAGGCCAAAGTGGATGCCTGTCTGTTAAAATGATGATAATAATGGAAAATACACAATTATCAGTTCCCATTCAGTGGTCTTTAAAACATCGATTTTGATAAGTCAACGTTAATGGATATCAGTAATAATTATAAAATAAATAACGAAAGCCATCCTCGCTTTTTAACCTAGTCTAGTAAAATCTGATTCTACAGTAGCATACTTCGAGAATAGTTTGCACCTACCAATGATTAACAAAGCATTTCTTCTAAGAAATGCCAAAACAGCAACGCTAACAAATTCAGAACTGGTGTGCATGTCGCTAAGTGCGATACAAATAAAATGTTTACGAGGGTTGTTTACGACCTGTGCACTTATGCACTTGTGACCTCAACACGTATTATTACGGTTATACAAACGAGGTTACAAAGAGCAAACATGCATACATGGGGAAATGTTAAGATAATACTTCAGTTATTCAGGCTAACTGTTTCTATCGTCTGACTCGTGGATCATTTCGTAGCGCTACGACGTAGCGCAGCCGTAGCGCGTACCAAATATGCTATGACGAATATTGTTGAAGGACGTTCACTATCTGAAGGCAATTTTTCACCATTTTAAACGGGTACATCTATTTTTATTTCTAGAATTTTTCAACAGCAGCCCAAAGTTGCTGCAAAATTGTTGGCCGATGGGGCAGCAAGGTTCTGGAGTGGCGGCCACATACCAAAAGACGCAGCATAGGGAGGCCGCCAACAAGGTGGAGCGATGACCTGGTGAAGGTCGCGGAAAGCCCAAGGATGTGGGCAGCACAAGACCGGTCATTGTGGATACCCTGGGGGAGGACTACCCTGGGACAGGTAGCCCAAAGTTTCGATCGATCCTGTGATATTCTCATCCTGAAAAGATGAGCGAAGTGAGCAATAAAAGAAAGAAAGAGACGAAAGAAAATATATTTATTCAGCACAGACTTAGAGACACCATAACCTACCATAACTATATACCATAAGTTTACTTCACACAAATATTGACGGTGAAATTGTTACAGAATTTCACTCCTATAAAGATTGTCGTTGAAGGCAACCTTACGTATTGTAAGCCGACTACAATTTTGCGCAGGTTCCATTCGGACATTCAATTAAATTTAGAATAAGCTGCCAAACATTTGTTTAGGATTTTTGTTTGGAAAAATTCACCGCTATTTTAGTCGGAAATATGCAAAGATGTTCGATTTTTTCCTCCCATAAACCTCAGAGGACCTGTGTTTGTGTGGCTTGTACTATATGTGCACCTCTTTCCATCCCTGCGAGAACAGGCGTAATGTTAATGTTATGTGTTAAAATATGCAAATAACGTGCATCCTACTAATATAATAAACTTAAAAGCTCGTATAGGAGGGTAGATATTTGTTAATCGTTCACGCCGAAACTACTAAATCGATTTGGATGAAAATCGTCATTCAGATAGTTTATAATAAAGGAATAACATAGACTAATACTTACTTATCTGAATATTCCTACAAGATCAAAACTTATGCAGGTGAAACCGCGGTAGTAAGCTGGCAGGTAGGCACTTGTAACTATAAAATAAATACAAGTAATTAACTAATTAAATGTAATTTTTTTAGTCTCCTTGTTAAATAAATCAGTGGGTTTTTGTGTTAAAACACACAAAACCATTACAATGTACGAAATGAATGTAATTTTTTGTTATAAATTATAAACTAGTGCTTGGCCACAATCCCGCCGGGTGGTAAACAGTGATGCAATTGTTGATGGTAAAGTGCGCTAGTTTATTAAGAGGCTATTCACTCAAGCCTTTAAGACACTTAAATTGTAGCCCGACGGAAACACCGCCGCTGACAAATAAAGTCCTAAGGTAAAGTTGGTACTTTACGCTGCTTTGGATTCGGTGGAGAGGCGTGCAAAGAGGGTAATTGGCGTAGCTCAAAACGGTCTCCAGAGCCTGGAGCACAGGCTAAGAGTAGTCAGCCTGTCGGTATTCTATAGGATGCATTTTGGAGAGCGTGCGCGGGAATAACGCCAAGTTTTCTGGCAACTACCTTGACTTGGGATTAATTGAATCCCAAGTCAAGGTAGTTGCCACTCAAAGTTTCGGTTCGAGGAAATCTCAACTCCCAAAAGCTGAAATCGGTCGATGCACTCCAAGGATACATTCCGAAAATGAACGGGCTTCTTTTGGCGATAAATAGACACGCTTGTGTTTTAGCGGCATTGAATGCTACAAGAGTGGCTTTGTCCCATTCGGAGGCTGCCTGTAGTGTAACATTCGTACGCTCTACCATAGCCTCTCTTTCCGAACGGATTGATTCCTTACTAGCCCGAGCACCCGGCAGCTATCCTTCCACAACTGTGCTGTCATCTGTATACCCGTAGATTCCAGGCATCAGCAGATCGTTGATAATTATGCAGCAGGAACAGAGTTACAGAGAGAACAGACCCCTGAAGAATACCGGCGGTTAGTCCACATGGGCTCCGATGAGCATCCGTTGACAACAACTCGGAGGGACCGTTCGGTCAGGAAATGATTAACCCAACTAATTAGGCCAGGGGAAACGTCGTACGCTGGAAGCTTACTCAAAATGTCAGCATGCTATACCCGATCGAAGGTCTTCGAGACCTCTAGCGAAATGGCAATCGCTTCCCCATTTTTCTTGAGGGCCTCACCCCACAAGTGAGTGGCATACACTAGTAGGTAGTTGACCGATTGCGGCGAAACCCGTACTGTCGGTCACTGAAGAGATTGTTACCTTCCAAATATATCAAGAGACGTGAGTTCAATACACGCTCCATAATCTTTAGCATATAGCTCCATAAGCGTTAGCTGGAAATAAACTATTATGAAATTCTATCACATTATTAGTAACTAGCCCCCGCCAGCGACTTCGTTCGCGTGGAGTTAGTTATGCGCCGCTCTTATTGGTCGCAGCGTGATGTTAAATTAAAGCAAGTAAGATTAAAGCCTTCCTGGATTAATGTGCATCCTACGCAAAAAGAATTTTTGAAATCGGGCCAGTAGTTCCTGAGATTACCGCATTCAAACTCTTCAGCTTTATGTATTAGTAAAGATAAATAAATGTAAATTAGCAAACAACTCAAATACGAAGTAAATCAAATGATTTGTTTCTGTGGATAAGGTAATGTTGATTTTTTAATAAATAAATAATACAATTCTGTGATTTAGGTGTTATTGTTGTGAAAACAATACCGACTAATCTCTTGCTGAAACAACGCAATTTTGTTTTCTGGGCCCAGACTTATTAACGCCAGTAATTTGAAACGTTTCAATGCGAAATATTTTTGTCCAGCGAAGCTTATACGGTTTGAGAATTGTATTTTCGACACACACAATTAAAAAAATTAACATTGTAATCGCGGGCTCTTTTATCTTTACGTCTTAGTATGATTAAAGTGAATGTATGCATCTGCATCATCCGCCTAGCATTCATAATTTGAACACTATTTCTCTATTTAAACGTCGATTAAAAGAATAATTACCATTTCTCTATACTGCCTATTCGAATTTGTAAATTGTTCTATGAGTTAAATAAACTAAACACTCGCCTAAACCGCGATAAACTGCTTGCCATCACAAATAAACTCTGTGGTGATTTCGCTTAAATCATTTGTGAAATTTAACATGGTTTTTGAGTTTCTCAAAGACAGTATTTACCGCTTAATATCAAGTGGTAAGCATTAGCAGTAGTGTCGAGTTAAAGGTTGTGTACTTTTGTTCCTAATTTCATTACGATTTTAATTTAAAAATATAGTTTAAAAAACTAAAAAAAACATGCTTTTAAAAAATATCAAACTAAAAAGTTAAAAATAATTTAAAAAAGAGCGTGAAGCGCTTTGTGCCATAATTTTTGTATACTAAGCGCCTCACCCTTTTTTTTATATATTTTTAACTTTTCAGTTCGATATTTTTTAAAAGCATGTTTTTTTTAGTTTTTTAAACTATATTTATTTTCAACTTTTTAGTTCGATATTCTTTTTTAAAAAAAAAAACGAACGAACGAACTTATTGAAAACGGTGGGACATTTTACAGTAATGAGACTCTCACTCGTAGTCCAAAGAGTTAGAGACGGAAACAAACAAACAAGCAAGAAAGCAAGCAAGCAAACATACAAGTGAACCTAATAAAAAGCATGTGAAAAAGCGGGAAAGGAAAAAAATTGTGAGGGAATCAGTATGCCTTAAAATCAACAATGATTGCCATCTAACAATCTTCACTTTGCTCATGTGATGATTCCGGCAGCAACATTTGCCCAGCAGTGGAAACTTTGTAGGCTGATAATGCATAGTGTGGCTGCCAGTAGTTTTCATTACGAGACTCGATCATACGCATCGACAGCGTTTGGCGCTCGTTTGGTTGAGAATTCTTACAACCTTGAAGCGGGCCAATCGATGAGTCAAACGCGGTCGATACAATGATCGAGTCTTAGTAATGAAAACTCATGATAGCCACACAGAAAGGACTATCTAGCAGTACGAATACTCTTTGATGCTGTTCCCAAATTAAAGCCTTTAATAAAAATACAGCCGAAAAACATAATTATTTAATGCAAAAGGTTCTTTAGAAACCCAACCGGTTAAAAATGGGTAAGTAAGGATAAATCTGAAGAAATAAAAAACATCTTGGAGGGGAAATAATTTAGCACCGGAAT
This sequence comes from Sesamia nonagrioides, assembly GCA_017933935.1. NCBI lineage: Eukaryota > Metazoa > Arthropoda > Insecta > Lepidoptera > Noctuidae > Sesamia > Sesamia nonagrioides. The sequence goes on from JADWQK010001675.1 coordinate 62,625, forward strand.
GAAATGAAAAAGAGAAAAAAGCCTAGAAAGATTCGCCCCAATGAATGGCTATAAGAGTTATATTTATTCAAGATCATAATTAACGATGTTTCGTAACGATTTCAGTAATTATTCATTTGCTTTAGGAAATTGAGCCCTTAAAAGGTTCGTAAGTAGATATAACGGGTTGGATCGACGGTTTTAAGGTTCAGCAGTGTTTAAGATTCTTCTTATTTAGATAATTCTCCTTTCAGTTTGAGCTCTTGTGTTTTAAGAAGAGTATTTAACCATATTAGGCCCATTTTATATATATGCATGCCACTCGCTATAGACAAAAAGAGCCTAACCTACCTGTATATTCAAACAATTTTTTAAGTCAACTTGTTTGGACAATTTTATATATCATTAAACACAATTACTATACAAAATTACTTTAATTCTATTAGCAGCTATGTAAAAACTTTATTAGTATCAAATATGAATACATAATGCCTTAATACTAAGTAAATATTCTGTATATTTTCTGGACTAACAGGAAGTTATAAGTTCTTTTTATGAAATTAGAATTAAAGCACACTTGTAAATGGGCACGCTACAATAGCGGCGGTAAGTCCCCTCTGTGAAGAGTGTCTAGAGAGGCACCACGGTGCCCTCACCTTCCGCCTGACGCAGGTCCTCACCGGACACGGCTGTTTTGGGACGTTTCTGTTTCGTATATGGCGGCAAGAAACGCCAGGGTGTCACCACGGTGGGGATCGCCCTGAAGACACGGTGGAGCATATGGTGAAGGTTTGCCCGGCTTGGGTAGAGCACCGCCGTGTACTCGTGGTAACGATCGGAGGCGATTTCTGGTGTCCGTCCCTGGTATGGACCTAGTATGGCAGGCCGTCACCTTCTTCTGCGAAGCTATGGTGTTGGCAAAAAAAGGAGGCAGAGCGCGTAAGGGAGCGAGAATCCTAGCGCCCTCACGCCTCAAGCCGCCGCAGAAGATGCCCTTTTCGGGAGACAACATTGAACTCCCAACCACCGTAGGCGCGGGCTTGCAGGCGGCGAGCGATGGGCAGCTCACCGCCCGGTAACGACCCGGCCCGGATCGACGGCGCGGTGTATTTCACCCGCGCCTCAAAGAGATGTCCGCACATTGTGACGGGGTCCACGAAGACCGATGCCTCCTGGGTCAGGGTTGCGGGTTGGTTAAAAAAGAAAACGTGGCCCTGGTGCACAGGCAAGTGAAGAAACACGAGTGGGTCTTAGTCAGTAAAATTCTGACACGCCCTACCACTCCGCCCCGAGCGGGAGAGATCATTTGATGATTTCCCATCCAGAACAAAAAAAAGGAACACCTATAAAAGCTATTTCAATCAAAATTAAAATCAGATAGATCTCTTCACGCATGAACGCATTATTTTCAGAGATATTTAAAATCAAATTCCTAATTACATTTACACATGCAGTTCACTAGCACTTACGTGAAATGACACAGGTCACAAGATAACTACCAGTGCCTTTTTAGAGTTCCGTACCCAGTCGGCAAAAGCGGGACTGTATTACTAATCCCCACTGTCTGTCATCAGGCTACATCCTATATACTGTGATAACTAGACAGTAGAAATTATCACTGATGTATTTCTGTTACCGCTTTAACAACAAATACTAAAAACAGATTTTATTTTGTTTAGATAATGACATAGAACCCGTCGTACGTGATTCTGAATCGCACTTAGCCGGATTTCTAAGTCAAATTTATCTTAGGACAGGATTTTACCCGTTCTCCTGGGATCAACCCAGAGAAATCTTAATAATAAGCAATAATATTTCTGCGGATCAACCATTACCATGAGCGTTTTCGATTACAGTAAAGCATCCATTTCATTTATGACAAGTAACGATACGATTAAAAATACCATCTTTATTGTGACGGTTGTGTAATGTAACGTAGTACCTTACGCGATATAGTAACGAAATGAAATGAAATCGTTTATTAAGCAAGTAGGATCACTGATCACTTTTACACGTCATGTTTATTTTTTATTTTATTTTTTTAACTAGATGAAGCCGGCATTCCCTAACTGACTACCTCTGAGAAGACATAGCCGAAACAAACTCAGGGATCATCGTCTTTTTTCAAGTCCATACATTAAAAATGAAAATGTTTACAATAATTTACCTTATAATTACGCATATTGCTTAATAACAATTAACAATGCTTAACAGAGCGAGCAGCTCAGTCCCAAGCTTTTTTGTCTTCTAAATAATCGGTGATTTTATAATACCCCTTTTTGCAAAGTTTGGCCTTTATATGGTTCTTAAATCGTTTAATGGGTAAGTTTCGAATGTCTATGGGAAGCTTGTTGTAAAAGTGTATACATTGACCCATGAACGAGTTGCCTACTCTGTGGAGACGAGTGTGATGTACAGCAAGATTGTGTTTGTTCCTGGTATTTATATTATGAATATCGCTTATTTTCTTAAAATTCGAGATATTTTTATGAACATACATAAGATTTTCAAATATATATTGTGAAGCTACAGTCAGAAAGTTCACCTCTTTAAACTTCTCTCTAAGAGAATCTCTAGGACCAAGGTTGTAAATGGCTCGAACAGCCCTCTTCTGTAAAACAAAGATGGTATTGATGTCCACACAAGTTCCCCAGAGAAGAATCCCATAAGTCATAAGACTATGAAAATAACTAAAATAAACAATTCTGGCTGTATCCACATCAGTTATCTGTCTCATTTTCTTAACAGCAAAGGCGGCAGAACTGAGTCTACCCGACAGCTTCTCAATGTGAGGACCCCATTGTAACCTGGCATCAATAGTTAATCCAAGAAAAACTGTCGACTCGACAGGGATCAACTCTACTCCATTCAGTTGAACATTGGTACTTAGCTGCCTGACATATGGCGTAGAAAATTTAATGACTTTAGTTTTTTTTTTCATTTAAAAGGAGGTTATTTACATTAAACCAATGGACAACTTTAGAGAGTAGATTGTTAACTTCGTCAAAATTTGTTAGCTGACGCTTGACTTTAAAAATAAGAGAAGTGTCATCCGCGAACAATACTATGTTGTGATTATCCCTCAAGTGATGAGGTAAGTCATTAATATAAATTAAAAACAAGAATGGACCTAGAATTGAGCCCTGCGGAACGCCCATGGTGACCACAGATTCTGCAGATCTCTTGCCATTAACATCAACCCTCTGAATTCGATTATTCAGATAAGAAGTCAGAAGGTCGAGAGCTCTGTCCCTCAAATCATAATGGTACAATTTCCTAATAAGAGTATCATGATGTACGCAATCAAACGCCTTGGACAAATCACAAAAAATACTAAGAGCATCTTGCGATTCCTCCCAGGCCCCAAATATGTTCTTTAGCAACGCCACGTCCGCATCTGTAGTTGAACGACCCTTTGTAAAACCAAATTGTTTCACGTGCAATAAATTGTGTAAGTTAAAGTGCCTCAACAACTGTTTCAAAATTAATTTTTCAAAAATTTTGCTCAAAGTTGGTAATATCGATATTGGCCAAAAATTCATGGGATCAGTTGTACTACCAGATTTGAACAGTGGAATTACTTTGCTTAGTTTCATCAAATCAGGAAATACACCAGATGTGACACAAGAATTAAAAACAATTGCTAGGAAAGGTGCGATAACATCTATTATTGAAACTACAGTGTATACTGACAAACCCCAATGATTGGCAGTTTTTTTTTTTACATCAAGGTCTTTAAAAGATTCTATAATGTCTTTAGCAGTCACAAATGTAAATTCAAAGTGATTGTCACATTCTGGAACACATTCTTTTAGTATGGCATAAGCAGAAGTGGAGGAAGAAGACAAAGTTTTTGTGGTCATTATTGGAATATTAGTAAAAAAATTCTCAAACTCAGTTGCTACCTCCAAGTCCGCCTTTACATCTTCATCGTTAATTTTAAGATGGAAATCGAGATTCTGTACTTTGGTTCTTCCAGTTTCAGAATTTATAATTCCCCAAGTTGTTTTGATTTTATTGCCAGAAGATTTCATTTCATTTTTAATGTATATGGCTTTTGCTGAGGAACAGGCTCTTTTAAAAGTTTTTGAATAATTTTTAACAAATTCTTGAAAAGCTTCATCATGGTTAAATGTTTTTTCCTGATATAATTCATACATTTTTTCCCTGCTTTTATAAATACCTGGGGTTGCCCAGTCACTAAATATAATACGGTCGCTAACAGGCAATGTTTTTTTTTGTGAAAACTTTCATAAATTCACAATTAATGAGGTTAAATAGTACACTATACGCATGATCCGGATTGGTGTGATAAGGCAAGTCCGGTAGCTTTTCAATTAAATTATTTTTAAATTGTCCTAAACGATTTTCATTTATAGGAACAAAACTCACAAGTTTTCTTTGAGCTCTGACTTCACTTTTCTGAGTAAAAGTAACTAGCTGGCCACAGTGATCAGAGTCTAACTCGTTTATAATTAAATGGTCAGAAGGTCTTAAGTTAGTAAAGATGTTGTCTAAACAGGTGGCACTCGTGGCAGTTATTCTAGTTTGCTCAAAGAATCTTGCGTACAAGTTATAAGACTTGAATAATGACATAAATTTATTAACTGTAGTTGATTTCTCTAGAACATTAATATTGAAGTCTCCACAAAAAACAACTGTTTTGTTACTGTGACAAGTCTTTAATAAAACTTCCTCCATATATTTCTCAAAAATATCATAGGAAGCACATGGGGGCCTGTAGACACTTATTACAATGAACCGCTCAAGCTCGATGCAAGCAATTTCAATAACCCGCTCAACAGAGAGGCTTACGATATCAGTCCTTTCTTTAAATTTGAAATTGTTATGAACAATTATTAGGGAGCCACCCCTTATCATATTCACTCTGCTGAACGAGCTAGCAATCTGATGGTTATTAAAGCTGAACATGAACTGATGGGCTTTTAACCAATGTTCAGTAAAACAAACAATATCAATGTAATTACAGTTCATGAACAACTCCAATTCTAATTGTTTATTTATCACACCCTGTATATTTTGATGAACAATTTTAAGGTTATTATTACTCATTTTATTTTGAAAATTATTTGATGGGTGTGATATTATTACATCTTGGTTTATGTTTATGCTAGAGTTTAACTCTGTTGTCTCAATGTCCCTTGATAATGGGTACAAGTCTAACTTGGTATTTAAAATAGTACTAGAGGTTGACTCTATTGTCTCAAGTTGTAATTTAAATAGCTTGGAACATATACCAAGCTCTGCTCATTACCACTAAGTGTATTACTTAACTGCTCAATAGAAGCAGTATAGTTAGCCAAAACACTTGGCTGACTTATATATATAGTATGATAGCGATTCTGCTACCTGTCCTTTAAAAAAATTACAAAGATAATAGTTATCTTTGATCATAAAATAATGTTGACTAATAAGTACATTAGAGTCAATAAATTCAAATGTTTCATTATATAATGTCATAGTTTGTAATGTCTTAATACATCTATATCTAATTTTGTTTTCGGTCTATGACAGGCCATTGCCATAAGGAAAGGCAAACAAAACTATTTTATTTACATTTAAGGAGGCTAGACTTTCAAAATATTTCTTAATTTTTACACTGTTTGCATTTCCCCTTCTTCCAATCAAAATAACAATGGTTGTGGATGGACTGTAATTACCACTTATAACTTTTTCTATAATTTTACTGTAAGATGCTTCAGGCATACAATAATTAATTACTTGGTCATTTAAATGGTGTTGTAGTGTATGACCCATATTTTTAGCCATTTCATCGCAGTACATCAATATTTTATTTCTATTGTTATTCTACGCAGTTACTGACGCGTGTTTGTAACGTAGTCGTCATCATTTCAGCCGAAAGACGCCCACTACTGAACATAGGCCTTCCGAACATAGGATCTCCACGATGACCTATCCTGCGCCTCCCGCATCCAGCTGCATCCCGCGTCTTCAGTCTACCTTGACGGGGGTGTACCCCTGCAGCAGCTTCCGGTGCGTGGTCGCTACTCGAGACCTCGACATCGGGTATCGGTCCTACGGGCAATGTGCCCGGCCCACTGCCAAATAAATGTTGCAATTCATCGGGCTATGTCGGTTTCTCTTTCTTCTGCGGATCTCTTCACTTCTGATTTGACCACGCAATGAATCCCCAAGCGTAGCCCTCTCCATTGCCCTTTGTGTGACCTTGAGCTTTCTAATAAGGCCCATTGTTAGCGACCAGTAACGAAGTACCCGATGCGTGTTTGTAGATGTCTGTAAGTTGGTGTGCGATTCATGCGGTATCCAATTATCACAATTTGTTTCAAGTGTAATAAAATTAGTAAGACCAGTTTTTCCAGAGAGAATCCAATATATCGTCCCAATCATTGGCAAGAAAGGCTGAAGCTGAGGCGAGACAATGTTGCCCCTTTACTCAATTCACTTGTTTCACCCGATGCCGATGAGATACCTTGGGTAGCCTAAAAGACATAGGACACAAGTCGTATGAAGCAAGGGTAAGTAATCTATAAAGGTAGAGATTAATAGGATAAATATGGTTCTATACCACTATTCTATTCTCAGTTAGTAGTACTAGAAATGGGTGGAGTGTGGAGGGGAATTGAGAAGGTTTTTAAGAGGCGAATTTTTTTCTTTATTGTTTGATAGGGAATTGGGTTGTATCCTCAAAAATAATTTGATGTCCATTAGATAGATTTACAAAAAATATTGAACACGTATTTTTTTTTCTTTTATTTAAATTCTTAGGAAGATATATGGATTTGCATCGCATGACGTCACGCCGTGATACAAAATATACCACGGCGTGACGTAATTAGCCCCACTCCGTAACTTTAATACGTTATATCTCAGTAGTTTTTGGTAATTTAGACCAAATAAAAAAAACGGAACTTAATTTTTTTAATTATCTATAAGACCGACTATTTTTTTTTCTTACCTTGGATACATCCCTATTCCTCATGGATACCTACCGTCTGGAAATAACGGAGGTTTATGTCGGACACTATTCCTTCCAGTACCATGAGTCTTGGGCCCGGGAGACACTTGCACATTGGCCCACCCACTGTTGTCTGGTATCAGCTCGCAATCCCTAGCGGGCTCCATCACCAAGTGCGGCCGATCCTACGATCGCACATCCTTCTACTAAGTCGCACTGCAAGTAAGACCACCTGAGTGTTCAAACGACGGCACGGCCCCAATTTCGTCGACCGCATGGTCCTTCTTATGGTGGCCGGAGATCGTTAAACGCCCTTCGACATCCGGCTTCTCCTCTGGTGCAAATGGAGTGAGGGCATACTATCCCCCATAGAGGGAGAGAGCATGCCCTCGAAGACAAAACCAAAAGACAAAATCACACACAAAAAGACACCAGGTCAAGTGTCACCATTTGTCAAGACTCGAACTGGAAACCATTTACATACATAGTATGTAAATGAAATAGTCAAGAACTTTTCGCCCTATGCATCAATTTTAGCAAGGTACTACCAAACAGTACGATATCTATACGTAAACGTTGCATGACAAAATACTCGGTCACTAACCTGTTGAATCCCAAAACCATGTTGAAATACCTAATTGAATTACCATCTGCTAAAAAATAAAGGTTTTAATTTTTTGACTTCCAAAATAAATTATTCACATTCTAGACGCAATAGGCTTTTTTTATATGATTGCTAATTCAAGAAAAGCTTGTAACGCAACTGGTACAAAAAGTGGTAAATCATAACTACATTTATTTGATTCAAAGAAAATAATACTTAATTCAAGGCAATAAGGACCATGATGGATTTAAATGGAACTGTTAATACTTTCCCCAGTGTCCGACAGAAAATCTATACATATAATATATGTCCAACTTGACATTTAATAATAAATTATTACATTTAATTGACATAAATAATTATTTTAAGAATTTGTATTTGACAAGAGATAGACATAAAAATGTTATGTATTATCTTTCTAATTACTTTAAAAGACAGATAGCTGTGTCGCTATCATATTTTTTTCTATTACAGCCAAGAATTTGGCTAAACAACTTGCTTCTTTTGAGCAATGCAATGACATTCTAATTAATTCTGCCAATAATTTGGTATCAGTTGACATCATTAATAATTTAAATTAGAAATTAAGACAATAGAGCCAACCTCTAGCTATAACAATATACAGGATTACAAAGGTAACTCGGGAGGAAATTTAAAGTCAATAGATAATATTAATTTGGTGCATCAAAATATTCAGGGATTTATGAACAAAGATTTAGAGGTAGATTTATTCATGAACCATTATGGTATTGATATTCTTTGCATAACCGAACATTGGCTAAAAAGTCACCAGTTCTTGTTTAATTTTAAGAATCACCAGGTTGGTAGTTCGTTTAGCAGAATTAATGCTATACATGGTGGCTCATTAATTTTAGTTATTAACCTGTTGAAATTTAAAAATCGTAAAGACATTGTGGGCCTGTCTGTTGAACGAACAGCTGAAATTGCCTGTGTAGAGTTGGAGGGCTTCATTGTGTTAAGTGTGTACAGACCCCCTTCAGGATTGTATGACTGCTTTGAAAAGGTAATGGATGAAGTCTTACACAAGATTTGTGTTTCAAACAAAGCCATTATCGTTTGCGGTGATTTTAATATTAATTTATTAGAGAACTCTGGTTATTGTAATAAAATTATAAGTCTATTTCAGTCCTACAATCTTGTAGACCTATTTTTGGAGCCGACAAGAATAACACCTACTTGTGCCACGTGCCTAGATAATATTTTTACAAACATAATACCAAGCCACAAAGAAGTTTTAAATTTACTTGATTCTGATCACTGCGGACAAAGGATTACTATTCCAAACCATAGTAAAAAAGTGGCCAAAAAGGATATCACTGTTAACCCCAAAACTGAAAGCCGCTTGGAGGTTTTTAGATTTGATCTCATCAATAAATTGCCATTCTTATCCAGTGCTGTTAATGCTGATCCTAATCATCTCTATGACAATTTTTTTAATATATACTGTAAGCTATTTGATTCCACCTTTGTTCCCAAAACTATCTCTGTTAATAGTAAAGCATCTTTCTCTGATTGGGCTACCATCGGTATTCATAAAAGTAGAACTCGGCTTTATGAACTGTACAATGAGAGGATTTATATTAACACTGTTGAATTCAATTTGTATGTTAGAAAATATTCAAAATTATTCAAACAAGTTTGTTATATGGCCAAGTCACGTTACTTGAGTTCAAAGATAAAGAACAGTGGCAATGTAATTAAAACGACTTTGAAAATTATTAATAGTGAAACGGGAAGGTCCAGTGATAGAAATACTGACTATAGCCTGTCTATTAATGACAACATAATTAAATCAGACTCGCAAGTCTCTGAGGCATTTGAAAATTTCTTTTCGGATATTCCTGTTTCAACTACTAAATCCCTAAACTCATCACCTTCTGTTGCCGAGTCTTTGCTTAAAGAAAATGTTAATGTTTGTGATTCGGAGTTTCATTTTGAACATGTTATCAGTCGAGATATAATTAAAATCTTTCACACTCTAAATGTAAAAAAGACTGCTGACCTATGGGGTCATTCGGTGGAGGTTGCTAAGTCTATTATTGATATTGTGGCACCCACTCTAGCTGTTATCTTTAATGCTTGTATTGACTGTGGAGAGTTTCCTGATCTCATGAAAAATAGTAAAATAATACCTTTGTTTAAATCTGGTAGTACATCAGACCCCACAAATTATAGACCTATTTCTGTACTACCTACCTTTAGTAAAATTTTTGAGAAATTAATTTTAAACCAAATGCTAATTTTTTTTAATAAACATAAATTATTACATAGCAAACAGTTCCGTTTTACAAGGGGTCGTTCAACTACTTCTTGAACTTCCAGGTCATATACAACGTGTAACAAAAAGGGTATATACATACCAAGGGCATGGCATCTTTAGATGATATCAAACGATATCGGAAGGGTTTCAACTCAAAATAAAATACTCAAAAAATTGGTACCAAATTTTCGGTTTCGTGTGTTTCTTAAAATAAAATCATAACAAACGTCGCAGCATACTACATATGTTAATAACTACTCGTTACCCGTCCCGTTACTTGCGAAAATCCGATAAATGTCTTCAATATCTCTGTGCGACTAGTATGATAGTAGCCTATCACAGGCGGTGTTTTTCCTCATTACTTCCTAACATAAAGAGATAGAATTAAAAAACCCTTCCAATATTGTTTGATATCATGTAAAGATGCCATGCCTTTGTTATGTATATACCCTTTATGTTACACGTTGTATATAATGCATGGGAGGATAAATGCGATGCCTTGGGCATCTTTTGTGATTTGTCCAAGGCATTCGATTGCGTTCTTCACGATACGTTAATCAGGAAACTCCGCCACTACGGGATCCGGAACTCTGCTCTGGATCTTATTACATCTTACTTGAGTGGTAGGATTCAAAGCGTTGACGTTAATGGAAAAAGATCTTCCGGATCTTTAGTAACGATGGGAGTCCCACAGGGGTCAATTCTTGGTCCTTTTTTGTTTCTTATTTACATCAATGACCTACCGTACCTAATAAAGGATAACCACGATATAGTGTTGTTTGCAGATGACACTTCACTTTTATTTAAACTGAAACGTCAGCAGCAGGTTACTGATGACGTAAATAGCGCGATCTCCAAAGTAGTCCATTGGTTTAATGTTAATAATTTACTCTTAAACGAGAAAAAAACCAAATGCATTAAGTTTACTCTACCTCACGTTAGGCAGGTGGAAACTAAAGTGTTGATAAAGGGCGAAGAATTGAAATCTGACGACAGCACAGTGTTCTTGGGTATAACTCTGGATGCTAAGCTTCAATGGGGTTCACATATAGAAAAATTGTCAAAAAAGCTAAGTTCTGCTGCATACGCAATTAGAACAATTCGTAATTTGACTGATGTTGAGACGGCCCATTTAGTGTACTTTGGCTATTTCCACAGCGTAATGTCGTACGGCATTCTGTTGTGGGGAAATGCCGCCGATATTCAAACAATATTTGTTTTGCAGAAACGAGCTGTTCGTGCAATTTATAAATTAAGTCCGAGACACTCTCTCAGAGAAAAATTTAAAGAGATTAATGTACTGACCGTGCTGTCTCAATATATTTATGAAAATCTTTTGTATGCTCATAAAAATATAAAATTGTTTAAAAAATACAGTGATGTCCATGATATAAATACGAGGAACAGGCACAAATTTATTGTACCTACAACAAGGCTCAAGAAAATAGGTGGCTCTTTCAGATGCCAATGTATACATTTTTACAATGGACTTCCAGAGGTGGTTCAAGATCTGAGCCTGAATAAATTCAAATCCTTCATTAAATGTAAGTTGTGTCAGAAAGCATTTTATAGTGTGAAGGATTATATTGAGGACAAAAAGGCTTGGGCTTGAGCTGCGTCCGATTTCTATACAATGATTGTTCTTTGATTTTTCCTCTTGTAGTTTTAATATGTAATTGTTTATGTTATTTATTCAAAGCCTGTATTACACATATGTAACCAAGCATATTGTACGTTACGGAATTGTATCGCTGACAGAGGTGTTCGGCACTTGTACAGCTACACAGGAGCTAAACTTTCCACAGATTCGGGAACACTGTTGGAGCTGCTGAACCCTGGACAAAACTATCTTCGCATTGTGTAGATTCAATTTCTTAGTATTATATAATTGCATGGCAAACGTGTGAGCACAATGTACGTATGTGCTGTAAGGCATTTATTTGTTGGGTTAGTCTTTTTTATTGACTTAATTGTGCTCTGGCTGTTGGGGGTATGTCATGCTCACTCAAATGTCTCGCTGATGGTGGCGTGTGTTTTGGGTCATTGGGTTCCCTTCGATATGGTTGAGCTGAATGATGCTGATCCATACGTCATGTTCGTGAACGGACGCCGTCAGAGAGGACTGGTCATCTCTTAGCTGCCACGGCGTATTTTAATTTCTGAACTAATTTTTGTGTGTTTTCCATAATGGACGCTCTCGGCGCACAATATATTTCTGCATCGTTCTCACGCGGTTGATTTCAACATGAATGATGTAATCAAATATTTGTAACAATAGCTTTAAAATTTAAAAGAGTGTCCATGGAGTTTCTTGCCCGTTCTTCTCCATAGGTACCTACTCTTTGGAATGGGCGACTAGCTTCATCTTCGACTGACCGACGTTCTGACAATTCAAAAGTGCCTGTAACTGGTTTATTTGAAATAAATGATTTGATTTGATTTGATTTGAATATATAAAGCTGAAGAGTTTGTTTGTATGTTTGTTTGTTTGAACGCGCTAATCTCAGGAACTACTGGTCCGATTCGAAAATTTCTGCATTGGATAGTCCATTAATCCAGGAAGACTTTAGGCTATATAACATCACGCTGCGACCAATAGGAGCTGAGCATAACTAACTCCACGCGGACGACGTCGCTGGCGGCCGCTAGTATTTAATATAATCTACAGTTTCAAAGGAAAATGAGACATTTCAAAGCAATAAGAATACAATAACGGGTTTCGATGTAACATATGTCACTGGGTTGAGTGTACCAACATCCGGTTACAACATGCGTACCTATTTACCGGGTACTAGGTCAAATAGGGGTTTGTGAGTACCACTACGTCTATTGGCATCATGCATGTAATTTAAAGATTAAATCGTTAAATAATATACACAATTTATTAAAAGTACTAGCTTTCCGCACGCGTGGAGTTCGGTTATATCGCGCTATTTAGATTTCCCTCGGGAACATCAAATGTTTCCGGGATAAAAGGTAGCCTATGTTCTTTCTCAGGGTCTAAAGATTGTCTGTGCCAAATTTCATCAAAATCGGTTAAGAGGTTTAGGCGGGAAAGCGTAACAGACAGACAGACAGACAAACAGACAGAGTTACTTTCGCATTTATAATATTAGTATGGATTAACACTTTCACCTTAATTTTAAGATAATCTCTACGACGGGGTGGTTTCGTAGTTCACTGACAAAACTTTGTACTTACAGATAATTTAATTATTACGTACTTTTAATTCCGCGCAGTTTTGACGCTAGTAATATTTTGGTGAGTGTCGCTATCAAAATTGTATAAAATAGCACCAAGAATAAATTGCCATTTGAAAATTTTAATTTAGTTTTGCTAGAAAGATGCAATTATTAAAAAAAAAACTGACTAGATACCGGGTACTGGGACACTAATGGGAATACGTACTTTTACCTTAACCTGTTTAGGTAGAGATTCACAGAATAAATACGAAATAATCCACAAACGATGGCGCTTTTAATAAAGTATCCTGCATGTTCTGCCAGCTGCATGTTGCAGGAATCGTTCCTGCTAGTGATGGAATTAAACATGTAACCTAATTCTGGACCGAGCTCTTAGGACCGTATTACAGAACCTTACTCAAGATTACTTAGATGGCTTATACTTAAAAATAGTTCCCACCAATCAAATATCTTCTAACGAGATTCAAGTAAAGCTTCAGTTTTGAGTGAGCTTCCGTAATACGGACCTCAGATTTTTAACTACACTCTATGAAAGGAGACCTGTATTCCAACGATTGGAACATTATTAGCTGATAATGCTTACTTACACCGAAACCTTTCGCTGACTCTGGCGGCGAGCCTCCTTGCCGGATTGCTGCCATGGGATTTGGAGCACAAAGCCCTCGCCCACATGTGGGAGTGGCGAGAGGAGGCAAAACGCCGGGCCATAGCTCCGCTGCCGCGAGAAATCGCGGTACGGCGGACAGAGCTCCGGCGGGATTTCATGGTGACATGGAGAGTGCGATTGTCGCAACCCAGTGCTGGGCACGCCACTTCTGGGCTAGGGTTGCAGATTGGTCAAAAAAGAAACCGTGGCTCTGTCGCACAGGCAAGTGAAGAAACACGGGTTGGTTTTAGTCAGTAAAAGTCTGACACGCCCTTCCGCTCCGCCAGAGGTCATTTGATGATTTCCCACACATAACAAGAAAAAAGAAGTCTTTCGCTAACTCTGACGTGGTTTTCCGATGGATCCGCTTCCACGATATCTTTTAATTTATCTTTCTAAACGAGGTATCTTCTGTGAATAAATTTTCCAGAATGATAACCTGTAATCAAAAAAGTAAAATACAATTTCCTTAGACATTCGGTATTACTTCGAGCTGTTTCTGTGACGGTGGTGGCTCGGTGGAATTCCTATATGTACGTAAATAACGCGATATTTTAGGTTTTCCATATTGTGAAAAGAATCCTGTCATATAAAAATCAATCACACGAAAACAAATATATCAACAATGAAATTCAATGTATTAGTACCCAAGCATTTTAAATGTGGAATTTCTAACCAAACGCCGAGTCAGAGACTGTTAAAAACTCACCTGAAAAGCAAGTCTCTTATTTTAAAACAGTCAAAATCTATTCGCAGCCTCATCTCAGCGACAAAAAATTGTTAAAAAATTGTCAAAAGGTAGAGAAATTCGAGGATTCGTTGTCAGTCTAAGATCAGACTGAACATTATTAAAATTAAGGGAATTGCTCCTCATAATCATATTCAGCCTATAATGCAAAGAGTATAATAATAATAGGGTAACAGAGAGCCCTCTCGAGGGAATTTTGTGCATATCGTTTGAAAGCGCCCCCTGGTTTTCTGAACGTACATTAACGTCAATTTATAAATACCTACGCATACCATAGCTATAGACAGTTATATTGTATAGTCCTATTGATTAGAGGTTAATAATGTTACTTCTGTGGCGGATATCTTGTCCATCGTCGCCCGCCACTTTCATCCGCTCCGCTTATGGCGGTAGCACCGTGCCTCATCGGTGTGACGCAATGTCTGCGTGCGCGCTGGCTCCGCGCGATCGCCTACCGCAGCGCCCCGGCAGTCGATAAATATCTTCCTTACGAATAGTCTATGCCGCGCGCGCCCGTTGCTTTCCTCCGGCTACCTAGCTATAATTTCGGCTTAATACAAACTGTTTCTTGTGTGTTCGTCTAGTAGACTTAATAAACTGTGAGAACTAATAACTCTGTTACAATAGTGATCCCTAATAAACAGTGTTGCTAAATAAACTGCTATTTCTACAACCACTACCTACCTTATCCTATCATTCTTACTCTTCACCATTTCACCTCTTCTGCTTGACTTCGCTATCCGCTGCTGCTTCTCATCTTTGCCACCGTGGATGCTGCTACGTTGGAGGAAGGATTAGGAATCCGGTAACGTACCTTACCTACCTCCACACTGGTGACCCCGCTTTGAACATAGAAGAAAACTTCCATCTTTTCATCTTCTGTATTCTTCTTCAGCTTCCACGTCCTAGAAATTGTACAAAGAGTGCATGTATTTCGACTTAGGAGCAAAATTTTTGCACCTACCTTCGACGAACAAAATATAAAAAAAGGGTGAGGCCCCACTGACTACAAGCGGTCAGCGATTTTTATTTTTTCTCAATATGACTGATTCGGAAGTATGGCGCGTAGGTGTACGTGTTCCGCCATTTTGGCCTGAAGAACCGGCGTTATGGTTCGCTCAATTAGAGTGCCAATTTGAGCTTTCGAGAGTGACCACTGAAGATACTAAATTTAGTTACCTGGTCGCACAGCTAGATCATCAGTATGCCATAGAGGTTAAGGACGTCATAACTAGACCCCCGGAGAAGGACAAGTATACGAAATTAAAAACTGAACTGATCAAAAGGCTGTCCGCGTCAAAAGAGAAACGCACTAAGCAACTTTTGATGCACGAGGAGCTCGGTGACCGGAAGCCCTCGCAATTACTGCGCCATTTAGAGAGTCTGGCTGGCCCTTCGGTTCCCATGGACTTCCTTACCACCATTTGGACCAGTCGGTTACCACAAAATATACAGACAGTTATTGCTTCACAAACGGATCTTTCAATAGATAAACTGGGCGAGTTGGCGGACAAGGTG
Source organism: Sesamia nonagrioides (assembly GCA_017933935.1). NCBI lineage: Eukaryota > Metazoa > Arthropoda > Insecta > Lepidoptera > Noctuidae > Sesamia > Sesamia nonagrioides. The sequence continues at coordinate 78,562 of JADWQK010001675.1, forward strand.
CACGAGATCGCCCCTACTACGCCACAAGTCTCCGAGGCGAGCACTTCCACCGGCAACAACTTGGACGAGCTAGCAAGGCAGGTCAGTGAACTTACTAAGCAAGTGGCTGCCCTAAGCAGCAATACGAATAATAGGGCCCGTGCATATACTAAGCCCCGTTATAACAAGCGTTACCGCTCACGCAGCCGCTCGAGACCACGACAGCCACCGCAGGACCACCCACATTGTTATTACCACTACACATACGGATCAAAGGCAAATAAGTGTAGGCAACCTTGCACATTCCCGACGGAAAACGCTCAGGGCGCGGGCGGTCGGAAATAGCGGCCAACGACTGCCCTCCCTCTACAGGCCGTCTCTTCGTCACCGACCGTGTCTCGAAAATGCAGTTCCTAGTGGACACTGGCTCAGACTTGTGCGTTTTCCCACGATCAGCCGTAAAGACGCCCTCTACGCAATCAAAATTCGATCTCATCGCGGCAAATGGTAGCATCATTCATACTTACGGACCAATACAACTGCATCTCAATCTTGGACTTAGACGGGATTTTTCTTGGAGTTTCACCGTGGCCGACGTATCGAAACCCATTATAGGCGTAGATCTTCTGAGACACTATAATCTACTGGTTGATTGTAGGAAGCAACGGTTGGTCGACGGTACCACTACCCTACATGTAGCTGCAATCTCGGAGCATTTGGGATCTTCAGACGACATCGCTTCAGTTAAAGCAGTGACTGGCGAAACAAAGTTCCACGAAATACTACGCGAGTTCCCAGAGATTACCAGACCAGCAGGTATGAGATGTGTAGCGAAACATTCTACGCTGCACCATATTAGAACCACGCCAGGACAGCCAGTCTCATGTAAGCCACGACGCCTCGATCCAGTTCGCGCTCAAGCTGCCAAAAAGGAGTTCGAGGAAATGCTGGCGGCTGGCACGGCCCGACGCTCAGAGAGTCCCTGGTCTTCCGCTCTTCACCTGGTTAAGAAGAAAGATGACAGCTGGAGACCCTGTGGTGACTATAGAGCTCTTAATGCTAGGACTATACCTGATCGATACCCGATCCGCCATATACAGGACTTTGGTCATCAGCTTTCAGGTTGCTCAATCTTCTCTACAGTAGATCTCGTGAAAGCTTACAATCAAATCGGTGTAAATCCCGATGATATACCGAAAACAGCGATTACTACACCGTTTGGAATGTTTGAATTTCCTTTTATGACATTCGGACTTCGAAATGCGGCTCAAACATTCCAGCGATTCATCGATGAAGTACTGTCTGGCTTGGATTTCTGTTACGGGTACCTCGACGACATAATCGTGTTTTCCTCTTACAGAAAACAACATGAAGAGCATCTGCGGCACCTTTTCGAACGTCTCAAGCAATACGGTGTACTCATCAACACATCGAAATGCGTATTTGGCCAAGAGGTCGTAAAATTCTTGGGCTATGAAGTATCTGCCGCTGGTTCCAGACCCCTCGATGAGAAAGTCCAAGCTGTAAATGAGTTCCCTGTCCCAAAGACGGTGAAAGAACTACGACGATTCTTAGGGATGCAGAATTTCTACCGCAGATTCGTCCCTAACGCTGCAAAACTACAGGCGCCGCTAAACTCACTTCTACAGGGACCTAAAATCAAAGGTTCTCACCCAGTGACCTTCACTCCAGAGTTGCTTAAGGCATTTGAGGACTGTAAGACATCATTGTCTGAAGCTACACTTCTTGCTCACCCAGACTATTCGGCAGAACTCGCGATAGTTACAGACGCTTCAGACTCTGCGATTGGAGCAGTACTACAACAGCGTAAGAACAACGTATGGTTACCTCTGGCGTTCTATTCCCACAAGCTGTCGGAAAGTCAAAAGAAATATAGTCCGTACGATAGAGAACTGTTAGCCGTATATGAAGCTATAAAATATTTCCGACACATGGTAGAAACCGCAACCTTCACTGTGTATACCGATCACAAGCCCTTGACTTTCGCCTTTTCAACTAATAAACAGAATTGTTCACCTAGGCAGTTCCGATATTTAGATTTTATATCGCAATTTACGACTGACATAAGATACATACCTGGGCCAGAAAACGTCGTCGCTGACACTCTCTCACGTGTGAGTGAAATTACCGTACCACTCGACTACGAAGAGCTTGCAAGATCTCAGGAAAACGATCCAGAACTGCAAGAACTTCTCCTCCGCGGCTCGGCCCTGAAATTAACGAAGTTGTCAACGATACATTGCGGCTTACCGATTTTCTGCGACACTGCTACCCATCCGCCACGGCCGTACATCACACCGAAGCTCAGAAGGCAAGTTTTCGACATGATTCATGGCTGGAATCACCCTGGAAGTTCAGCTACTGCACGGCTGGTCGCACAAAAATTTGTGTGGCCAGGGATACGTAAGGATTGCAGAGAGTGGTCTAGGCAATGCTTAAATTGCCAAATAAGTAAAACTACCCGTCACACACGTTCTCCCCCCTCCTCATTCCTTACCCCTTCTGCGAGGTTCTCCCATATCCATATCGACCTCGTAGGACCGTTACCGTTGTCGCGCGGTTACAAATACTGCCTCACAATCATTGATAGGTTCACCAGATGGCCTGAGGCTGTTCCACTACAAGACATCACAGCGGAGACCTGCGCAGCTGCTCTCGTATCTTGTTGGATAGCCAGGTTCGGTTGTCCCGCGCGAGTGACCACCGACAGAGGTCGCCAATTCGAGAGCCATCTTTTCAAAGCGCTCACTACCATGATCGGCGCGCGACATCTCCGCACAACTTCATACCATCCATGCGCGAACGGCATCGTCGAACGCCTCCACCGACAGCTGAAGGCAGCTATAATGTGCCACGACTCGTCAAAATGGACAGAATCACTTCCGTTGGTACTTCTAGGCATTCGAAATTCTTGGAAAGAAGATCTGCAGGCGAGCCCAGCCGAGCTCGTGTATGGCGAACCTCTCCTGTTGCCTGGCCAGTTTATTGCTCCGGTAGACGACTACACCACAGCGGACATAACTGAGTACGTGACACGTCTTCGAGCACACATGGCAAAATTGTCCCCAAAACCTACTTCGTGGCACGCCCAAGTGCCATTTTATATACCACGTGATCTTAACAATACTTCTCATGTCTTCCTCCGTCAAGATCATGTGCGTGGTGCACTCGAACCACCTTATGCAGGCCCCTTCAAGGTTTTAAGAAGACAACCAAAATTTTTCAAAATTGAAGTACGAGGCAGAACTACTAATGTCTCTGTAGACAGGCTGAAACCAGCTTACCTGTCTAGAGAAGTTCCCATACATTCTACGACGAGTACTTCAATTGAGACGAAAGAGCGCGGAGAAGAAAAAAGAACTCGGAGCGGCAGACGAGGACTTTTATCGACCGTAGTTACGGTCTGGCCGGGGGAGTGATGTGGCGGATATCTTGTCCATCGTCGCCCGCCACTTTCATCCGCTCCGCTTATGGCGGTAGCACCGTGCCTCATCGGTGTGACGCAATGTCTGCGTGCGCGCTGGCTCCGCGCGATCGCCTACCGCAGCGCCCCGGCAGTCGATAAATATCTTCCTTACGAATAGTCTATGCCACGCGCGCTCGTTGCTTTCCTCCGGCTACCTAGCTATAATTTCGGCTTAATACAAACTGTTTCTTGTGTGTTCGTCTAGTAGACTTAATAAACTGTGAGAACTAATAACTCTGTTACAATAGTGATCCCTAATAAACAGTGTTGCTAAATAAACTGCTATTTCTACAACCACTACCTACCTTATCCTATCATTCTTACTCTTCACCATTTCACCTCTTCTGCTTGACTTCGCTATCCGCTGCTGCTTCTCATCTTTGCCACCGTGGATGCTGCTACGTTGGAGGAAGGATTAGGAATCCGGTAACGTACCTTACCTACCTCCACACTTCCTATTTTGTTTCAGCAAGTTACAGAGATTATAAATCATTGAAACAAAATAACTTTTAGCGGAAGTAACATTAATGTAATGAATATAATAGAAATAAAACCACTTAATAAAATATAATAACAAAAAATTTATTTATTACTTTTAAACTTGTCTTATGTTCTTACATCCAAGAGCACAGTGATGCGGCATTTTCTCTATTTTAAAAGACACACACACAGAACACAAGCGTCTTTCCGCAATTATAAGATTGTATTTCACAATTTCTTATGGAATCACAATTCACAGCGCACAGGTACAATACTACGAAGACTGAACTAGTTTCCGGGTAAGACTGATTATCAGGACGGAGGAGGTCCCAAGAGATCTCAACTCGACGTCAATAACACAGAAATCCTCTCGAAAACCAAGAAACATGCGCAAAAGGAATACGAAACAAACAAACACGTGCAAGCCGTGACCACAAACCACAGTGCACTGCTTTATCGACAGTCTAGTTAGAAAAGTTAAATTTTATTATAGCGGCACCTATCGGCATGCCACCAATGTTTAGGTATGCTGTTCACGTTCAAAGATGTCATTAGTCACTTTGCTTCAGTTGCTGATGTTCTAAGTGAACCCCCCTGCTATAATGTTCCCACAGTTGAGACTCAGGCCTCCTTTCGGTGTGGGAGTGGGCCGTAATGTACCACGCTGGCCCTGTACGGGTTGGTAGTTGTTACATGTCTTTGAAGTTATTGGCTCTAGGACAGTCTCCTCACGATGTTTTCCTTGACCGTTTTGAGAGTAGCGGTGATGAAATAAGTAATTTAAACAAAGTGAAGCGCCTGGTGGGGTGCGAACCTACGACCTACAACTTATAAGTCGCAGATTTCTCTAAATTTTGACAAGTTTTTGACATTTGTTTGTCGGCGAGATGAAATAGCGACTAGATTTTGAACATTTTAAATTATGACAATTTGCTTCAGATTGTAAACGCCCTTCAACAATAAGCGTCGTAGCATATTTGTAAAAATCCTTCAACAATATGCGTCGTAGCATATTTGTGAACGTCTTTCAATAATATACGTCGTAGCATATTTATGAACGTTCTTTAACAATATGAGTGCATTTTTAAAAATGTCCTTCAACAATATGCGTCGTAACATATTTGTGAACGTCTTTCAATAATATGCGTCGTAGCGTAATTGTGAACGTCTTTCAATAATATGCGTCGTAGCATTTTTGTGAACGTCCTTCAACAATATAAGTCGTAGCATATTTATAAATGTCCTTTAATATGCGCCGTAGCATATTTATGAAAGTCCTTTAACAATATGCGGCGTAGCATATTCGATAAGGTCCTTCAACAATATGCGTCGTAGCATATTCGCAAGATGAGACTGAATATTTTAATCATTTCAAATTACGGGAATTTGTCTTTAGATATTTGAAAGTAAACAGTTTGATTGAACGTCATATTCATATGCAACGTGCAAGGACATTAATTGAAACAGTTGAGCATTCACAAACGAAAAAGCTGACAGAAAACCAAAAGGCTTTACAGAACTTACCATCATCAGCTTAAAACTTATCTAAAAAGCGATCCTGTGGCTGAAAAACAAGGAAGGTTCCTGTCGCCCTTCCGTCTGGCGGCGACTTAGTAATTCAAATGATTAATGTCCCTCTCGGATGCGTGCGGCCGAGTAGCTAATTATAAATAATGAATGGATGGATCGCGACAACGATGCAGGAATGAGCCGAGTTGATTATGAAGGATTAAAGGGTAACTTCCGATTTTAAGGAGATATTTTGTGAGAAGTATTATTCTGAAGCTGCTTCGTGTTGTTTCATCACCAACCGCTAACTAGTAGATTATTCAGTGAGGGGATAAAGTAGTATCTTGTGTCTTGAAATACTGTAATACTGAGTGCACCGAGGGATATAAGCTCAGTCAAGACGAAAATACCTTTAACCCGAGGAGAACACTTTTCACATCTTCTGCGAAATTTTCAAGTGTATTTTTGTACAAGATATCATACGAAATGTTGTATTTAGTTTCCACATTCAAATCACCTTATTGTGCATTCATTAATTAATGCATCGTTACTACAGTATAGTCAACAACACGGTAACAATTTAACTTTGACAGCGCTCTCATGACTTCATTTCCAACGTCATTTCCAACTGACGCATTTGGCTGCATTTGGCATACGTTCAGCGCAACTGAAGCAGGTATTTACTGAAAAGCTATTTCACTACTAACAAAAAAAACTAACCTGAAATTAGTCTAGTCGAAGAAACAAACACACACAAGCGCAGGCTTGCCGACTAATCATTATTTTTCCACTTGTCGTTATGATCTTGTTCAACCAACACTTTTTGGCTAATTTATTTGCTTACCTATTATGTTCAGTATCTTTGTTTTTATTTATGTATTTTTGTAACTGCTTCAGTATATTGTATTGTAATAGAATAATACTCACATGAATTATGGATAGTGTATAATTATTATCTCACAACAATTACTTATAGGAAGATGATATACTATAACTATGATATAACTATTCTCAACAAGTCCAAAACGTCCGCCTTCGATGCTGGCCCCGAGCAAATAGGCCGAGTCTCCTCCCGCCTTCCCAACCGTCATCTACCAACCGCCTTTTTTTTTTTGTAGTGTTGCCAGTAAATGGAACTTAATGTCATAATAATCGACAAAGTCAAACTATGGATTTAGTAATTATTTCGAAACCTAACACTCGACCATCCTGACATCGTGCTTAACTATGATATAACTATTCTCAACAAGTCCAAAACGTCCGCCTTCGATGCTGGCCCCGAGTAAATAGGCCGAGTCTCCTCCCGCCTTCCCAACCGTCATCTACCAACCGCCTTTTTTTTTTGAAGTGTTGCAAGTAAATGGAACTTAATGTCATAATAATCGACAAAGTCAAACTATGGATTTAGTAATTATTTCGAAACCTAACACTCGACCATCCTGACATCGTGCATGTCCCCATGCACGTAAACGCGTAAGCTACTTAGCTTCTAAAACCTAACACTCGGTCAGCAATCATGGTGGCAGCATCGAAGTCAGCTCACAATTGCAAAAGTTGTATAATGTGTGTGATTTCTTTTAGTATACAAATGAATTGTGAACCTTATGAGCTATCATTAATACTACTAGCTACCATTTATATTAAAGTGGATAGGAAAATCGTTCTTGTATGCTACATGTATGTACATAAATAATAAAATAAATTAATACAAGGTAAGTAATTACTTACGTATACTTTATATTAAAATCCACAACTAAGATATAAGCTCGCTCGTGAAGTCAACGTCAGTAAACTACACGACGAACCCAGCCCCGTTACCTAGCTTGTATACCAACTGATGTGCTCTCTAACATCCATAACTGAATTGGAATACATGCCCCTGGATATAAGCTCGCTCGTGATATTAACGTAAGTTAACAACACGACGAACCCAGCCCCGTTACCTAGCTTGTATACCAATTGATGTGCTCTTTAACATCCACAACTGAATTGAAATACAAGCCCCTGGATATAAGCTCCCTCGTGATGTTAACGTAAGCTAACAATACGACGAACCCAGCCCCGTTACCTAGCTTGTATACCAATTGATGTGCTCTTTAACATCCACAACTGAATTGAAATACAAGCCCCTGGATATAAGCTCACTCGTGATGTTAACGCAAGTTAACAACACGACGAACCCAGCCCCGTTACCTAGCTTGTATACCAATTGATGTGCTCTTTAAAATCCACAACTGAATTGAAATACAAGCCCCTGGATATAAGCTCGCTCGTGATGTTAACGTAAGTTAACAACACGACGAACCCAGCCCCGTTACCTAGCTTGTATACCAATTGATGTGCTCTTTAAAATCCACAACTGAATTGAAATACAAGCCCCTGGATATAAGCTCGCTCGTGATGTTAACGTAAGTTAACAACACGACGAACCCAGCCCCGTTACCTAGCTTGTATACCAATTGATGTGCTCTTTAACATCCACAACTGAATTGAAATACAAACCCCTGGATATAAGCTCGCTCGTGATGTTAACTTAAATCAACAACACGACGAACCCAGCCCCGTTACCTAGCTTGTATACCAATTGATGTGCTCTTTAACATCCACAACTGAATTGAAATACATGCCCCTGGATATAAGCTCGCTCGTGATGTTAACGTAAGTTAACAACACGACGAACCCAGCCCCGTTGCCTAGCATGTATACCAATTGATGTGCTCTTTATCATAAACGAGGTATAAACATATGTGTATCATATCCAAAATTACTTGCGAACCCTTGACTTCTCACAAGTAATGAATACATAAATATATAGGTGTGATTATTCAAACCAAATTATAATTACGATGTTCATAGAGGTTCACAGTTCACCGAAACCAATATTTAATTAATATCGGTTACATAAAGACTTTTGACACTTTTCTATATCTTATAAAGCAATCGATTTACTCATTGAATCATGTACGTTTACTGATTTTATACAATATGTACTAAAATTATTGTACTAAAACTTCGTATTCACTTGTCATATCGATTAACAATAACATTCAATCAGTTCATCAAATCCTCTGGCGAATAAAAATAGTGAACTAAAGATAATTATTATTATTAGTCTAAACATTACAGTCGTAAAAACAGACCCTACAAAATGTACAAATTTACTCATCTAACAACACAACATTCATTACAATTATTTGCCTCATCATCTACATCATCATCATTGCCCTCATTTACATCTAAGGCAGCTACATGAACCCATGGTAACATACGATCGGCAGATACGGTGGTTTTGCGTTTATTTTTGGTGCTAGATAATCCGCGTATAGTGGCTAGTCTATAAAGGTCATAACGCAACACAGCAATAACCAGATAGGGTCCCACGTAGGGTGAAATTAGATTTTTGGTTTTGCCATCATTTGCAAACAAAGTTCTAGTCATTTTTACAAGGTCGCCCTACCAAACACGTGCAGGAAGTCTATTTTTATCATGAGCTATTTTTTTTTTTGTTTTTGCTGTTTTACGTCAATTTTGTCGCGTAAAAATTTCTGTATCTAGTTCCCTCAAAGATGCCGTTATCCTTACTAAAATTATAAATCAGAAAGTGAGTTTGTTTGTTCCGCTTTCACACCGTAACTACTGAACAGATTGCTTTGAATGTATTTTTTTTAACGTAAAGTAAAAGTCCGGATTAAATAATAGGGTACTTTTTATCCCGAAACAAAAAATGATATTCCCGAGGCAAATCTAAAAAGCGCGATAGAACCGATCTCCACGCGAGCGCAGCCGCGGGCGGAAAGCCGGTTTCCTATAAATATATAGGAAACCGTCTTTGACCCGATATACTCCCCCTTTTACGGTAAACTGTTGATGGGGCTTTCCCATAACCTTCCTGCTTAATAAAATATCTTGAATTATATTAACTCGAGCCTGAACTGCGGCTGGGCCATATACATATATCGGTATCAGAAGAGACCGTTACAGAAGCAGATGTGTCATCACCTAAATCTAATACTGGAAAATCTAATTCCATATTACAATCAAAAGAAATAATTAATTCCTTCGCAGTCTTATACACGATAACATGAGGTTGTTCTGTGAATGACTGTCCTACAAGCAAGGGTAAATCAAGAAGTTTATCCTCTACTACATGACACAATACGCGACCACTAACATCATCAATGTTCAATTCCACATCAACCCCACCTTTGGATTGTATTACTTTGTTACCAAAACCTCTTAAAGGTATGGAAGGACTATCGCATGTAAGACCTAGCGCCGAAGCTGCGGACTGCGTCAGAAGCGTGACCTCACTCCCTAAATCTATGTTTTTTTTTTTTATAGGAACGTTGTTTATTCTGCCTAGTTTAATGAATTTTGAATTTGACTTCGACGTTAATATACGCATTGTCTTTTGAGGATTCTCAGGGTTTTAATCGGTGCTGAGCTTATCTTGACAATTTTCAACTTTATGACCAACTTCATTGCACTTACTGCATCGAATTAGGGGTTTAGTGCAATCGTAATATTGATGTCCTCTTTCTTTACAATTATAACAAAATCGGGCGCGAATTTGATTACTATCAGCCTTATCGGATCGATTCGTGGTATTAATATTTGTTGACTCTGAAGCAGGGGAAGATTGCACTTTAAAATTTGAGCGTCCAAAAGGTTGTGTTTCCTGTTACACATAAGAAATTGCAATAATTGCTCAGGTTGGGTACAACGTATCGCGTTAGCACTAGACCTCATTGTTTTATCGCTTAAACCATGGATTATACATTCCACTGCCCGCTTGCCCTCGATATCACAATGGTTCAAGAGAGACAATTTTTCATAATAATAGATCTCTAGGGGTTCATTAAACCTAGTCTTTCTCCTAAGCATGTCCTCCAAGGTTTGGCCATAATTTTGTTCAAACGGAAAGGCATTCGTCAATTTTTGTTGCCACTCATCCCAGCTAAATAGTATAGAGTTCAAACTCTCATACCACGTTTTAGCCAATCCTTGTAGTTTTTGCATAGCAAAATGTATGAGCGTCCTTTCATCCCAGCCATAGACAGTGGCACATTCATTGACCTTTTTAAGCCAAATATCAATACGTTGACCGTGTGAAGAAGGATCAAAATTAGGTAAAATGTTTTGGTGGTTATTAGTATTCTTATTAGGATTATGTATTGGAGAAGTCATTGTTAATGGCCGAGATGTACGCTTAATCTTACTTATATTTTTTTTAAATATTCACAATATCAAGAGAGCTAAAAGTTGGAATGTCTGACCGTTCATTCCGTGGTGTCGGCGGTGCGTGTTCGGCGGCAGCACTTGTTTCACGGGATCTCCGCACTGAAATGAAATGAAATCGTTTATTAAGCAAGTAGGATCACTGATCACTTTTACACGTCATGTTTATTTCTTATTTTATTTTTTTAACTAGATGAAGCCGGCATTTCCTAACTGACTACCTCTGAGAAGAAATAGCCGAAACAAACTCAGGGATCATCGTCTTTTTTCAAGTCCAGACATTAAAAATGAAAATGTTTACAATAATTTACCTTATAATTACGCATATTGCTTAATAACAATTAACAATGCTTAACAGAGCGAGCAGCTCAGTCCCAAGCTTTTTTGTCTTCTAAATAATCTGTGATTTTATAATACCCCTTTTTGCAAAGTTTGGCCTTTATATGGTTCTTAAATCGTTTAATGGGTAAGTTTCGAACGTCCATGGGAAGCTTGTTGTAAAAGTGTATACATTGACCCATGAACGAGTTGCCCACTCTGTGGAGACGAGTGTGATGTACAGCAAGATTGTGTTTGTTCCTGGTATTTATATAATGAATATCGCTTATTTTCTTAAAATTCGAGATATTTTTATGAACATACATAAGATTTTCAAATATATATTGTGAAGCTACAGTCAGAATGTTCACCTCTTTGAACTTTTCTCTAAGAGATTCTCTAGGACCAAGGTTGTAAATGGCTCGAACAGCCCTCTTCTGTAAAACAAAGATGGTATTGATGTCCGCACAAGTTCCCCAGAGAAGAATCCCATAAGTCATAAGACTATGAAAATAACTAAAATAAATAATTCTGGCTGTATCCACATCAGTTATCTGTCAAATTTTCTTAACAGCAAAGGCGGCAGAACTGAGTCTACCCGACAGCTTCTCAATGTGAGGACCCCATTGTAACTTGGCGTCAATAGTTAATCCAAGAAAAACTGTCGACTCGACAGGGATCAACTCTACTCCATTCAGTTGAACATTGGTACTTAGCTGCCTGACATTTGGCGTAGAAAATTTAATGAGTTTAGTTTTTTTTTCATTTAAAAGGAGGTTATTTACATTAAACCAATGGACAACTTTAGAGAGTGCATTGTTAACTTCGTCAAAATTTGTTAGCTGACGCTTGACTTTAAAAATAAGAGAAGTGTCATCCGCGAACAATACTATGTTGTGATTATCCCTCACGTGATGAGGTAAGTCATTAATATAAATTAAAAACAAGAATGGACCTAGAATTGAGCCCTGCGGAACGCCCATGGTGACCACAGATCCTGCTGATCTCTTGCCATTAACATCAACCCTCTGAATTCGATTATTCAGATAAGAAGTCAGAAGGTCGAGAGCTCTGTCCCTCAAACCATAATGGTACAATTTCCTGATAAGAGTATCATGATGTACGCAATGAAAGGCCTTGGACAAATCACAAAAAATACCAAGAGCATCTTGCGATTCCTCCCAGGCCCCAAATATGTTCTTTAGCAACGCCACGCCCGCATCTGTAGTTGAACGACCCTTTGTAAAACCAAATTGTTTCACGTGCAATAAATTGTGTAAGTTAAAGTGCCTCAACAACTGTTTCAAAATTAATTTTTCAAAAATTTTGCTCAAAGTTGGTAATATCGATATTGGCCGAAAATTCGTGGGATCAGTTGTACTACCGGATTTGAACAGTGGAATTAGGTTGCTTAGTTTCATCAAATCAGGAAATACGCCAGATGTGACACAAGAATTAAAAACAATTGCTAAGAAAGGTGCGATAACATCTATTATTGAAGCTACAGTGTATACTGACAAACCCCAATGATCGGCAGTTTTTTTTACATCAAGATCCTTAAAAGATTCTATAATGTCTTTACTGGTCACAAATGCAAATTCAAAGTGATTGTCACAATCTGGAACACATTCTTTTAGTATGGCATAAGCAGAAGTGGAGGAAGAAGACAAAGTTTTTGTTGTCATTATTGGAATACTAGTAAAAAAATTCTCATACTCAGTCGCCACCTCCAAGTCCGCCTTTATATCTTCATCGTTATTTTAAGATGGAAATCGCGATTTTGTACTTTGGTTCTTCCAGTTTCAGAATTTGTAATTCCCCAAGTTGTTCTGATTTTATTGCCAGAAGATTGTATTTTATTTTTAATGTGTATGGCTTTTGCCGAGGAACAGGCTCTTTTAAAAGTGTTTGAATAATTTTTAACAAATTCTTGAAAAGCTTCATCATGGTTAAATGTTTTTTCCTGATACAATTCATACATTTTTTCCCTGCTTTTATAAATACCTGGGGTTGCCCAGTCACTAAATATGATACGGACGCTAACAGGCAATGTTTTTTTTTTGTGAAAACTTTCATAAATTCACAATTAATTAGGTTAAATAGTACATTATACGCATGATCCGGATTGGCGTGATAAGGCAAGTCCGGTAGCTTTTCAATTAAATTATTTTTAAATTGTCCTAAACGATTTTCATTTATAGGAACAAAACTCACAAGTTTTCTTTGAGCTCTGACTTCACTTTTCTGAGTAAAAGTAACTAACTGGCCACAGTGATCAGAGTCTAACTCGTTTATAATTAAATGGTCAGAAGGTCTTGAGTTAGTAAAGATGTTGTCTAAACAGGTGGCACTCGTGGCAGTTATTCTAGTCGGCTCAAAGAATCTTGCGTACAAGTTATAAGACTTAAATAATGACATAAATTTATTAACTGTAACTGATTTCTCTAGAACATTAATGTTGAAGTCTCCACAAACAACAACTGTTTTGTTACTGTGACAAGTCTTTAATAAAACTTCCTCCATATATTTCTCAAAAATATCATAGGAAGCACATGGGGGCCTGTAGACACTTATTACAATGAACCGCTCAAGCTCGATGCAAGCAATTTCAATAACTCGCTCAACAGAGAGGCTTACGATATCAGTCCTTTCTTTAAATTTGAAATTGTTACGAACAATTATTAGGGAGCCACCCCTTATCATATTCACTCTGCTGAACGAGCTAGCAATCTGATGGTTAATAAAGCTGAACATGAACTGATGGGCTTTTAACCAATGTTCAGTAAGACAAACAATATCAATGTAATTACAGTTCATGAACAACTCCAATTCTAATTGTTTATTTATCACACCCTGTATATTTTGGTGAACAATTTTAAGGTTATTATTATTCATTTTATTTTGAAAATTATTTGATGGGTGTGATATTATTATATCTTGGCTTACGGTTATGCTAGACTTTAACTCTGTTGTCTCAATGTCCCTTGATAATGGGTACAAGTCTAACTTGGTATTTAAAATAGTGCTAGAGGTTGACTCTATTATCTCAAGTTGTAATTTAAATAGCTTGGAACATATTCCAAGCTCTGCTCATTACCACTAAGTGTATTACTTAACTGCTCAATAGAAGCAGTATAGTTAGCCAAACACTTGGCTGACTTATATATATAGTATGATAGCGATTCTGCTACCTGTCCTTTATAAAAATTACAAAGATAATAGTTATCTTTGGTCATAAAATAATTTTGACTAATAAGTACATTAGAGTCAATAAATTCAAATTTTTCATTATATAATGTCATAGTTTGTAATGTAATATTACATCTATATCTAATTTTGTTTTCCGTCTGTGACAGGCCATTGCCATAAGGAAAGGCAAACAAAACTATTTTATTTACATTTAAGGAGGCTAGACTTTCAAAATATTTCTTAATTTTTACACTGTTTGCATTTCCCCTTCTCCCAATCAAAATAACAATGGTTGTGGATGGACTGTAATTACCACTTATAACTTTTTCTATAATTTTACTGTAAGATGCTTCAGGCATACAATAATTAATTACTTGGTCATTTAAATGGTGTTGTAGTGTATGACCCATATTTTTACACATTTCATCGCAGTACATCAATATTTCATTTCTATTGTTTAACAATTTATTTGTTATTATTAATTCTTCTGTGTTTGGTGTGGCGAGGGAAGTACTGCTGAAACTGTCAAACAACTCCACAGTATGAGTCACTGTAGGGCTCCGTTCACGAGGTAAGCTTCTATCTCGCGCCCGCAACCCGTCCTGTTCTTTGTTCATCGAAGTGCGATAATTGACTCGTTCAGCACCGACTACCGGTGTACCCCGTCGCCTGAGGTCGCGTTCCCGGCTTAGCTCGCCCTCCAGAGCGCGTAGTTGCTCGCGATGACGTTCCAACTCCTGTTCTAATTTTCGGACACTGTGACGTCCCTGTTTTTGATTCGGAGTTCGTACGCGACTACGGCTCCGACTGCTTGATCCTGCACTGCAAGCAGCTCCTCTACGGGTGGGCGTCCTTAGGCGCCGCCGCGGGGATGAATCACTTGCACGTTGCATCCTTACACTGAAACTTGTAAACGAAAACTATGTATCTTATCAATCGCATCACTGCTTACCATCAGGCGGGATAGCGGTCAAGTGCTAGTTTATAATTTATAAAAAAAAAAGTAATGACTGTACTTGAAAATTTTCAATTGAAATATCACGAAAACGACGCCCCGTAGCCCAAAAATAACCAAATTTTATGCACCCCTTGTACAACCGTGCATGGACGGTAGTATGTTGTATTTTTTTTTTATATAAATTACAAACTAGCGCTTGACTGCAATCCCGCCTGATGGTAAGCAGTGATGCAATCGTTGATGGTAAAGCGCGCTAGTTTATTAAGCCTACTCACTCAAAAGAACTGAGTAAATAGGAAGGAAGACGGCAGTTGAGCGCGGTGATGCAATGTTAAACCCAACAACACGACCAACGATGCTGCGCCAGAGGGATATTGATCTGGAGGCCCTCCACAACCGAACTCCCGACACAACATTTCGTGCATCGTACCCGGCACGTACATCGCAACACAACTGCTCAGACCCGTCCTCCGTACGGCTTCACCAGACATCATGCCGGAACACGATGAATCGCTTGGCGGCATGACTTGTTGTAGACCAATAAGTATCACCTTGGAAATTACATTTGGAAATTACTTGGAAAAACCTAAAAATAAAAACAAGAAAAACCCGACACCAACCAATGCGTGGGCCATTGAGGGATTCTACTGTTCGTTAAAATTTTGAGCGGTTATAATATGGATGAACAATTAGCGGGTTTATATCACTTCTGAAATGTAATAGAATAATACTCACATGAATTATGGATAGTGTATAATTATTATCTCACAACAATTACTTATAGGAAGATGATATACTATAACTATAACTATGATATAACTATTCTCAACAAGTCCAAAACGTCCGCCTTCGATGCTGGCCCCGAGCAAATAGCAGGCTGGCGCAACTTAGAACAAAAAAATAGAAGTATGTCATTCATGGAAATTTTAATGGCGACAGAACCCGTCAAAGTAGGGAAGTAAGTACACTTTCAAATGGTTACTATGACATCTCTGGTTCTCTTGTTTTAGCCGTATAATACCGCGGCCATCTTTGCAAGCGATTCGTTACCGTCAATGTCAAAAAGTAAAATAATGTCAATTGTCAGTTCATTACGAGATAATGAGCTACCTATCTGTTATTGTTTGAATCTGCTATTTTAAAATTAAGTTATTCATATAATTTGCGTATTATATTTATTTATTTTTAAGTTGCGTATTATATTTATTTTTCAATTGTGTACTTTTTGTGTGCCAGTTGTAACGTGCGAGATATCTGGACTGAGAACAAGTCGGGTGGAAAACAAGAAACGAACTTTTATGGCCTAATTTCCATTGGATGAAGATCGGTTAGTACATTACGAATTAACTATACTCTAAATCAACATAATTATCTTATAATATATACAATTATAAGACATATTTCCGAAAATAAATCTGCAAATATGTTTTTCATTGTAAACACTAGTGTGGTGCAATTTTTTATCGACTATCTATAAATCCTTTTTTGTATCAGTGGTATTTATAAGTTCATAACATCATTAAATTCAGTTTTCATTGAAATTAGTTTAGCGACTGAGCTGTGACAAATAAAAATAGTTTTTGCATTATTACTACATATTATAAAACAAAGTCACTTTTACTTTCCCTATGTCGCTTTGTATGATTCCAAGCCTGTTCAATTCCAAGAAGCCTATTCAATACAAACATATTCACAATCAATTTCAAATTTGTTGCAGAACTTCCAGAAACAACACACTCGGAGTCCAGATCAGTCAGTGACGGCGGAAAATACGGCAGTAGTAAATTCATTAAATATTATTATTTATTTTAATGTAATAAAAATAAAATAATCTTTTTTAACATATATTTTTTTTTAATTTGAAAATATCAAAAATTATTACTATTATCGAACCCATTTTATCGATAACGTTAGCATCACTATTTTTTTTTCTTCATGTTGGCGACATTGATACGTGGAAATAAAATTCTTACTTAAATTATCTGTAGTTTTAGTTAGGTTGGTATTGAGGCAGTCCATGTTCGTCACACATTCGTTTAAGTTTTTTTTTTTTTGTTAGGGAGTCCCGTCTCTTATAACGTAGTGATTACTTGCTCTGTGCAAATAGGCCGAGTCTCCTCCCGCCTTCCCAACCGTCATCTACCAACCGCCTTTTTTTTTGTAGTGTTGCCAGTAAATGGAACTTAATGTCATAATAATCGACAAAGACAAACTATGGATTTAGTAATTATTTCGAAACCTAACAGTATTAATAATATTTGCACCAACGAAAGTCCTATTTGGGGTTCGGGAGATTCTGTCCTTTGTTTGGTTGCCTGGAAGAGATTGCATTAGCAAAAAGGCCGCCTATTGTATGTTTTGTTGTGTTCAATGTATTTTGTTCGATATAAGTTTTTGGTGTACAATTAATTAATTTGTTTATAATTATATTCTTTAGAATATAATTATAAACAAATTAATTAATTATAAACCGAACTTATTTTTTACACTTGCATCAAAACTTACCTAAGTTAATTCATTAGTTCTACTACCGAACACCAGGAAAACACAGCCCCTTTATAACCTACCACTCTTAACACAAGTCTTTTTCTTATCAAGTCCCCTCGTGTATACAACCTGTTCACAAACTTAGTTAAAAGAGAAACGTACCCACATGACCCGCGGGTACACTTGTAACCTGATTCGTTCTCGTCTTACCCTGCAAGGATTTTTAATTCAAAACGACACGATAAAGAAAGAATAGTGTAATACGAGCAAAAAAAATGCGAATTGACTACCATGTTTTTTGAGATGAATCAACGTCTTTGTTTTCATGGAAAATTGAATTAAATATATGACAATAAATCGATAAATCGATGTCGGCTAAACGAAATGATGCATATTTGTGGCCGTCTTACATTTTATTTCGTTTCAAATTATTACTCGCAAAACATTCTCCAAACTCCCTCTTTAATGTTGAGTTCATTGTAGTCCTGTATGGTTTGTGAGTTTTTATGATAACGAGATTTCAAATGGTCTAAAGAAAAAAGTCTGGCGCCGTCACACGCCAAAACAAAAGGCCAGTAAGAAAATCTTCATCGTGGCTTAAGCTGTGTGACTGTATCTACTGTATGACTGTTTAGTTACATTGTATTGTCGACTAATTCTCTCTAAACCTAAAGGCTATTTTCAATAGACAGATATTTTATTCATGTAATAAAATTGATTGACAATTATTGCATAGAAGAGCTATCAATTTTTAAAGCTATTGTATAGATTCTATCGCGGGCCTTGAGCGTGGAGACCGAATCCAGAAATTACGTAATAAAAATAACCTAGCACCACCCACTCCGACCGGCACAGCGGTGCGGTATTGAAAGCCGTGCATCCGTCTACGTCGTTTCGGTTTGGCAGTCTTTGTTTGTGTTCGTGCGACTACATCTTTTGATAACAATTAATAGATTTTCAAAAAGAGCATATTGCAGGACGCAAACTCAGTTCAACACATTTGACAAGTTCCTGATTGTCGCGATGTGCTAAACTTGCGATTAATTTTCACTCTGAAATAGGTCTTGTATAAGATGTAGAATTATGAAATACAGAATAGTTCATTACGACGCGGCCGACACTAATTTTATGATATTTCGACATGAGTGTCCTGACTGGGGTTTTCGGCGGTGCTGATCACGAAAATGGTGTCATTTTTTAAATCCAAGATGGCTGAGAACATATTTCATGATATTTTGACATGGGTGTCGTGACACGGGTTTTCGGGGGTGCTGATCACGCAAATGACGTCATTTTTTTTAATCTAAGATGTCCGACATGATGTTTCATGGTATTTTGACTTGGGTGTCGTGAAGGGGTTTTCAGGGGTTCTGATCACCAAAATGACATAATTTTTTTTATTATTAATTATAAACTAGTGCTTGACTGCAATCCAGCCTGATGGTAAGCAGTGATGCAATCGTTGATGGTAAAGCGCACTCGTTTATTAAGCCTATTCACTTAAAAAACTAAGGAATAGGAAGGATGACGGCAGTTGAGCGAGGTGATGCAATGTTAAACCCAAGACCAACACGAACAAACAATGCTGCGCTAGAGGGAGATTGATCTGGAGACTCTCCACGACCATACTCCCGACACAAAAACATTTGGCGCATCGTATCCGCCATACATAGCAACATAATTTTTGAAATCCGAGATGGCCGACATCATATTTCATGAAATTATGACATATGTGTCATGCCAAAGGTTTTCTTAGACGCTGATCATCATTTTAAGCTTCTATCTTTTTATGAAAGTCGAACATAAAAAATTGAATACGTTACTGGTAAAAATAAATAAATTGCAAAAAAGAAAATAACTTGAATATTAATATCAAAGAGAAAAAAAAACAAAGAAAAAAATACTGCATAAATAAAATAAATAAATAATTAATTATAATTGAATTAATTATAATAGACACACCCCTACACACACACAAAACACACACACACAACACACACACACAGATACACACACACACACACACACACACACACAAAACACACAATCACCCTTATAGACACAAAACAAACACACACGCATATAATATACACTCCATCTTTTTTGCGTCGGGATTAAAACTACATACAAACACGTCCAACATTTCCTCAATCCACGTTTTCAGCACCAAATCATTATTTAATTAGTTACCCACTACGCTCGTATCTCGGCATCCATCCTCATTAGCCACCCGGTCTTTCTAACCATCAAAGAAATCTAGTGTCAAACCTAACATTTGTAAAGTGTCCCTCACTACGCCGCGTTAAGTCATGTCGCTATTTAACAGGCTTTAGAGGACTGAAACCCTTTTCGTGACTCTAGCTTAATAAATTGTTTTGTACATGAAACCGCTGTATGTCCTGTCCCTCTATATTGATCGATATTTTAGTATTAATTTTACTATCCTCCTATTTGATTATTATAAATACAAGTTTGTGAGGATATATCGATGTTACTCTTTCACACAAATACTGCTAAATACATTTGGATGAAATTTTGCAGACAGAATTAGCCTCCTCTCACCATTTCCACTTGTAGGCGAGGTCTTGGGCCTCCAAATCCCATGGCGGTAACTCGGCAAGAAGGCTCGCCGCCTGAGTCAGTAAAAGGCTTCAGCGTGAGTAAGCATTATCAGCTAATAATGTTCCAATTGTTGGAATACAGATCTCCTTGACTGTAGTCAATAATTTAAGAGCTCGGCCCAGAATGCGGCTTCTTGTTTAATTCCATCACTAGCATCGTTCCTGCAACATGCAGGGGACAGAACGTGCAGGATACTTTATTAAAAGCCCCACCATTTGTGGATTTGAACCGTATTTATTCTATGAATCTCTACCTAAATAGGTTAAGCTAAAAGTAAGTATTCACGGTAGTCATCATCATCTCAGCGTTTATCCCAGTCACATCCGAAGCTTTTTCAGCTTTGAAGTCTGAGGTCCGCTTTTACCAGTCTAACTGCTGTGTTGGCTAAACTTCGACATTTTCCGTGAAGCGACTGCCGTCTGACCTCCACAACCCGAAGGCGACATCGAAGCATTGCAGCTGACCAATTGTTGGACTTTTTGAGGGCTCCAACAACCCTTTAACGACTGCCACTAGATGTTCGTATGGCAACCGGGACCAACGGCTTAACGTGCTTTCCGAGGTACGACCAGACCAGTGCATTTATTCAGTGCAATATTTATTCATATTCATGCATACAAATATTTGCACTGTGCGGGGATCGAACCCGCACCACCTTGCGCAGTGGCCGTGTCCGCTACCGCTACGCCACGGAGGCTGTCGAACGTATTCACGTTAGTATCCCAGTCAAAATCAAAAGCCATTTCATTCAAATTAGGCTGAGAATCAGCACTTTTTGAACGTCAATATTAATAAGACAGTCCCCCCAAAACGTCCACCCTTCGCCACTTCCTAATGCTTTCGCTGTGAAGAAGAAGTGGCGGAACAAACTCCCCAGCAAATAGTTTAGAACCCATAAATAAACACATAAGATACTTTTCGAACACATTTTTGTCAAATGATTGCGACTAGTTGTGATCGTTTTGACCAAACGGACCAATGGGCGGTCCAAACGATTCCGACTAGTTGCAATCGTTTGACAAAAATGTGTTCGCCGATTAGGGAGAAACAAAACCTACGCGGATGAAACCATGCGACACAGATAGTATTATATACGTAAGTTTTAATGTCAACTATCTCCGAAGTTCAGACTGGTCAGAGTTTAGAGATTATATAGATTTCTGAGTTTATATAAAAGTTTTATAATAGTATAAAACTTTTATATAAACTCAAAAATCTGAAAGAAAATATTAACGTATTACGTCATGGTTTGAATTCAAAATCGAGTTCCACAAAATGTAGTTAAGATATAAATCGCGAATATTCACCACAAAAGATACTGATAAGTTAAGAGGTTTAAATTTAATCCTTCCGAAACAAAGCGAGCCTGAGTGTTTCAGGAAGAATTTCAGGTAAACGAGAGATTAATCTTACAAATCTTGTCGCTTTCGCACTTCTGTCTTGCCTTTTTGTCTAAAATTATCACAGCCTCATTTGAATGAACAAAATGGTGAGTTGATAGAATGAATTGGTGAAAGTGATGTTGTACTACATCAAACCATTCAGACTGTGGATTCAAAATCACAATTATGTTATAAATGCGAAAGTTTGTGAGTATGGATCGAAGTTTGTTACTCTTTTACGCAAAAACTACTGCACGAATTTAGATGAAATTTGACACACAGATTGTTTATAACCAGGAATAACACATAGAATACTTCTTATCTAGATATAAGTCATCATCATCTCAGCGCTAAACTCAATCGCATTCGAAGCTTTTTCATCTTTGGAGCCTGGGGTCCGCTTTACCAGTCTAATTGCTGATTTTGGCTAAACTTCGATATTTTCCGTGAAGCGACTGCCGTCTGACCTCCACAACCCGAAGGCGATATCGAAGCATTGCAGTTAGACCAATTTTTGGACTTTTGAGGGCTCCAGCAACCCGTAAAGACTACCATTAGATATTCGTATGGCAACCGGGATCAACGGCTTAACATGCTTCCCGAGGTAGGACCAGACCAGTGTAAATATTCATGTTCATGCATACTAACTGCGGGATCGAAACTTATGCGGGTGAAACCGCGAGCGCAGCTAGTTTAAAATAATTTAACATAGCAATATTAATAGCAGTGATACCCCAAAGTGACCTTTCCAACATTATTTGTGGGTAATTTAAGATATCACAAAAAGGAAGGAAATTAATCAAAATGACTGCCACAAGAAACCTTTCGCGATACCTAAAAGTACTTGAATTTCGCAACCCTCCAAACTTCATTTTTGTTTGGAGTTCAGTTCATTAGGAATCTATTTAAACATGTTTCAACAGTAATAACGAGCCTTTAACTTGGAGAAAAGTCAAGTAGGTTATTATTTCTAAATAAATACTTATCGGCGTTGAGCATAAAACAAACACACAAAAAATAAATAAACTATATCGCTATCAGACTGATAACGATATAGTTTTAAGTTATCCGATTAATTGATTTTCTAATTTCTGAACGAAATTTCATGCAATCGAGTAGTGATTCCTAAACGTGACACCCGACACTGGCACAAAAGAAGAGATAACGGGCACTGGTGGCAGCTGGTCATCGGTTAACTTGGATGTGCGACTCGTATCAAGTGGAGCGTTATTTCTTAGGAAACTTATTGTAAATTGGAGTGTTCAAAGTTTGATTTAAAATTGATGATGATGATACTGTACCGCAAACTTCTTCTGATGATGGCCATGTACCGTTATACTTATAAATAACTTTCATTTTGGAAATGAACCTCCGATCCCATGTAACTTCCGGAAATTAAAAACAAGGTTTAAGGGGGAACCTATAATAAATATTCTTGCAAACTCCGTCCGCCATCAAACTAAAAACTTACAATAGCTGCGATAACTGGTTCAATCCGCCTTAGACCGGTCCAAACTTACCCGAGCCGGTCCAAACTTGTATTAGCCAAGTTCATTTCACGGAACTATGGGCGGAGTATAAATTTTTCATAAAACTGACGTCGGAATTAAGTGGTTCCGTACTTTTTGATAAGGGTTTGTAACTTGCTGGCAACTTCCGAGTTGCTAATTTATCTAAGGAACGTTTGGACCCGACTCAATGTTATGCGAGAATTTTGAGTGTTTGAACTGTTTTTACTTATGGTTGTTTGAGTGTGTCTGATGTGTGAAACTTGTGTGGCTGCTGATTTTGATGTAATATAAGTTGCAAAAGTTAGTAGTGAAGTAAATTATGAAAGGGGTCCTAAATTCTACGCTTGGTTGAATTTGAAAACAAGTGCCCAGTGGTATCAGCTCGCCGGCCGGTAAGGACCAGGCCCGGATCGAGGGCGCGTTTTGTTTTACGCGCGCATCAAAAATATGTCAGCACATCGGGACGGGGTCCACGAAAACTGATGCCTCCTGGTTCAGGTTTGCGAAAGAAACCGTGGCCCTGGCGCACAGGCAAGTAAAGAAACTCTGACACGCCCTTCCGCTCCGCCCAGAGCTGGAGAGGTAATTTGATGATTTCTCATCCAAAACAAAAAAGGGCCCCGAGGTATATATCGTCCAACTTATACCGTGGGTTGGAACCTAAGCAGGCACTTTACATGGACTAAATAATCTTGTCACCACACAAAGAGTGGGAAGACAAGAGAGGTAAAGGAAAACATTGTGAGGAAATCGGCATTTCTTAGAACCAATAATTCGAAGACTTCGAAAAGAAAGACTGAAAAAAACTCAGAGGTAACAGTTTATTTTAAAAACCAGACATAATTTTTACCGGACCATTGAGAGCCATATACATAGATTGGTATCTGAGATGGTATTTTTAGGAAAGAACCAAACAGAATAAGTGGAATTCCTACAGCTCGAATCAGAACTAGACGAGCTTGTTATATCTATAACGAGTCATAATTCTAATAAAAGTATTGTATTGTGGATTGCTTAAGTTTAGTTGATTCCAGGGTAGAATAACTTTTATAAAATTTTAAAAACGGCTCGATGGTACTCTGAGAGTGGCATTTCCTATAAATACGGTGACTCGTCCCTTAGTAGGGAGTACGCCCGATCATGACCTACGCTTGTCCAGTGTTCGCACATGCCAAGCCACGTTATATCCATAGGATGCAAGTAGTCCAAAACCGATTCCTCCGTAAAGCCACAAACGCCCCTTGGTTCGTCCGTAATGAGATCCTCCATCTCGATCTCAAAATCCCCACCATCCAGCAGTTCATGAAACGCCTCTCCAAGCGTTTCTTTGACACTGCTGCCAAGCACCGCAATCCTCTCATAGCAGCGGCTGCTAATTACACTCCCTCCACCATCTTCCGCCTTCGCCGCCCTCGGCATGCTCTCTCAGACCCCGATGACCCCATTACCCTCCTCCAAGAGGCCAATAGGGCCACCAGCACACTACATAAACACAGACCGACCTACCGACCTCGCCGCCGAGGTCCATCGCGACGCGCTCCACGTAGTAGTCCCCTTCCCCGTCCCTTGTCCGATGAAGGCCAGCCCGCGCCGCAGCTGAGCCAGTAATTACAATAATGTCCCAACAATGACCTCTGAGTTTGTTTCGGCGTTTCTTCTCAGAGCTAGTACTAGGAAACGCCGTGGTCATCAAACCATCAAGTATAACTTTCGATCCAGCCGTCCCTTGCTGTCCTCTCCAGCGACGCCCTAAGCCGAGGTCCGTACCCCACAGGGGGTGCCCTTAGTGCGTAGTCGCTTAGTTTTTAAGTAGTCTATGCCCTGGCTGGAGGCTTTAATTTTTAATTAAGGCATTCACAGGAAAGTTCGATTAAGTAGTAACGGTCTCTTAAGTAGCCACCTACGAGATGCCATATTATAAAAAAAAAAAAAAAAACTTAGTAGGGAGTCTTCATCGAGCCGTCGGACCGAGCACACTACCAGTTAAGTATTCTTAATATTTGTTATAGGCACATAATTCTTATGTGCCTGGTCTTATGTAATTTGTATTGCTGATATTGCTGATAATTCTAAATATGCCCAGTGTGTAATGTTATAAGTAAATATAGACATAATGTTTCTTCTATAATGTCTGCTTTAATATTATTTAATAACCCGCACTCTGCTATCCTAACAAGCTCATTTCAACGAACAATACCAAAGAAAGAACATTCAACGAAAAACTGGAACAATTTGCCAGTGGCAGTGTTTCCATCGGACTACAACTTAAGTGTCTTCAAGGCTAGAGTGAATAGGCTCTTAATACCCCAGCGCACTTTACCTTCAACGATTGCATCACTGCTTACCATCAGGCGGGATTGCGGTCAAGCAAGTTTATAATTTATAAAACAAAAATATTAGGCCGCCAAATTTACTCAAACTTCCTGGTCAGAATTAGAAAGACAAAGAACGGAAAAGAAATGACCCACATAGACTACAAATTCAAAAAAAAAAAAATTTTAAGTAAATAGTAATACATTTTAGAGTATCTACTTTCGCAAAAATGGGAAGTAGCCAAAACGTACCATCTAGACAGAATTAATCAAAATATCTTATAGCTTCAAGTGGGTTTTGTTGAACAATGGAATTCAGACTACCAGGAAGAGAGGACTCTTTATGTAATTAACTTAAATATCTTCAAACTGTACAAAACAGTAGCAGGATTTTTTTAAAACTCTCAGCAAGGTTCGAGTGGCTAGTTGATTGATCAAAGTTTTAAAACGTTTTATTAACAACTGAAAAAAGAATGTTACAACTATGTACTTTCATTTGGTAATTCTTTTTTTCAGGATTAAGTTAACGCATTTCAACATCAGTAACGGATTACTTTCTTGTGATACTTTATGAAATATTTGACTAGTGCTGTAAAATTATTTTAGTAACAGTTCAAATCAAATCAAATCATTTATTTCACATAAACCACAGGCACTTTTGAATTGTCAGAAGGTCGGTCAGTCAATAAGATGAAGCTAGTCGCCCATTCCAGAGAGTAGGTACCTATGGAGAAGAACGGGCAAGAAACTCCATGGACACTCTTTTAAATTTTCAAGCTATTGTTACAAATATTTGTTTACATCATTCATGTTGAAATCAATCGTGTGAGAACGATGCAGAAATATATTGTACGCTGAGAGCGTCCATTATGGAAAACACACAAAAATCAATTTAGAAATTAAAATACGCCGTGGCAGCTAAGAGACGACCAGTCCCCTCTGACGGCGTCCGTTCTCGAACATGACGTATGGATCAGCATCATTCAGCTCAACCATATTGAAGGGAACCTAATAACCCAACACACACGCCACCATCAGCGAGATATTTGAGTGAGGATGACATACTCTCAACAGCCAGAGCACAATCAAGTTAATAAAATAGACTAACCCAACAAATAGATGCCTTACAGCACATTCGTACATTGTGCTCAAACGTTTGCCATGCAATTATACAATACTAAGAAATTGAATCTACACAATGCTAAGATAGTTTTGTCCATGGTTCAGCAGCTCCAACAGTGTTCCCGAATACTAAGTTTAGCTCCTGTATAGCTGTACAAGTGCTGAACACCTCTGTCAGTGATACTATTCCGTATCGTACAATATGTTTGGCTACATAGTGTGTAATACAGGCTTTGAATTAATAACATAAACAATTACATATTAAAACTACAAGAGGATAAATTAAAGAACAATCAGTGTACAGAAATCGGACGCAGCTCAAGCCCAAGCCTTTTTGTCCTCAATATAATCCTTCACACTATAAAATGCTTTCTGACACAACTTACGTTTAATGAAGGATTTGAATTTATTCAGGCTCAGATCTTGAACCACCTCTGGAAGTCCATTATAAAATTGTATACATTGGCATCTGAAGGAGCCACCTATTTTCTTGAGCCTTCTTCACCTTTTCTCGGTGGTAGGTCACAACATCAACCGCCGGCATAAGTTACCACCCACCAGACAAAGACATGCCGCCAAGCGATTCGTCGTGTTCCGGCATGATGTCTGGTGAAGCCGTTCGGAGGACGGGTCTGAGCAGTTGTGTTGCGATGTGTGCCGGGTGCGATGCGCCAGATGGTGTTGTGTCGGGAGTTTGTTCGTGGAGGGTAGCGGGATCCGAAGCACGGTTCTCCGCTGGCCGACCGCAGGTGGTTGGGGGCCCAAGTAGTGTGCCAGCCACATACGAAAGGCTGCCCCGCCAACTGCGAAAAATCCCAGGGTGGCCCCATCGTGCCGGTTGGCGACCGGACGAGAGGACCCGATGGCGATCCCTGGGGGGGTTCGGGCGTCCCCGCAGTCTCCAGAACAATCTCCCTCTGGCCCAGCATCGTTGGTCGTATTGTTGGGTTTATCATTGCATCACCTCACTCAACTGCCGTCTTCCTTCCTATTCACTCAGTATATAAACTTAATATGAAAAGTTACAAAAGGAAAAGTAGGTGTGCACAGCGGGCGCACGTCCTCTCGTTCATAGTGCACCTCTCAAACATCCGAGGTTTGTACTCCAATGTCGATGCAGTCCATTACCACCTTGAGACTGAAAAGCCCCACCTACTTTTCTTGACGGAGACCCAGATCAGATGTCCAACTGACGCGGCGTACCTCGGCTACCCGGGATACTCTTTGGAGCATCATTTCCTGCAGCGTGCCGGGGTCTGTGTGTATGTCCGCAATGACATCTGTTGCCGGCGCCTCCGTCACCTCGAAGACCCTCACTTCTCGTCCCTATGGCTGTTGGTTGACACTGGTGTGGACAAAATTGTTTACACCTGTGTCTACCGATCGCACAGCGGTGATCAGGAGACAACTCGTTTATTTGACCACCTCAGTGAGGCTGCTGACAATGCGCTGCATCGGCACCCTGACGCTCAGTTCGTCGCTCTGGGGGACTTCAACGCCTGCCACCAGGACTGGCTCTTCCCATACCAGAGGACCGACCACGCTGGGAGAGAAGCGCGAAACTTCGCGCTTTCTATGGGCCTTTCCCAGCTGGTAGAGCAAGCGACTAGGGTGCCTGATGTAGTTGGCCATACTGCCAACTGTTTGGACCTTCTGCTGACCACTGATCCGGACAGATGTGTTGTAACAGTTTCCTCACCGTTGGGAACTTCAGACCACTGTCTGGTGAAGTCTGTATCGTCCTTCTCCCCACCAGATCACGACTCTCGTGGTGAACGGCGAATGTGGCGATACAGGTCAGCGGATTGGGATGAGATGCGCCACTTCTTTGCGTCTTATCCTTGGCAGCAGGTCTGCTTCTCTTCTGACAATCCTTCGAGCTGTGCGGACGCTATAACCGATGTGGTGCGTCAAGCTATGGAGTATTTTATCCCATTCAATGACGTGCCCGTCGGTGGCTCGGCTCGCCCATGGTTCAATGCCGATTGTGTCCAAGCTGAACAGCGTAAGCACACGGCATTTCTCGCCTGGGTTGACGCTCGTGACCGCGGAGCTCCGGATCTAAGCTCAAAGAAGAGAGCCTTTAACCGTGCTGCCAAGTCCTACAAGAAGGCGCTCAAGAAGGCTCGCTTCGACCGCATTACCCATATTGGCAACAAGTTATCTGCGCAGCCATCCGGTAGCAGATCTTTTTGGTCCCTTGCCAAATCGGTTGAGGCGAACTTCTGTCGGCCCTCACTGCCTCCGCTGGTTAGGCCTGATGGAACACTGGCTCATACGGTAAGAGAGAAAGCAGGTCTCTTTGCTTCTCTCTTTGCCCATAATTCGCGTCTTGATACTGGCAGTGCTACTCCACCTAATTTACCTCATTGCGGAGCTTCAATGCCTGAGGTTCGCATTAGAAACAAGGAGGTTCTGAGAGTACTGTGTCGTCTGGACGTGAATAAGGCTAGTGGTCCGGATGGTATACCAGCGATTGTTCTTAAAGCATGTGCGCCCGAGTTGTCTCCTGTATTGACGCGCTTGTATCGCCTCTCATTTAGGACTGGTATAGTGCCCAAGTCCTGGAAGCTTGCTAACGTGCAGCCTGTGCCCAAGAAGGGTAGTCGTGCCGATCCTGCCAACTATCGGCCGATTTCGATCACCTCCATACTTTGCAAAATTATGGAGCGTGTATTGAACTCGCGCCTCTTGGCATACCTGGAAGGTAACGATCTCCTCAGTGACCGACAGTACGGGTTTCGCCGCAATCGGTCAACTGGGGACCTACTAGTGTATGCCACTCACTTGTGGGGCGAGGCCCTCGAGAAGAATGGGGAAGCGATTGCTGTCTCCCTTGATGTCTCGAAGGCCTTCGACCGGGTATGGCACGCTGGCCTTTTGAGTAAGCTTCCAGCGTACGGCATTTCCCCTAGCCTGACTGGCTGGGTAAAAGACTTCCTGACTGAACGGTCCCTCCGAGTTGTTGTCGACGGATGCTCTTCTGAGCCCATGTCAACTAATGCCGGTGTTCCTCAGGGGTCTGTTCTCTCTGCAACTCTGTTCCTGCTGCATATTAACGATCTGCTGATGCCCGGTATCTATGGGTATGCAGATGACAGCACAGTTGTAGAGAGATACCTGCCGGATGCTCGGGCTAGTAGGGAATCAATCCGGTCCGAAAGAGAGGCCATGGTTGAGCGAACGAGTGTTGCACTGCAGGCAGTCTCCGAATGGGGCAATGCCAATCTTGTAGCATTCAATGCCGCCAAAACACAGGCGTGTCTTTTCACCGCCAAAAGGAGCCCGTTCACCTTGGCCCTACTTTTCGGAATGTGTCCTTGGAGTGTTCCAACCGCCTTCAGCTTTTGGGAGTTGAGATTTCCTCGAACCTTAACTTTGGGCGGTTCATTGAGTCCA
Source organism: Sesamia nonagrioides (assembly GCA_017933935.1). NCBI lineage: Eukaryota > Metazoa > Arthropoda > Insecta > Lepidoptera > Noctuidae > Sesamia > Sesamia nonagrioides. Next base: position 108,555 of record JADWQK010001675.1, read on the forward strand.
AGGCCAAGGTGGCTGCCAGGAAACTTGGCGTTATCGCAAAGGTCCGGCAGTACTTCACACCTGGGCAGCTTCTAATGTTATACAAAGCACAGGTCCGTTCGTGTGTGGAGTACTGCAGCCACATTTGGGCTGGTGCTGCCAAGTGTCACCTGGCCACTTTGGATTCAGTGGAAAGACGTGCAAAGAGGCTGATTGGTGACCCTGATCTAACTCGAGTTGGTCTCCAAAGCCTAGAGCACAGGCGTAGAGTAGCCAGCCTTTCGGTGTTCTATAGGATGCATTTCGGGGAGTGTGCGAGGGAATTGCATGATTTAATTCCCCCATCTCCGTTCCACCAGCGGACGACCCGTCGTACGGCTGGTTTCCACCCTTACGTTGTTAACACCAGTACGATCCGGACGAAGCGTTTCGCCTCCTCCTTTATACCGCGTACATCGAGGGACTGGAACAATTTGCCAGCGGCGGTGTTTCCGTCGGACTACAATTTGAGTGTCTTCAAGGCTAGAGTGAATAGGCTCTTAATAAACTAGTGCGCTTTACCATCAACGATTGCGTCACTGCTTACCATCAGGCAGGATTGCGGTCAAGCGCTGGTTTATAATATATAAAAAAAAAAGCCTTGTTGTAGGTACAATAAATTTGTGCCTGTTCCTAGTATTTATATTATGGACATCACTGTATTTTTTAAACAATTATATATTTTTATGAGCAATTATTGAGTAGTTAATTTTATTCATGTCGTAAAACAGGATCATGCGGTCCAAACGCCCCAAAAGACTGGCAAAATGGATATGGTATATCACTACATATTATAAAGCAAAGTCGCTTTTTATTTCCCTGTATCCCTTTGTGTGATTGAATCTTTATAATTGCAGAACGGATTTTGATGCGGGTTTTTTTAGTAGATAGAGTGATCAAAGAGGAAGGTTTACATTAAATAGTGGAGAAATGCTATTATTTTTGAGCTTTCTAATGCGATGTCGTAAATAATTAATTTTTTTCCGCCTTAGCAGTGAAACACAGGCTGAATGTACTAAATGTACACATTGAAAAGGTCTACAGAAACCCCACAATAAAATTTTTTGACATTTATTTTTACGACAAGTATTGGCTAATTTTCTAAGCGATTTTAACCAATACAGCATTAATCCTTATCCAATTAAATACCTTAAAGACATTGTTGATTTAATATAAATCTATATGGCCTTTTACAGCATACGATTTAAATGGATATTTTCGAAGATATTAAAGATTTAAAAATTGCGCGATGAAGCGGCAGGCCGGGGTGGCGTCGCGCCGGACCGCTATGTTTTTTATACAATTAAGTTCACAGTTTTTCTGTAGTGTATTTAGTTAGTATCAACATTGCACCCATGCAAAGCCAGGACAAGTCGCTTGTAGCAATATAAAATGTGCATTTTGTCAGTGTTTTGGGTTCGTTTCCGAATGACAGAGGTGTGCACGAGTTTTTATCATCTTGTAGTTGTATGTGTACTTTTTAGCAAGCTTTGTAGGATGCCGTACCGAAAGGTTTAAGGATCTTATTACTAAGACTCTTGTTATTGCTTCTTATTACTAAAAGTCTTCGACCAGGGTGTGTTGCCAGTGATGACACATGGAACTGAGACGTGGCCGCTAACAATGGCCCCCTACAAGATGGACAAACGACCTGGTGATCGCGGAAAACGGCTGGATGCGGGAGGCGCAGGGTCGGTCGTAGTGGGGATCCTTGGGGGAGGCTTATGTCCAGCAGTGGACGTCTTTCGGCTGGTGAGGATGATGATGATGATGATAACTATTCAGTCTTGAACTCGGCCTGTGTCACCAGGCTGTATCTTATGACCCGTGATAGATATTAGACATCTGTGTATACGAGTAACTCCAATAATTTTGTTTCTTGTCACACAGAAATATCTTAAATAATCGAGTATATACACAGACCTTTTAAATTGAACACTCCAAAAGCTAGCTTTCATAAACCATTTTATTCGAGAAGAAACTATTAAAAACTTTATATAATAAAGTGGATCGTCCCAGCTGGGCCTTATTACATAAGTGTCATAACTATCCAAGAGCTTCATTGTCCTCATTATAAGTGTGAAATATTAGCTATCAAATAAAGAAAATGAACATTCAATTAAATTAAATAAGGCGTTGCTGGGTGCTTTAACTCATGAAACGCCAAAGAAAACCGAACCTTTATTCTAAAAGATAGAGTTTGTTTTTCCTTGGAAGTCTTCCCCCATCAGTTGCTGCCTAGATAAAGAAAGAGGCACTCGAGGTCTAATTCCAACCGTTAATTATTTTTGTATCCCCTGTCAAAGCAAAACAAAATTAAAGAATATTTCATGAGTAAATAATGTAGGTCGCCATTGTTGAGGGGGAAGTTTGAATAATATACTTAATTGTACTTTACTTCTGTTAAAATGTTAGATTGTTTTAAGGGTTCCGTAGCCAAACGGCAACAAACGAAACCCTTATAGATTCGTCATGTCTGTCTGTCCGTCCGTATGTCACGGCCATTTTTTCCGAAACTATAATTAGTATTCTGTGAACCGCATTAAGATTATGATGCAAAAAAAAATAATAATAATAAATATTGGGGGCTGCCCATACTTAGAACTGAACTCATTTTTTTTTTTTATCAAGCACATACGTTTGCGGTATTTATGGATAGGTCTTCAAAAGTGATATCGAGGTTTCTAAAATATTTTTTTTCTAAACCGAATAGTTTGCCTGACAGACGCTTCCAAATTGGAAAAAAGTTGGTACTCTAACTTCTAAAAATGACTGCGTAATGTTTCATACAAATAACTTAAATCCTTTAGTTTCATAAATCAATGGTACGAAACCCTTTGTGCGTGAGTCCGACACGCACTGCCTGTTTTTGTTTTTCTTATTGTACTTACTTAAATATTTGTGTCATTTTTCCACCAGACTAACTTCATGTTTCATTTTTTTTTTTTTTTTTTTGTAAATAACTATAAACCAGTGCTTGACCGCAATCCCGCCTAATGGAAAGCAGTGATGCAATCGTTGATGGTAAATTGCCCTAGTTTATTAAGAGCCTATTAACTCAAACCTTGAAGACACTTAGATTGTAGTCCGACCGAAACACCGCCGCTGACAAATTGTTCCAGTTCCTCAAAATACGCGGTATAAAAGACGAGGCGAAAAGCTTCGTCTGGATCGCAGTGTTGTCAACAACGTAAGGGTGGATAGATTACTCACCGTACGACAGGTAGTCCATAATAGAACGGAGTTGGAGATTTAAGTCTTGCAATCCCTCGCGCAGTCTCCAAAATGCAACCTATAGAATACCAATAGGCTGTCTTCTGTTCTACTCTTCACCTCCTCACTACCTCCAGGCTTTGGAGACCATTTTGAACATAATCTCTTCGCACGCCTCTCCACCGACTCCAAAGTTAACAGGCGGCATTTTGCGCCACTAGCCCAAATGTGGCTGCAGTTCTCCATACAAGAACGGACCTGTGCTTTTTATAACATTAGAAGCTGTCCTGGTGTGAAGTACCGCCGGACCGTTGCATAACGCCAAATTTCCTGTCAGCCACCTTACCTTTGGACTTAATCAACCACCCAAAGTTTAGGTTCTAGGAAATTTCAATTCCCAAAAGCCGGAGGCGATCAGTGCACTCCAAGGATACATTCCGATAAGTAAGAACCAAGGTGAATAACCTTTTTTTGGTGGTGAATAGACACGCTTGTGTTTTAACGGCGTTGAATGCTACAAGATTGGGTTCGCCCCATTCGGAGTCTACCGGTAGCGCAACATTCGTACGATTGATTCCTTACCAGCCCTTACACGCAATTACAATCCTACGATACATTCCGAGAAGTAGGTAAAGTAGCTTAATCGAGTATACTTAATAACAATAATATTTGAATCAGTATTTTAACTAAGCATAGAAATTACATATATATTAGTGCAGGCAAATAAAATTGTATTTTCTTCAGAATTGCGTTTTAAACAGATGTATCTGGATTTTAATGGTTTGCGTTAGTTTTCATAAATATGAGAAGACCAAAGAAACAATGAAGATATGGCCAGAACGGGGATGCCTACGGAAATAATAATAATAAACTCTTTAATCAAGTAACCATGACTCAATAATGTTAAAAATACTTAAAACTATGTTAGTAACATTTCACAATTTAAATTATAATATACAAACAAACAACTCACACGAGTCACCGCTGCTTCACCCCATGAGATATGGCACAACAATGATTGATGTAAGAGCAGTCCAGATGCCCAGCAATCATACTCAGGACACTGTTGGAGCTGTCCCGCACCCTGCGCACCAGAGAAGCACACCTCTTCCGCATAGTAGCATAAAAGCAATCTACGTGTGCGTCAGCAAACATCCCCGATGCGCTACAGAAGCGAGGCAGCCCCACCAGTACCCTAAACGCATTATTATATTGAACTCGGAGAGCGCTGTACGACTTTTGAGTATATCTAGCCTAAAGGCTACACGTGTAGAAAGAGGTACAGTAAGCTCGGAAGAGTGTGAATGTCTCTTTGTGTGATGTGTGTGTGTGAGAGAGAGTGTGAAATGATGACAAAAGGATAAGTGTGACCCAAAATAGATTAAGATAAAGATGATGACACTTAAAACGTCCATGTGTATCTTGTATGAAAAGACGAGGCTGGCAAATTATTAAAGTCTTGTATTTATACCGTATGCGATGGGATTTCCCATGGGAAAAATTACCAACTTCCATAAAAACTTTTATTGCCATATCCTCTTTAGAAGGTCACATAAACCGGAGGGCCGGAACAGTCGAGAGCAGCCCAAACTCAGAAGGTTGGATGTAGTAGACCAACATTTAAAAACTGCCGGAGTATAAAGATAACTGTGCTTCGCGACTTCACCTGCATAAGTGTCGAACCCGTGGGAAATCAAAAGTATCTTCTTTGTTAATCCCGGTTATAAACCATCTGTGTACCAAATTTCATGCAAATCTGTCAAGTAGTTTTTGCGCGACAGAGTAACAAACATGCATACATACATATGTACAATCAGCTGTAGAAGTCCATTCCCACCTTAAAGACTACTGTCGCCTGCGCTAAACCGGCCACGCACACTAACGCATTATTTTTATTATCGCAGTCTTCATCTTTCTTTAAAGTAATGCAAAATTTCGTTACTTCATTTGAAGTTAAGTTAGCGGTCGCACTTAACAATGGTCTATCATAAGCGAGCGATTGTGGGTTCGATCCTTAATAACGGCAAATCTTTTTGTTGTTTCATATAATTTAAAATTATGATAACTGATTTTAAAATAAAAATGTTTGCAAATAATATTTAAACGAATAGAAAAATTTACTGAATATTTATACCAAAATAGGTTTTTATTATATGTTTTAGTTTACTATAGATATAATATAATAAATAATATAATGCAATATATTATAAAGTTATATATTATTCGGTATAGATATACTTATACTAATAAATGAAACAAACGTTGAAATGGCAGCATTGTAATATTTTATATAAAAGTAATCCTTGACAAACTTATGATATTATTATGGTAAAAAATATAAAAAACATTTTTGGTTTTTAGATATGAAAGTTTATAATATCATTAAAGAGGTTATAGCTTAATTATTCATTTTCTTAAAGAAAAGAGGATTGAAGCTCAACCTGAATATTATTACAATCATAAAATAATCTATACTTAGAACACAAAACAGTGCTTATTACATTTACAATTTTTTTGCGTGTATAGCATGCCATCCTGCAGTGCCTTTTTTCGGAGTCTGAAGGCATGAGATTATAATCTTCAAGCGCTTTCTTAGTTCAAAAGTAAACGAACTTATTTGTTATCGAATTCCGAAATTATTGTTTTTATAATTTACCAAAAGTAATTTGTATTGAAATTGCAAAAGGCGACATCTGTTAGCCATTAAGCCAACCGAACATATTACTGTCACTTAGCTAAATTACTTTACGAGTTGGTTTAGAGTCCGTTATTACGATATATAATGACATATATTTAAAACACTTTGTAGGACACTTCTGCACTGTGATTGTTATAAATTGTTTTTTTTTTTGTTTAGCTCGATAAGTCTCCACCAGTATCGCCAGTTTATTTTTAAACCACAAATGCAACCTCTCTTCTTCGCAAGATTCAAAGGTTTATTCAACGGTAAATATTGTTGTTTCGTTCCACTTGTCTCGACACATAAGCCACCTTCGTCCTCCAACCTCTTGACTTTGGCTTACAGTATTCCTCTAAAACAATAACAAATTTATTACATACTTTCAACAAGAGATTGGTTTGCACCTTACCCAAATAATAATAAAAACAACTTACACAAAATCCGGTTTCATATTATGATATTTGAGATATATTGCTGCATATGCCTGCATATTGATTAAAAAAGTAAAACTAATAACATGAACTCGTAACTATATGTTCACCAACCAACAACAGCTAAGTAATACTATTTGAGTTATTGTAGTTAATAATAGTTATTGTAGGTAGTGGAATATTTTTTGTTCAGTTTGATTCAAATCTACCCTCATCTTTTTATAATGACTCTAATATAGAAAAAATCTTAAAATAAAGTATCATCGTTAAGTTGCGGATCGGTATTTTTACATATTTTTGTTGTCAGCATTCATAACTCACCAATAAACATTTCAAAAATATTTTGTAAGTTATTAGATTTGAACTCGAACCACCTTGAACGCCTATCTAGCTAGGCTATTTAAACACTTACTGTGAGCGTTGAAATTAGTAAGTAGTACCTAACAATCATAAGCGGGCAGCAAGTTGTCAAAGTGTATAAGTGTGTATCAAACTTTATTATAGAAGAAGGTCGTAACTACAACTAGTATTGCTTGGCCATAGTTTTGTGAGATTGTAACTCGACTTTTGGTCTTGACTGTACACTACAATCTATCAGATTTCTTTATTAGATTTTCAACTTTATCCCTAAAACATTAAGGCTCAAGGTTGATAACTACCCCAAACTGCCAAATATTCCCAATATTTGGCAGCTTGGGGTAGCATGACCTGCTATCGTCCGTACATCCTCACAAACTTTGCCATTTACAATACTAAAAGGATAGGAAGTAGTATTGTAGAACTATACTTAGCCAGGCTACAACCACCAGAGCGACTGTAAAACCTAAAATTATTATGATAAAATTAAAATGTCACCCCACAATGCACCTATCAAATTCAAATCTCACTCTTACTCTGTTCCCGCTCATTTCAAAGATGATTGACCACATGTCATGATGATCAGATGATAATGGCAGAAGTTACCACCCACCAGACAAAGTCTTGCCGCCAACCGATTCGTCGAGTTCCGGCATGATGTCTAGTGAAGCCATACGGAGGAGGGTCTGAGCAGTTGTGTTACGATGTGTGCCGGGTACGATGCGCCAAATGTTGTGTGCCAGCCAAATACGAGGGTCTCCAGATCAATCTCCCTCTGGATTAAACATTGCATCACCTCGCTCAACTGCCGTCTTCCTTCCTATTCACTCAGTTTTTTGAGTGAATGGGCTTATTAAACTTGCGCGCTTTACGATCAACGATTACGTCACTGCTTACCATCAGGCAGGATTACGATCAAGCACTTGTTTATAATTATTAAAAAACTAGCTTTCCGCCCGCGGCTTCGCCCGCGTGGATTTCGGTTATATCGCGCTTTTTAGATTTCCCTCGGGAATATCAATTTTTCCGGGATAAAAAGGTAGCCTATGTTCTTTCTCAGGGTCTAAAAATTGTCTATGCCAAATTTCATCAAAATCGGTTGAGAGGTTTGAGGTAGGAGAGGTAAGCAGGAAAGCGTAACAGACAGACAGACAGACAGACAGACAGATAGACAGACAGATAGACAGACAGAGTTACTTTCGCATTTATAATATTAGTATAGGTAATGACCGTAAAATCGGGCCGATACTAAGCCATCCCGTGAATTGAAAAGAACAAATACACGTGGATGTAGATCGTGCCAATTTTTGCTCTAGTGTTGTACCAAATGTGACGTTTTTGTGAGACATTGTATTTCATATATTTGTTTGAAAAGTTTCATAATGGTTGTTCAAGTATCTAATAGGGTAATTGACAAAAAATAACTAATTAGTACGTCAGTCAGATTTCCAAAAAAAACTGGAACACGTATTTTTCTTTTTTCATGTAAACAAAAAATGAAGACGATACAGTGCGTTGAAAACTCGTGTGACGTCACTCTTTGCTACACTTTTTAGCAACGAGTGACGTCACCGACTCCCACTCCTGATCTTTGTTGCCTTTTATATTTGTCTATTTCTATTGATTTGATAAAACAAAATATACGAGAATGAGAGAAAATATGTTTATTTATAACTAGCCGCCGCCCGCGACTTCATTCGCGTAGAGTTAGTTATTTGAAAATTTAATTTTAACCCCAAAAGAGTCTATTTCTATAGATATATTATTACACTTCTAGATCATAATATACAGCATACATTTTTAATTTTTATTATGCTCCACTCTTACTGGTCGCAGCGTGATGTTACATGACCTAAAGCCTTCCTAGATTAATGGGCTAGCCAACGGAAAAGAATTTTTCAAATCGGATCAGTTGTTCCCGAAATTAGTGCGTTCAAACCAACAAACTCTTTAGCTTTATATATTAGTATCTAAGAAGAAAATATGTTTATTAATAATTTTTGGTAAATATAGCGTAAAAAAACAAAACACAAAAAGAAGTAAGAAATGATTGAAAGAAACATGTATCACATCCACGCAAAACGGTTGTAGCTCAATATTCTGCTAGTACCTATTGTTTGTGTAAAGCTCCTATGGAGCGCTTGACCATATCTATGTAACTAAAATAAAACTCAAGTATTTAGGCCAATCAACGGGTTAAAATCAATTATCTATTAAAATCGACACATTCACAAAAATGTTTAGAATATCTGCTTTTATAAGTTATAGAGATTGGCGGGAACGTTCTACTTACTTATGTCTAGTTTCTTCATGCAGAATTGGGCTGCATTCTAAAAAATAAATTAATGTCTCTCACATATATTTATAAAAAATATTGTTTTTTTTTAATTTTTTCTTTCATTGAAATACTTAGTAAAAATAATAGAAATACTTATTTATTTGAAATGTCGCATGACGTCACGCCGTGGTACAAAATACAGAACGACGTGGCGTAATTAGCCCCTATTCCGTAACTTTAATACGCTATATCTCAGTAGTTTTTGGTAAATTCGACAAAATAAAAAGTATGGGTCTTAATTTTTTTATTATCTATAAGACGGACTAAATATTTTTTTGATTTTCATACCTTGGATATGTTACCGGCCAAGCCCGATTTCAGGACAAACTAGTTTTGCCTAGGCTAAACTCATCATCATCATCCCAGCGCTTATCCGAAGCTTTTTTCAGCTTTGGAGTCTGGGGTCCGCCTTACCAGTCCAACTGCTGATATGGCTAAACTTCGACATTTTCCGTGAAGCGACTGTCGTCTGACCTCCACAACCCGAAGGCGACATCAAAGCATTGCAGTTAGACCAAAACTAGTTTGGACTAGCCTAAACTGGTTTATCCTATCGCGTATAGGCAGAACTAGTTTAGCCTAGGCAAAACTGTTTTTCCCTGAAATCGGGTTTGGCCGGTAACAGATATATCCCTATTGTAGCTGTGAAGGTATCAGGGATGACGTTAATTAAACACCGTGCTTCGAGATAGACTGTCGTTTAATCCAATCTTCAAGTACCTCCCAATATTGACATTTATATAAAAATGAGTATACCTACAATCCCTTCTTTAAAAATAAAATAATACACTTACAATTTCTCCTGAAGAGAAACAGAGAAAATAAAAAACATGCAATTAGATCTACTTATAAATAATCCTGAAATTTACTATTATAAATTTTTTTACTTTTTTTTTTAATTTTTTTAATTTTTTTTACATTTATATAATACACTTACAGTAGCTGTAAGAAATCAGTTAAAGATTACAAATATTCCAAATATTCATATTAACTATTTTTTTTTTAATTTTTATAACTGACTTGCTTTATTACATCCGTATGCCCATTCTTAAAACGTAGGTAGAAGGAACAACAGGGTTTTTGTTACATATTGTATAACCGCAATGTTGCTGAATATAACCAATTGTTGTTTTGTGCTTAATTAGCATGATGCCATCGGCGTTTATGAATTATGAAAAAGAAAAAAAAGTATGTATTGTATAGGACTGCCCCAGAAGGAAGGGACTCGATTCGAATGAAACTGCAGCAATACCCAATACTCCGCTCTATTTTATTATTACCACAATTAATCAACTTATAATATGGCTATGACTATCCAATTATATTACATAAATTATTTTGACAATGTGAGACAACCGGACTGTTCGCTCGTCCCCGACCAAGTGTCCAGCTTTTTCTCTTTCCTGCCATATTCCACCCCCCAGTTGACTATTACCGTTGTGAAGTAAGCTATGACTCCCGCCATTCTAGGCTGAACCAATCAGATACAAGCATTCGTTTTGCTGTCAAAAACCGGCCAACGACAGACTTCAGAGCGGAAACAGCCAACTAACGCATTATTTATTCTAAAATTGCATACAAAATAATCAGAACCTTACACTCGTCCATCCTGATATTGTGTATGTCCCCATACACAACCCAGGTGGAACCTTACACTTGGCAATTAAAGATAAATTGTAAAAAATAATTAATTATTAGTAAAAAAAAACATTAATTAAACTAGTTAACTTTAGGCAAACAAAAGAAAATAATTAAACATTAAATTCATGATTTTTACAAGTCGTCAACAGATATTCTTAAGTCTAGAATAATAAACTATGACACCTTTACTAAAAGGGAGAACTATTAATCAATAATTTCATTAGTTTACTTGACTATTCGTCAACATCTTTACTAGGAACATTATAGGTATACATACATCACAATAATTAATTTGATACATATGAAATAAAACTGAAGCATTGAGAGTAATTATCTACAATAATATTAAAACAATTAAACTAGTTCAATTATTATATCCATTTATATTACTAAAACCATCTAATTAACTTGGCCATTACTTGTTTACTTTAATCCAACCAATTTAACTATCCTTAGCTTTAATATCCAACCAAATATATCCCTTGTTTCATCCATCTTAACCAACCAAATCCATTTGCGAACCATCTCTCCCAAAGATAGATTAGCTAAATAGATCAACCGATAACAGTTTTTATAACAGGTCAAGTCACGTGGATATCAGTTTGATTTCCCGTGCCCGACAATATTAACCAACCAAATCTATTTGCCAACAATCCCTCTCAAAGATAGATTAGCCAAATAGATTAACCGACAACCATTTTGTAACAGGTAAAGTCACGTGGATCAATTTAACTATCCTTAGCTTTAATATCCAACCAAATATATCCCTTGTTTCATCCATCTTAACCAACCAAATCCATTTGCGAACCATCTCTCCCAAAGATAGATTAGCTAAATAGATCAACCGATAACAGTTTTTGTAACAGGTCAAGTCACGTGGATATCAGTTTGATTTCCCGTGCCCGACAATATTAACCAACCAAATCTATTTGCCAACAATCCCTCTCAAAGACAGATTAGCCAAATAGATTAACCGATAACCATTTTTGTAACAGGTCAAGTCACGTGGATATCCGTTTGATTTCCCGTGCCTGACCTGAAACATATCCATTTCTCCATCCATATTAACCAATCAAATCTATTAGCCAATCATCCCTCTCACAGGTAGATTAGCTAAATAGATCAACCGATAACAGTTTTTGCAACAGGTCAAGTCACGTGGATATCCGTTTGATTTCCCGTGCCCGACCTGAAACATATCCGTTTATCCATCCATATTAACCAACAAAATCTATTTGCCAATCATCCCTCTCAGAGCTAAATTAGCCAAATAGATATTAACCAACCAAATCTATTAGCCAACCATCCCTCTCAGAGGTAGATTAGCTAAATAGATCAACCGATAACAGTTTGTCAGGTCAAGTCACGTGGTCACCCGTTTGATTTCCCGTGCCCGACCTGAAACCAAAGAAAACATAACTTGAAATAAGTTGTATATAATACGACAGTAGATGCCTATTTGAAAATTGACATGTTGTATACAAATTAATCTGACATTCCATCACTGTCAATTATTATCCTGTTCAACTTCTAAAGCGGCCATATGAATCGAAGGTTTCATTCGATCAGAGGCAACTGTAGCCTTTTTTTTTATCCCTTATTCCTTCAAATCCAGCAATTGGCGCTATTTTCTATCTATCGTTACCTAGGACTGATAACCGTGTACAGTCCTTCATACGAAGGCATAAGCTTATTACTTTTACTGCTAATCCGAAAGGTAACTTTAACCAGTTCATCAAGCTTATACTCTCGTGCAGGTAGTCTTCCTTTGTTTCTTTTGAATTGAATTGTATAATCCCCCTTGAATTTTTTTTTTTGCCCAACTTATCGTCCCAACTCCTATCATACCTAAGATTTTGTGCCGTCAATGATTCGAGGATCGTTCCATTATACCTCTCAACTTGTCCGTTAGACCGTGGACTTGCCACAGCAAGCATATGTTTTTATTTTCTCGATCCACACAAATCTTTCTGAATGAGTGAGAGGTAAAACACGAACCTCTATCACTGATCAGCCAAGCAGGCGTCCTAGTCTGCTATTACAATAGTGTAAAAATGGTCAATCAGTGGTCTCATAATGATCTATTTTTACAAATTTCGTAATCTACTAATAATATGACGTTATTTTGACTTTCCAGCAATCAATCACCGACACTTCACTCCATATTAATAAATGTTCATATTGAATATTACTTAGTTTTAAAGCAATCATTTCTACTATCGGGTTTTATAGTCCTATGTCTTTCTTTAGACACAGAAGTCATCCCAAATTCTCTAAAGAAAGCCGTTGTATACGCAATCTTTAAAGGTGGAGACAGGAACGAGTCAATAATTATAGGCCAATATCTGTTCTGCCCTCGATCTCGAAAATACTGGAAACGATTCTAAACAATAATCTTAGAAGATTTTTAGATAGGTTCAAAATTATTGCTGAAAACCAGTATGGTTTTAAGTCTGGTGTTTCCACTAAAGATACTGTATTAGATCTCACGCAAAATATAGCAAAGACCCTGGACAATAAAACTAAGTGCCTTGGCATATTTTGAACTTGTCGAAGGCTTTCGACACTTTCTATTCCCAAACTAATAGCCAAGTTAGAATGTGTAGGCGTGCGGGGTATAGCTTTGAAATTGTTTGCTGATTACTTAACAAATCGTACCCAGCGAGTTAAAATAGGTTCGAGGCACAGCGAGGATACTTATTAGGTCCCACGCTCTTCTAAATCTATATAAATGACCCCTGTAAGTTGATGATACCAGATGGAAAGATCTATACATATGCCGATGACACCACGGCGATTGTAATTCATGGGCCCACGTGGGACAAAGCAAACTAGGGCTGAAACAGCACTAACATCTGATGACCTGGCTTAATCTAAACTTGTTGACGTTAAAACTGAAGAAAACCCATTACATGCCCTTCGCAATCCGACGTGACTACTTACCCCAAACAGTTATTCTATTACAGCTCACTCATGCCAAAATCGCGCGATATCGCGCGCTTGTGCTGCCATTGCTAGCACTAATAAAGTGAAATATCTGGGGTGCATATAGATGAGGGGCTGAGATAGGGCAAACAGCTTTATGTACTAACCACCCGAAGTATTCGTCTGCTTCACATCTTTAAATGTCTGCGGGAATCGGCTGATTGTAACATTCTCAAGATGGTTTACCTTGCTTTGTGCCAGCCAGTCCTCGGATACCGTATAACCGTGTGGGGTGGAGCAGCGAAGACTTTTATTTTGAGAGCCGAGAGAGTCCAAAGAGCAGCTGTGCTAAAGGTGATAATCGGGAAACCTTTTAGATGCCCCACAGCAAAGCTCTATTCCGACTGCAAAGTCCTGACGGTACGTCAGCCGCAAAACATCAATACTATGTACGTGTTAAGTTCTCATGTATACAAAATTGTACAACAAAAACCAAATATTATAAACCTAAATAAATTCGGCTTGAAAACTAAAATTAAGGACTGGCTCATTCAGCAGGACTACAATAACACTGAATCCCAATTGGAATACATCGCTTAACAATTACCGAATAACAAAACATTATTCCATTTGGAACTCAAACTCTACATATAACAATCAACACAACACATACACTATCCAACAAAACTTACATTACACTTACGAACACATACTCTCTCATACTCAGACGGGAATTGTATGTTTATACCTATTTTTGTAATTAAATAACTTTAATTTATCTTTTTATTTCTCTACGCTTTGGAACGTGCAATTTAGCTTCACTTTTCTTGGGCTGACCGATATTGACTATTCAAAAGTACTTAGTGATGGTTAATTTGAATTAAACAATTTTGATTTTGATTATAGTAATGGTAATACGGCAATGTCATTCTATTATCCTTTCATTACGAGACGACTGATCGATAATTGATTGAAATGTGTCTAAGATATCTTGCAATACTTTTGGGACATTGGTATTCCTTACTGGTTTAATAAAAACAAGTTTTGACTTTACAAAGGGCCCAAGGTGGTCGATGTGGGTGAAGGTGTGAAAAGGTATTTCGATCTTTTCTATAGGATGCAAAAACCCTTCAAGATTACTAGAAATCCTTTTTTTTTTTTCATTGCACAATCAATGCATGATAGTACATGCTTCTTAACGAAGCGTCTCATCTTGACAAGCCAATAATTTTATTGATTCGTTCCATGGTTTTATTTTCGTAACAGATGTGACCCATATCGTTATGATTCATCTTGCCACCATGGCCCCTTGGCACCATGAAATAATGCAATCCTTATCACACTTTTAAACACTAAATAATTTATTGTCTTTAAGAACGTAATTGTCTCTAATATACTGTAAACCCTTGGGATCTGAATCACTGCCGACAATATCGCGGATTCAACATATCTCAGAATCATCTAATTGCAGTGTAAGTAGCCAGTCGTCTTCGCTTAGTCATGACTGCAGGGTACTGCTCTGGATTCTGGGTTTGTTTGTCATTTATGGGGTTCCTGGTTAGCGCATCAACATGCGTCATCTTTGTTCCCGCTCTATACTCCCCAGGCCTCCCCCAGGCGTTGTTTGCCGACGTAATAAGCCACAGGATGAAAAGAACCCCCACTCCAATGAGGCCGCTTGTAAAAGGATTCCTCCAACTTCTAATATGCTGGCATCCGTGTGTAGTTCAGATTTAGCAGTTGGGTCGTATATTGCCAAGACTCTACCGCTTAACATGTCATGCCCTCTAGCATTTGCCCGTAATTTTGCTCGAATGGGAAGGCATTCATTAGTTTTATCTGCCATTCCAAGTGAACAAAATTGAATTGAGGCGCTCATTCATACCAGGTTTCCCGCAAGCCCAGCAAGTTTTTGCATAGGAAAATGTACGGTTGTCTTCTCATCCCAGCCGCAAACCTCGGCGCACTCGTTAACCTTTTTTTTTTTAGCCATGTGTCTATTAGTTGGCTCTTTTGGGAAGGATTCAATTCTGGTTAAATAATTTTATTATCTAAATTTTGTTGACTGCTGATGCGCCATGACTTGACGGCTGTGATGGGATGGCATCGTTAATGGATTTAATTATTTGAACAATCTTTAGTTGAAAAAGAAGGGCTACATGACCTTTTTTTTTAGAGCGACGATCGCCACCGGACCGGCTGCGACTCCGACTGCGCTGTCTCTGCAGCCGGCGCTGCTCGCTGCACTGCGGTCGCTGCTTTGAGTCTCGTTCTTGTTGCAAGGCTAGTTCCACCGAACCTTCTCCTGCTCTCCCGCCTCAAAACCAACTCGCGATCGAGCAGGCAGCAGCTACGGGCTCCGGCTATGGCTGCGGTTTTTCTTTTTATTGCTTCTCTCTCGTCTGCTCGCATTGTTGCCGCTACGGCTGCGTCTCGTACGCGAGAGATTTCTTTTGGGAGTCTCCAAGCTCTTACGACCACGAAAATCATCGCCCATTGTCTGGAACTCACAACATAAAATTTCTACACGTTAATATAAACTCAAGAATATCTGAAACAGTTGTAAATATACGCAAAGCTAAATTGAAACTTATTCGTATGTTTGTCATTTACTAGGCATAAATTTTGGCCATTCTTACAGTGCAGCCAGCTCATTACACAAATTATACAACAAAACACTAGTACACTAGATAGATTATAGATAAAACAAATCGAATTTATTATTCAATATAACTATAAACCAAATTATTATATAATGTGCCAAATGATACCGATATCCACCGAGTGCCCTGGCAATATCAGTATCACCCGATAAACCATATAAATCTCCGGAAAAATTCCGTAACGATAAATATGGTTCACAAATAATAATAATCACTTTTAATCACTTTTCCAACTACCTACCGTGCGGTATGTTTTGTTCTATCAAGCGAATTTAATCATTCAATATAACTATAAACCAAATGATTATAAAATGTACCAAACGATACCGATATCCACGGAGTGCCCTGGCAATATCAGCATCATTCGATAAACCATATAAATCTCCGGAAAAATTCCGTAACGATAAATACGGTTCATTTCAAATCACTTTTCAAACTACCTACCGTGCGGTATGTTTTGTACTATCCATCGAATTTATCATTCAATATAACTATAAACCAAAGGATTATAAAATGTAGTACCAAACGATACTGATATCCACGGAGTGCCCTGGCAATATCAGCATCATTCGATAAACCATATAAATATCCGGACAAATTCCGTAACGATAAATACGGTATATTTTAAATCACTTTTTTTCTTTTTTTTTTCTACCCACCGTACGGTGGGTTTTGTACTATCAGCTTTTATTAAACTCCATTACAGTTAACTAGCTTCATATCAATACTACATGGGTTTTAAATAATGTAATGTCTAATAACTCCTATCTCCAGGGAGTGCCCTGGCAAGATAAGAATCATCCAACTAACCACATAAACATCACTTTAAAAATATACAGCTAAAAGGAATAAGAAAAACTTACGTCACAGTATTACGTTTTGTAGGCGAGGTGAGAATCTTACCGATTCTTGTGGTTCCCCATTCTGAAATATAGGACTGCCCCAGAAGGAAGGGACTCGATTCGAATGAAACTGCAGCAATACCCAATACTCCGCTCTATTTTATTATTACCACAATTAATCAACTTATAATATGGCTATGACTATCCAATTATATTACATAAATTATTTTGACAATGTGAGACAACCGGACTGTTCGCTCGTCCCCGACCAAGTGTCCAGCTTTTTCTGTTTCCTGCCATATTCCACCCCCCAGTTGACTATTACCGTTGTGAAGTAAGCTATGACTCCCGCCATTCTAGGCTGAACCAATCAGATACAAGCATTCGTTTTGCTGTCAAAAACCGGCCAACGACAGACTTCAGAGCGGAAACAGCCAACTAACGCATTATTTATTCTAAAAATTGCATACAAAATAATCAGAACCTTACAATTGTGACTCCTAAAAGAAGATCTAAACTAAACAGAGCGTCCAGAGCTACCCTCATTGTAGGGTTCCGTAGTTTCCCGGTTACTGAAATTATCCGCTGGCGGACATACCCGTGTTTCTTTACTTGACTTCTTTACAGGAGGCATTGGTCCTCATGGACCCCGTCATGATGTGCTGACATCTCTCTAAGGCACGCGTGAAACACAACGCGCCATCGTGGACCCGGGCCTGATCCTTACCGGGCGGCGAGCGCCCGCACCTGTGTGGCCGGGAGTTCAATGTTGTCTCCCGACCAGGGCGGTTCCTGCGCCGGCTAGAGGCGTGAGGGCGCTGGGATTCCCGCTCATTCACGCGCTCCGCCTTCTCCTTTGTCAGCATCACTGCTTCGCAGAAGGAGGTGATGGCCTGCCTTGCACTCTCGCTCCGGACCATGGCTTGGACGGTGGACCAGGGTCGGACACGACTGATCGCCGCCACGAAGACACTGCAGTGCTCTTCCCAAGCCGAGCAGACCTCCACCGGATACTCCACCGTGTCCCCAGGACACCCTGGCGTTTCGTCCCGCCTTCGCAGGAACCTCCACAAACAACCATGTCTGGTGAGGACCTGCGTCAGGCGGAAGGCGAGGGCGCCGTGGCGCCTCTCTAGACACTCCATAAAGAGGAGACTTATCGCCGCTATTGTGGCGTGCCCACTGCATTTTCTCCTTCTATTTCATCAAATGGCAGCTTGATTAAGGCTACACAATAAAAAGTATGAAAATATGGAATATTTATCATGCTTTGTGGTGTACCTACGTTTTGCTGATTGTCCAATAATAAAAAATAAAAATTAAGTATGCTTCTTTTACTTTTTCTTTGAATAATTATAAACTAGTGCTTGACTGCAATCCCGCCTATTGGTAAGCAGTGATGCAATCGTTGATGGTAAAGCGCACTAAGATTTTGAAGTGAATAGGCTATATTAAACCTATTCACTTAAAAATCTTAGTGTAGGAAGGAAGACGGCAGTTGAGCGAGGTGATGCAATGTTTATCCCAACAACACGACCAACGATGCTGCGCCAGAGGGAGATTCATCTGCATTTGGTGCATCGTACTAGGCACACATCGCAACACAACTGCTCAGACCCATCCTCAGTACTGCTTCGCCAGATATCATGCCGGAACACGACGAATCGCTTGGTGGCAAGACTTTGTCTGGTGGGTTGTAACTTTTGCCGGCAGCCAATATTATGGCCTACTACGTTTATTCTATTACTAGGTAGAAAGTATCATCATCATCACCATTTCAGCCGAAAGACGTCCACTGTTGGACATAGACCCCAAGGATCTCGACGACAACCGGTCCTGCACCTCCCGCATCCAGTGGTTTCCCGCGACCTTCACCAGGTCGTCTGTCCTTGTCGGGGGCCCCCGCCCACGCTGCATCTTCCGGTGCGTGGTTGCCACTCGAGAATCCGTCTGCCCCATCGGGTCATGTATGCTACGGGCAATGTTCCTGGCCCACTGCCACTTTAGTGCTGCAATTCTTCGGGCTATGTCGATTACTCTTGTTTGCCTGCGGATCTCCTCATTCTTGATTCGATCACGCAGTGAAACCCTAAGCATAGCCCCCTCCATTGCCCTTTGAGTGGCCTTGAGCCTTCTTATAAGGCCCATTGTTAGCAACCACGTCTCAATTTTGTAAGTTATCACTGGCAACATACACTGGCCGAAGATTTTTTTCTTGAGACACTGCGGTGTTTCGGACGAGAAGCTTCTACGTAGCTAGATTGTATACATTGATACATAACTTAAAACGACCTCCACGATCTTGGCCTTGGCCGACATTTTCGCCTCTCGAATGTATTATGTCGTTGTTGTCGAACAGAATTAGGTCGGGTACAGAGGGTGCATATTTAAATAATATTACCACAGGGCTTTGAAGACTTGAGAGCTCAGCTACACTGTCGCTTAATAATAAAGACTCTTTTTTCAAACTTAATGCTTAGTATCTACTACACTACGTTAGGCGTGTTTGAACAATCTGGGAGTATCATAAATAAAGTATTTGTCTAAATAGATTAGTTGTCTTTTACTCCCTAATTTCCCAAATACAGCAAACGGCTATCTGCGAAAGAATCCATAATTAAATACCTGTAGAACTTAAAACTTGAATAATAACGGGCTGATTCAAAATAAATTGCTGGAATGTCTGAGTACCCGTAACTTTTACTGCCTTAAAACAGTCTTTGAAAGTAAATTATCGCTTATTACTTAAGTTTTAATTCGATTTTGCATGCTATAGTTATAATATTATAATAGCTAAAGGTGTTTTACTTATATTTTATTATAAGACCCAATGAATTCAAAAGCATATTTTGAAGCAAATGAAGAGTTCGAATTTGATAACGCGGTTGAATGCTGAAAGCAGTACATAAGTTTTTATATTGCCTAAAAATAATTGTTACAAAAAACGTAATTCAACTCTAAAAATATCTAAACATCATTAGAATACAAATAAATAAAATTTATAATTCTGTTTATATTCTGTTTTTCTGAAAAAAAAACACTTTTTTTTGCACAAGATTTTGTAATATCTTAATTTAAATCTTGTAATCCTTAGAGATTTTTTTCCGGTTTAAAAGGAATGGTAAAAACTGGAACCTTTTAAGACTCCATTGACCCTCTTTATATTATGAGCCGTAATAACTAGAAAGTTGAAATTTTCATAAACATTGTATTTCTTTTGCCGCTATAACAATTTTTTTTTATAATTATAAACTAGCGCTTGACTGCAATCCCGCCTGGTGGTAAGCAGTGATGCAGTCGTTGATGGTAAAGCGCACTAGTTTATTAATCCCATTCACATAAAAAAAGACTTAGTGAATAGGAAGGAAGACGGCAGTTGAGCGAGGTGATGCTATGTTAAACCCAACAACACGACCAACGATGCTGCGCCAGAGGGAGATTGATCTGGAGACCCTCCACTACCAACCTCCCGACACAACAACATTAGACGCATCGTACCCGGCACACATTGCAACACAACTGCTCAGACCCGTCCTCCGTACGGCTTCACCAGACATCATGCCGGAACACGACGAATCGCTTGGCGGCAAGACTTTGTCTGGTGGGTGGTAACTACTGCCGGCAGCCGATGCTATGGCCTACCACCG
>JADWQK010001979.1:0-248377 GCA_017933935.1 Sesamia nonagrioides
TGACATTTGAACCACTAACACAAAAGTTCGAAAAAAAGACTGAAATAACAGTTTTCTCTAAAATTTTATTGGGTAACTTAAACAATTAATAATCCGTGTTTCTACCGCGAACACTAACAACACAAGAACATCGGTTTGGCATACTCAAAATGAGTTCATCCAAATCACGCTGTGGAATGGCCGCCCATGTTCGTTGCAACAACAAAAAAAAAAAAAGGTCTTCTTGCGACTGGATACCCTCCATATTCGGCAGAGCTCTTCTCTGTAGCATATCCCATGCATGCTCAATCGGGTTCAAGTCTGGCGACTGAGCAGGCCAGGGCAGGACAGTGATGTTAGCTGCGGCGAGAGTCTGTCTTACAACTCTTGCGGTGTGCGGTCGTGCATTATCATGCATTAACTGAAATAAGGGACCGATTTGCACTTGTAGAGGAACGATGACGTCTGATACAATCGTCCCAGCATAAATTTGAGCGTTGAGGTTGCCTCTGATCCAAATCAACTCAGTTCTTCCGCCGATCCAAATACCCGCCCATACCATGATGGTTCCACCACTATAAGGATGAACTTCCTGGCAGGATTTTAATCGCTGTTGGCGTCCAGGGGCTCTCCAGTGTCGTATACGTCTTGTATCCGGTCTCATACCAAAACGAGACTCATCAGAAAAGCACACGAAACGCCATTGTTCTTCTGCCCAATTTCTGTGTTCAAGAGCCCATTGATATCGAATCCTACGATTGTGCATTGCTGTAGGTGGTACCCGTAGCGGTCTTCGGGAATGAAGGTTCACTTCATGCAAGCGGTTTCTGACTGTTTGGTCGCTAATTAAGTTCCCTGAAGAGTGATGAAGCCTCACGGTTAACATCATGGCGGTTATTGTTGGAGCTTTTCGAGTTAAGATTTGAATGTATCGGTCTTGTCTCCGTGTGGTGCAGCGATACCGTCCTCCATGGCGCTCAGCCACGGTACCAGTGCTTCGGTAACGTGTCCAAAGTCGACTGATAACACTCTGACTTGTATTCAGAGCTAAAGCCACAGTACGTTGCCGAGAACCAGCTTCTATCATTCCCACGGCTCTGAGCATTTCTTCCCTGCTTAAATGACGTCGCCGCTCCATAATAACGTTGGTTTTAATCAGTAGTAGGGAAACAGTAGCACTAATAATGTCTTCAATGCGTTGTATGTTTTTATAGGGAAAATATTGACAGCTGATTTTCATCTTTTACTCGAATTTGATTCACGGTTCCTGATTCAAATTATGAAATGCACCAAAAAGGATCCATATAAATTTATAAAATCATAAATTTATTACAAAGCCACATCTCAATCTCAAGAAATCCGCATAAAAATGCTTGATCCCTAGACACTTTTGATGTGTGTATATATATGAATAGGCTATTTTGACAGTATGATTTTTTTTGTGATTATTTGCTTTAAATGCATGAAATCAGGGTTCTTTATGTCATTTACATGACTTTTAATGATAATAATAACAATTAATATGTCCAAAAACACAAAAATATGTTTGACTTTTTGTATATCGCGCCACATATTGTGAAACGATCCGGATTGGCTAATGTCGATGTCGTCATACGCGCATCAGCGCTTGTTGTTGTTCTGTGTTCTCAGGTGTTTTATCGATGTATTTGTACAACCCGGTACAGCACACCACTTGTAAGCCGCTTTATTATATAAACAACAACAAATAACAGATAAATACAAACACCACTGCGGAACCGAAAATCGTTTATATCGTCTTATGACGTCACTTACAAGGCTACACAAGGCTGCACTATATTGCTGATGTATCGGCGGCTTATTTGAATTTTGAATTTTTATTTGCATGTTTCTTGCGAAATACGTATTTAAAATTAAAAAAAAAAATAATTTCGGTGAACTTCTTAATCGCAACCAAGTAATTGAAGATAGAAATTATAAATCTGTTATTTGACAGATGAGACAGGCCTATTGTAGGACCAACACGACGGCCTCAGACGAGGTCGTGAAGTTGCAAGAGGAGAACAGCCGCCTCCGTGATGATCTGGAGGACCTCCGGCGACAAGTCGCTGCGCTGAGCGAGCAGCAGCAGCGGCACACGCCCGCCGATGCCGCTTCCGAAGTGGCCCCGGCTCCCGCACCAAGACCGGCACGTGCGGGCGATGAGTTAAGCGCATCCTGCCTTGAGCGCATCGTCCGTATGTGCATGCTCCAGTGCGGGAGCATGGTCAAAGCCCAACTTGAGGCGCTTTCTCGGCGCCTCCCTGAGGAAAACCTCCGCCCGCCCCTAGCCGCCGACAAACGGCGAAGGGCTGAGGAGACGCCGGGAACTGCTCCCCAGCGAGCTCCAGCGAGTGATCAGCCCACGACGGCCGGGTCTAAGGGTGAGACCTGGGCGACAGTCGTGGGCCGCAAGAAGGCCCGCAAAGCCGCTAAGGCCGCCAAGGCGGCCTCAGCAGCACCAGCGCGCGCCTCCGGTCAAACTGCAAAGGCGGCTCCGGAGGCTGCGCGGCGGACTGGCAAAGGCGGCCGCAAAAGCGGTCGCAAGGGACCGGCTGTGCGTGCCCCGCGTTCCGAGGCCGTGACGCTCACGCTTCAGCGTGGCGCTGCGGGGCGCGGCGTAACGTACCGCTCGGTCCTTACCGAGGCAAAGGCCAAGATCAAGTTGTCGGATCTTGGCCTTCAGTCCGTCACCATCAGGCATGCTGCCACGGGTGCGCAGCTGTTTGAGGTGGCTGGTGCTGCGAGCGGCAATGCCGAGAAGGCGGACGCTCTGGCTGCCAAGCTGAGGGAGGTCCTCAACCCTGAGGACGTCCGGATCTCCAGGCCGGAAAAAACCGCAGAGGTGCGGATTGCCGGTCTGGACGAGTCCGTGACTCCTGAGGAGGTGGTGGCGGCCGTTGCTCGAAGCGGAGAGTGTCCGCCGGGCAAGGTGCGGGCCGGCGATATTCGCACCGACGCCACCGGACTCGGTGCGGTCTGGGTTCGGTGCCCTGTGGCGTCGGCGAATAAAATCGCCTCAAGTGGCAGACTGCTGGTAGGCTGGGTTGCAGCGAGGGTTAAACTTCTGCAGCCCCGGGCTTTGCGGTGCTTCCGGTGCCTGGAGAAGGGGCACGTCCGGGCCAAATGCACCGCTGAGGTGGACCGTAGCGATCTTTGCTATCGCTGCGGTCAGCCCGGCCACAAGGCGGCCCAGTGTTCCGCGGCGCTCAACTGCAGCTTATGTTCGGCTGCAGGGAAGCCAGCGGGACACAGAGTGGGTGGAGGGGCCTGTGGCACGCCTGCCAGCAAGAAGGCCACCAAAAAGAAGAAGAGGAGCTCTAAGCCTGCCGGGGAAATCTCGCCTCCCCCGCAGGCTAACAGCTCCGCGGCCGACTCCCGGCCCAGGACCGTTGCCGAGGGAATGGAGTGTCAATAATGGCACAACTCCGTTTCCTCCAGGGCAACATCAATCACTGCGCCAGAGCTCAGGATCTCTTATTCCAGAGCATGGCGCAGTGGTCGATCCAAGTGGCTGTGGTCGCCGAGCCGTATTTCATCCCCGCCCGTGGCGACTGGCTCGGATGCATTGACGGCTCGGTAGCCATTATTGGCGGGACTCTGATCGACCCGTCCCGGGGCCGCGGCTGGGTTGCTGCGGTCTCGGGCGGCATCGTCATTGTGGGTATTTCTCCCCCAACAAGAGTCTCGCCGACTTCGAGGGGTTCCTTGTCGAGTTGGGCGCCGTCGTAGGCCGCTATCACCCTCGTCCCGTTCTAGTGCTCGGGGATCTCAACGCCAAGTCATCGGCGTGGGGATCTCCGGTCACGGACCCTCGGGGCGAGGTGCTGGCGGAGTGGGTGGTGGCGACCGGTCTGGTCGTCCTGAATCGGGGCTCTGTATACACGTGCGTGCGGCAGAGGGGCGGGTCGATAGTGGACGTTACTTTCGCTAGCCCCTCTGTCGCCAGCCGTGTCCATGATTGGCGTGTCGCCGTGGAGGTGGAGACGCTGTCGGACCATCGGTATATCCGGTTCGACGTCTCCGCCCAGACCGCGAGCGGCCGCCATCCAAGAGCCCCGATTAACGACGGCCCACGCTGGGCGCTTAAGCGCCTCGACAGGGAACTACTCGAGGAAGCTGCCATAGTCCAGTCCTGGATTTGGGAGTCGGCGACGGACGGCCCCGTCGACGTCGAAGCGAAGGCGCTGCGGTTTCGCGGGGCGATGACGCAGATCTGTGACGCGTCCATGCCCCGCGTCCGCCAACAGTCCGCAAGGCGTAACGTGTACTGGTGGAGCGACCACCTTGCGCCGTTGCGCGTCGAGTGCGTCGCGGCTCGCCGCCAGTACACGCGCTACCGGAGACGACGTCGACGGGATCCCGTCGAGGAAGCCGCGCGGTATGGGGTGTACCGCGCGGCCCAGGGGACTCTGTGGCTGGCCATCGGCGACTCTAAGTCGCGGGCCAGGGAAGAGCTGCTGGGGTCCCTAGATCGGGACCCGTGGGGGCGCCCCTACCGTTGGGTACGGGGCAAGTTGCGTCCCTGGGCGCCCCCACTGGTGCAAAGTATGCAACCCCAGCTGCTAGAGGCGGTGGTATCCACCCTCTTCCCTGAGCGGGCGGGACATGTTCCCCCGGCGATGGTCTCACCCTCAGCCACAGACTCTCCAGAAGAGGAGGGCACCGATGTCCCTGAGGTGACGCAAGCAGAGACGGGAGCGGCCGTGTCGCGGCTCCGGGCCAAGAATAAAGCGCCCGGACCCGACGGAGTTCCTGGCCGAGCTCTCGTCCTGGCTCTGAAGGAGCTAGAGCCCCAGCTGAGGGGGCTCTTCACGGCATGCTTCGGGCAGGGTCAGTTTCCCAGTGTGTGGAAGGAGGGGAAGCTGGTCCTGCTCAGGAAGGAGGGGCGCCCCGCGGACTCGCCGTCCGCGTATCGGCCCATAGTGCTGCTCGACGAGGCGGGCAAACTTTTTGAGCGTATAATCGCAGATCGCCTCGTCGGCCACTTGTGCGGAGACGGGCCGAACCTGGACGACAACCAGTTCGGTTTTCGTCGGGGGCGCTCCACCATAGACGCAATCATGCGCGTGAGAGCCCTGGCGGAGGATACGGTATCCCGGGGTGGGGTGGTGTTGGCGGTGTCTTTAGACATTTCCAACGCCTTCAACACCCTACCCTGGAGCTGTATTAGGGAGGCCCTGAAATACCATCGGGTGCCTCCCTACCTCCGCCGCATAGTAGGGGCTTATCTGGAGGATAGATGCGTCATCTATCGGGGACGTGACGGTGCCGGTCGGCACCAAATGTCGTGCGGTGTTCCACAGGGATCGGTCTTGGGACCGCTCCTGTGGAACATCGGCTACGACTGGGTGCTGAGAGGCGAGCTTCCGTCGGGCGCCGACTTGACGTGTTATGCGGACGACACGCTTGTCACTGCCCGAGGGAGCTCGCACAGGGAAGCGACGTTGATAGCCACGGCTGCGGTGTCACAGGTGGTGACCCGCATCCGGCGCCTGGGCCTGGAGGTGGCCCTTGACAAGTCGGAGGCCATGGTATTCCATGGCCCCCGGCGTGCGCCGGCGCCGGGATCACATATCGTGGTCAGTGGTGCCCGGATAGCTGTCGAGTCCACCATGAAGTATCTGGGATTGGTGCTCGACAGCCGATGGGAATTCGGACCCCACTTCCGGCGGCTGGCGCCCAAGCTGATGGGTGCAGCAGGCGCGCTGTCAACGTTGCTTCCCAACATGGGGGGCCCGAGCGCCGCCTGTAGGCGGTTATACGTGGGAATCGTGCGGTCCATGGCCCTGTATGGGGCCCCTGTGTGGGCGATGGACCTGACGGCCGGAACACTCGCCATTCTGCGCAAGCCGCAGAGGGCGATGGCCGTCAGGGTCGTCCGCGGGTATCGCACGATTTCCTACGAGGCGGCTTGCGTCCTGGCCGGATCCCCGCCCTGGGACCTAGAGGCGAAAGTACTCGCGTCATTGTACCGATGGCGCGAGGAAGAGCGGACACGGGGCTCCAGTCCGGCGCAGCGGCAGATCGAGCTGCGCCGAGGGGAGCTCCGTCAGGTCCTGGTGGCGGACTGGCGGCAGAGGCTTATGCGCCCTACCGCCGGCCTCGCTACCGTCGAGGCGATCCGGCCAGTACTCGACGACTGGCTCGGGAGAAGGCACGGCTCCCTGTCGTTCAGGGTGACGCAGGTGCTGTCGGGGCACGGCTGCTTCGGCAAGTACCTGTGTCGCCTAGGCAGGGAGCCGGACGCTCGGTGCCACCACTGCGTCCAATGCGGGGAGGACACGGCGCAGCACACGCTCTCCGAGTGTGTAGCTTGGGAGGAGCAGCGCCGTGTCCTCACAAATGAAGTAGGAGGCGACCTGACGCTGCCGGCAGTAGTGCGGAGGATGGCCGGCAGCGCAGAGTCGTGGGACGCGGTGGTGTCCTTCTGCGAGGACGTGATGTCGCAGAAGGAAGCTGCGGAACGGGAGAGGGAGATCTCAACTCCCTTCCCGGGCCGCAGAAGACGCACCGGGCGCCGAAGAAGGGCGGATAACGCCCTCTTCCGCCCCCCATGAATGGGTCCAGGGGCGAGGGACATGGGGAAGTCCCCGCCCCCTATTCGATGGACCCCGAGGCGGAGGCGCGCGCGAGTGTCAGCGCGCGCCTCTGAGGCGATGCACGGGGTAGCTTAACACCCCACTACCCCGTGCCGGAGACGAGGCCCGGGCAGACCGGGCCAGCACGAGAGTGTGGGGCTGCGGAAGAATTTAGACTCCCGCGGCCCTACGCGCGCTCGTGATAGAAGAGACACCGGGGTGGTTTTAGTCAGTAAAAGTCTGACAGACCCCGTCGCCCACCCTAGGGCGGCGGACATCCTATGAGGATTTCCACCCCGAAAAAAAAAAAAAAAAGGCCTATTGTAGGACAGATTTCGTGACGTTAATTAGTTGGTAAAGGTTGTCTAGATTTCCGATATTTATGTTTTTTTTAACAATATAATTGCTGTCCAGTGACGCGCAGAGTTAAAATCGTTAATCGTTTGGGTTGTGAAATTACACTTTTAAATATGATGGTAGTCGTGAAATACAAGTGACTACTAAATAATATTTAAAAGTTTATAAGTTATGGTCGTGACAAGTGATCTGAGAAAGTTATCGATAACTAGTTTTTATCAGAAAGGAAACATTAACAAGCCTATTCACAGGTCCGTTCGTGTGTGGAGTACTGCAGCCACATTTGGGCTGGTGCTGCGAAATGTCACCTGGCTACTTTGGATTCAGTGGAGGGGCGTGCGAAGAGGCTGATTGGCGACCCAGACTTAACTCGAAACGGTCTCCAAAGCCTGGAGCACAGGCGTAGAGTAGCCAGCCTCTCGGTCTTCTGTAGGATGCATTCTGGTGAGTGTGCAAGGGAATTGCATGATTTAATTCCCCCATCTCCGTTCCACCATCGGACGACCCGTCGTACGGCGAGTTGGCACCCTTACGTTGTTGACACCACAGCGATCCGGACGAAGCGTTCGCTTCCGTTTTTATACCGCGTACATCGAGGGACTTGAACAATTTGCCAGCGACGGTGTTTCCGTCACATTACAATTTGAGTGTCTTCAAGGCTAGAGTGAATAGGCGCCTAATAAACTAGCGCGCTTTACCATCAACGATCGCATCACTGCTTACCATCAGGTGCGATTGCGGTTAAGCGCTAGTTGACAACTTAAAAAAAAAAGATTAGAAGTGACGCTAAATTATATTCATGTTGTGACCATGATATCGCTTTGTGAAATGTGCACAAATTACTGATGTACGTACAGACGGCAGCACGTCAAGCTACTACAATCTGTCATATTCAACCCCATCAATGAACAACCGCTTGCCAAGTAAACCCCAAGATCACCTTGTTATGGTATATGTATAATGTATAAGTGTATAATAAAATCATGGGATTAGAATCATGGGATATTGGTTTATATATTTTTCAACTTTATTGCTGAAGCACTAAAGCTTGGTAAAGTTTTGCTCGGTGGTAGGCAACAACATCAGCCGCCGGCATAAGTTACCATTACCACCCACCAGACAAAGTCTTGCCGCCAAGCGATTCGTCGTGTTCCGGCATGATGTCTGGTGAAGCCGTACGGAGGACGGGTCTGAGCAGTTGTGTTGCGATGTGTACCGGGTACGATGTGCCTAATGTTGTTGTGTAGGGAGTTTGGTCGTGGAGGGTCTCCAGATCATCCTCTGGCGCAGCATCGTAGGTCGTGTTGTTGGGTTAAACATTGCATCACCTCGCTCAACTGCCGTCTTCCTTCCTATTCACTCAGTTTTTTTGAGTGAATAAGCTTAATAAGCTAGTGCGCTTTACCATCAACGATTGCATCACTGCTTACCATCAGGCGGGATTGCAGTCAAGCACTAGTTTATACCTAATAAAAAAATAAAAGTATGGGAATATTTGACAGTTTCAGGGAGTTTGAACTACTGTCGTCGGTACCTTTCTACTTTTCTGATACCGATGTACGATGAACCTAATAAAAAAAAGAACCAAAAGAGATTTTCTTCGAAACTTACAAGTAGGAAATGCTATCCTGCAACTAAATTTTAATCCAGGTATTTGAAGTACTGAGAGGACTAAGTCCCGCAGGATCCTGGTAATTGCGGAATCCCGCATTGAGAATAGAGAAAAATCCTGTACCATAAATGCGTCCAGTACTACCAATAATCAAAAAAAAGAATTCAATTATTCATTAATAAAATGATATATCTAATACAATAATATAATCAGAATCAGAATTTTATTTGTAAAACATAGGTGCATACACGAAGGTCTTAAAATTAGATAAATGAGCGCTATGTTTTGCCGTGAAGGCATACAAATAAAGGGTGTATCTGACACCGACGCACAAACGAGTACCATGGATCCAGTACATGATTCTGAACCACCCAGTGGTGGAATTTTTCGTCGGCTTTTTCATGATTTAAAAAAAAATCATGTAGTTTTTTTTCACTTCAGACCATTCACAAATTGCTATACTTTTATAACCCAATAAGATTTTAAAGTAAAAATTAAATAATTCGCTAATTGCATAAAAAAGCGCAGTGAAAACAAAACTCGAAACACGATCTTATCAGCTGATTTAATAGAGTTCACATCAGGGATCAACGTCATACCTAAAAACTCGCACGGCGGCACGCTTGCAACGTTCAAAAGCCGAGCCGACACTTTTTTTTAAACACTGTGTATTCTGTAACCGTTCATTAACGACATAAATGACTATCATAATTATATTAGTGGCATGCGGTCTAGCCTTTTCGCGAAGTTTGCGTTACGATGTCAGATACACCCAGTATAGAGATTATAAAAACATTAAAAACTAAAAAAAATAAATCAAGTACGTAACACAAATTAAACTATCACAAAAAAAACATACTATCTTACATTTACATAGAAATATTTATAAATTTAACATTTAAGGCGCTGTGTTCAGTAAAAATAGGCTTCTTAAAACAATTTTTTAGCCAAATGTATACATTTCAGAGCAGCCAAAAATTTATATGTTAATATTGATTATATGTAGCAGGAAACCATTAATTTCAAAACACGTTTTGAATTAATTTTCTCGATAGAAAAAAATCCTAAAGTAACCCCTAAAATTGAATTTATAACAGTTGTAACTGTATTATTAATCATCAAATATTGATAAAATTGAGAAGAGCGATGTAAAATATAATAGTAAATGAAACCATTGTTTTTGTTTATCGATTTAACTAAGATATTCTAAAATAAATAATGTATTTAATGATAAATAACGTGAACGATACGTCGCTCCATCGCGGCGTCCATTGCCTTCTCTTTCACTTCTATGCTTAGCGACAGTGACCGCTGAGGCGCAGTGCTTGTCGGACCTTTGTCACTTTTTGCTTTACCCCGCACAGAAAATAATTATATTTACGTGTCTGTTTGTTGATGAATAATCATATTTCGTTTTTGCCCGGGTTCAAACCCCAGGTTTACATTATATGCTTTTGTAGATTTTAATTGAAATAAATGCTTTTTAATTTACTGTTGTATTTTTGCCGATATTTTATTTGATTTTTTTCTGTAATTATTCTTTTTACTTTTCGCGGCACATTTTTCTTCACCTGTATGTGTTCGGGTTCAAACCCCAGCTTTACGTTGTATGCTTTTTGTTGGATTTCTTATTTGCAATTGTTTTTTTTTAATTATTATTAATTTATCCGATTTTCTGTATTTTTTGTAGTAATTGTTCCATCTTTTTAAATATATTCTTTTTGTAAGAATTATAATGCAAACTAATATTTAAAATCAATTCGTTATAATTTTCTTTCTACAAATTTCTAGAAATTAATAATAAATAATAATAATAAGCCTTTATTTAACCATGAATTTCTTAGTTCATAATATAATTTAAAAAAAGAAAACAATAAAAATAACAGTTAATTTGATAATAGTTCAAAACAGTAAATTTAGATTTCATTTTGTTGCATTATTCATGGCCCCTTTCAGTATAGGCCTCCTCCAAGTGCCTCCATCTATTTCACTCGTACAAACCCGATTTCGATAAGAGTTGCAGTTTTGAAGAAGAAATCTTTTGTTTTTTTAAATATCCGAAAATGGATTTTTTTTTAACAGTTACTCTAAACTGCTGTTTATAAATAGTAATTTCTAGAAATGATATATTTCTAACAGTTTCATGAAAAAAGGACATACCACAAAAATTTAAGCAGAACGGACAAAGCGCATTATAAAAATAAAAAAGAAAACAAAAGTAATAATAAAAAAATGAAAATATGTAAAAAATGTACATTTTCGAAAATCGCAAGGTAAAGTGAACGGATGTGGGATTCGAACTGCTGCTCGTCTAATGCGAACCGGGACTGTGACGAACAGAGCCAACCATACCTCGCGGTTGGGTTGTGAAATTACGCTTCTAAATGTAGATGGAATAGAGAACGGTTGGTATAGATTTAATAGAACGTGCGTATTTCTTGATGCACGACGCCTCACGAGTCACGCATCGATGTACTCGCGCGGAGCGCCCCGCGCCCCGCAGTGGGCGGGGCTAGTCGTGTCCCACTTCGTCTGCTTCACCCCCTCAAATACCTAAAAGTTTGCTATTCACAGCGTCTTAAGGAAACTTACATGCTTGTAAAATATTAAAAACATCTCTTAAAAAATCTTCTACAGTATAATAACATTTATTAATTAATAGAGAGTGGAGACTTTTCTTAAATTTTGATTGGGGCAAATTTTTTATACTGTCCGGGATTTTATTATAAATATTCGGGGCCATCCCAAAAAAGCTTTTTTTCATTAAAGCGGTTCTGCATTTTCTGTTACACACTTTATTCATATACTGAGAACGTATTGGGGTCTTCTTTACGTCAGATAGTTTTTGAAATAAGTTTAAATTGATCTTAACAAACAAAGCAGTTTCGTAAATGTACATACCTGGCATAGTCAATAGTTGTAATGATTTAAAGTGAGGTGCACATGTTTCGGTAGTTTTTAAGCCACACATAGAATGAATACATCTTTTTTGTGCTTTAAAAACAGACTCTCTTTCAGTAGATTGCCCCAAAAAATAATACCAACCAATCCGTGATACGCTATTAAAAGTGTTTGTGTATTCACTTTTCTCGACAGTTGAAACAGTGCATAAGCCGATTTATTTAATTTATGACTGATTTCTTCAATATGAGGTTTTCATGTTAGTTTACTATCAATGGTTATACCTAGAAATTTGGCCTTATCTGTATCATCTATTTGGCACTTATTATATGTGACATGAACTGGAGGTTTTTCACATCTCTGTCGAAAGTGCATTACTCTAGTTTTTTTTTTAAATTAATAACCAGATTATTTTTATTAAGCCAGTTAATTATTCTATTGAGGCAGTCATTTATATCACTTTCGTAATTGACAGCATTATTACATTTTACAATTGCTGTACTGTCATCGGGAAAAAGAACCATATTTTGAGATATTGTTACGGGCTAGGGGTACTAAAATGCCGGTTAAGGGTTACGAAGTTTATTAGCAACGAAGGTATAGTCGATTGCAGGCAATGACAAGTAGAATGTCGCTAACGTTGCACCGAGGTCTTCACTTACGTCCACGAAGTACGTGTTGTAAACACACAATAACACTACAGATGTTACTTAACGTAGTACTCGCAGTTCTCGTTACAGTTGTCGCAGTAGGTATTCTCAAAGATCGCTTCTTAACTGTCGCTGTTTTCGTATCGCTAGTCGAGTGTAGACTGACTCTGCGCCGGCGTCGCGGGCTATATATAGCCCAGCTGATCGAACATTCCAGATTCCTCCAGACGTAATAATAATAGCACATAACTTCGAGGTCACTCGGAAGTACCTACGGTAATTCCCGGAAACGGGTTTCTAGAATTTTCGATGTCGACACTTTGTTGACAAAACTGTTGAGACCTGTACCATTCGATAGGCCGTCCTAAGTCTAGCAATGCGTTTTATTATTGTATCTAGAAAATGTCTAGATCTGGGGAAATAGGGCTCAAAAGTGACACACTGCATGTCACGCGATATTGAACCTTATGGCATCGACATAAGGTCCATTCGTAACATTGCCCCCTTCTTAGTCATGCTCGTCCCGAGCATGATTTGATCCATAATAGCGAGCTAGGCGGTCTACGTGTACGATCTTCAGCTTCCCTCTAGGTCCTTTCTTTATTCGATAGGTGACATCGTTTATCCTGGTTACTATCGTGTACGGACCCTCCCATTTGGCTTGAAATTTCGGACTCTTTCCTTTTCTCCTTATGGGATTATGTAACCATACCATAGTTCCTTCTTCAAATCCGGGTACGTTAGCTTTGCGGTCGTATCGGATCTTCATTTTCTCGCTGGTTTTGAGACCATTCTCTCTCACTAGCTCATGTATACCATCTAATTTACGCCGCAGGTCGGCCACATAGTCGACGGCTGGGATAGGAGCATCGGGAGGTGTTCCGGTTAGTGCATCTATGGGTAGTCTAATTTCTCGGCCGAAGTTGACTTTCGCCGGTGTGCAGTTTGTGCTATCATGTGTTGCAGAGCGGTATGACATTAAGAAGAGTGGAATGTATTGGTCCCAATCCCTTTGATGTTCTTCCACTACTTTGACCAAATGATTCTCCAACGTCTGATTGAATCTTTCGACCATTCCATCTGACTGTGGGTGATATGGTGTTGTACGAGTCTTATGTATCCCGAGTAGTTGGCAAACCTCTTGAAATAGTGAAGACTCGAAGTTTCTACCCTGGTCAGAGTGTAACTCCAAGGGAACGCCAAATCGACAGAACACCTCGTGAACTAGCTTTTTGGCGACTGTATGAGCTTCTTGGTTAGGCACTGCAAAAGCTTCTGGCCATTTGCTGAAATAGTCTTGCATGACGATGATATACCTATTCCCTTCTTCAGTAACAGGGAAAGGCCCAGCTATATCGACAGCAACTCTTTCCCATGGTGCACCAATATTGTAAACTTTCAGCCGACCTCTGGCTCTCGTTTGTGGTCCCTTTACTGAGGAGCAAGCTACGCATTTTCTACACCAGTCCTCTACGTCTTCGCGGCAATGCACCCAATAGAATCTTTTCCTCACCTTCTCCAGGGTTTTCTTTACTCCTAGATGTCCTCCGGATACTCCGTCGTGCACCTGTCGTAGCACTGACGCAACTTTATCACCGGGAACAACTATCTGTAAGGTGAACTCCTGTCCACTGGGTGATTCCCATTTCCTCTTGAGAACTCCATTATCAATTATCAGGCTGTCCCATTGGGCCCAGTAACTTTTGGGCTAAGCGCTGATATTTCACTCCAAGCGGGCCTCTGTCCATGTTTCCTCCATTCGATTACTGCCTTCAGGTCACTGTCTTCCTTTTGTGCGTCTTCCAATGATTGATTGTCCCAGTCTTCGTCCAAAGCGTTCACCTGGATAATCCTTACGTTCTCTTTCTTTTCCTGTTTGGCATAATGTCGGCAAGATTGTTCGCAAGGTCGTCTAGACAAAGCATCAGCATTATTGTGTGACTTGCCTTTTCGATGTTCAGTGACAAAGTCAAATTCTTGCAGCTGCTCTATCCACCTTGCTACTTGTCCTTCTGGGTCTTTGAATTGGAGGAGCCACTGTAAGGCGGCGTGATCGGTACGAAGTGTAAACTGTCTCCCAATCAAATATTTCTTGAAGTGTTGTAAGGTCTTAACAACGGCTAGAAGTTCTCGGCGGGTAACACAGTAATTTCTTTCTGGCTTGGAAAGGCATTTGCTGAAAATGCAATCACGACCTGCCTATCTCCTTGTGTTTGAGAGAGAACTCCTCCAATACCAACATTGCTGGCATCCGTGTCTACCAAAAATCGACCTTCCCGACTAGGGTAACCTAATACAGGAGCCTCACACAAGTGAGTTTTCAGTAGCGCAAATGCCTGTTCGCAGTCAGAGTTCCATTCAAATTGACACTTTTCCTCTGTTAAACGATGCAACGGCTTCGCTAACTCGGAGAAGTTTTTCACAAACCGACGGTAATATGCACACAGACCCAAGAAAGAGCGTACCTCAGTTTTATTACGAGGCGTAGGCCACTTCGACACGGCTTTTATTTTTTCAGGGTCTGTTCGAATTCCTTGCGCCGAAATAATGTGTCCCAAGTATCCAACCTCTTGCTGGAATAGTGTACACTTACTAGGACTGAGTTTTAAATTCGCTTCACGCAGTTTCTGAAAGACTTTCTCCAAATTGCGTAGGTGCTCTGCGAAGTTTCGTCCCATAATGATGATGTCATCCAAATAGACCAGGCATGCATCACCAAGCAACCCCACCAGATGCGCTCCATTAGGCGCTCAAATGTAGCTGGAGCATTGCACAGTCCAAAAGGCATGACATTGAATTGCCAGAGACCGTTCCCAGGACCAGTGGTGAAAGCGGTCTTTTCTTTATCCTGCTGACAGATTTCCACCTGCCAGTATCCACTTTTTAAGGTCAACTGTGGAGAACCATTTCATGCCACTTAGCAAGTCCAAAGTGTCATCTATACGTGGCAGGGGATAACTGTCCTTTTTCGTGGCATCATTCAACATCCTGTAGTCAACGCAAAACCTTGTACTGCCATCATTTTTCTTGACTAGGACAACTGGAGATGACCAAGGGCTGGTAGACGCTTCGATAATCCGATTTTTCTCCATATCTCTTAACATTTTCGACACTTCCTGTTCTCTTGCAAAGGGGATACGACGTGGTCTCTGTCTTAACGGCTGTGTATCGCCCGTATCTATATGGTGTTTGACGAGCCCGCTCCTTCCCACGTCACTGTCGGTCTTAGAGAAGATGTCATGAAATTTATACAACAGTTGCTTAACTTTGTGACTTTCGAACTTGTTTAAATTGCCCTTACAATTTTCGAGTAGTGTCGATACATGTTCCTGCCACTGCTTATCACGTTCCTTTTCGTACGACTCTGTTTTTCTCAACGATGCTACATGGTCGCACACACCCACGATGCAATTCTTTTCAAGAATTATTTCTTTGTTACTAACGTTGATAATGCGCACTTTTGGTTTATCGGAAATCATCATCAGTGTCCTTGCTGTTATCCAGTCTGGGTGATCTCCAGAATCTTCAATTATAATGCAACGTTTACGGCATCCTATGGGTGATAGTCTAATATCTACTAAGGTTTCTGATCTTGGTGGTAATACCGTTCTCCTTAAACAGTACACTGACCCTTGTTTTCCACCTTGAAGAAATACTTCTTGTTCTGGGAAACTCAATACTCCTTTTGCTACATTAAGGATGCACTGTTGTTTCTTCAAAAAGTCCAGTCCTATTATGCAATCATCTGTAATATTCGCTACTAAAACAGGGTGCGTAATGTCTTATCACCCATTTACAAGGTCACATTCGTTTCACCAAGGACGAGTACTGGTTGGCCAGTGGCGGTTTGTAATCGGCATTGTGAAGATCCTCTTTTCCATACTATGGTCCGAGGAAATAGCTCCGGTCGTGCAATGGTTCTTGATGCACCAGTATCCAATGTGAAACTGCAGAATTTACCATTCAGTTCTCCTTCTATAATGAGACTGTTTCCGTCACCCACTTGTGATACTGTTATAATGGGGGCTACATGTCGACCAGCCAGTACTCGCCCCATAGCCCTGGCTGTTCCTAGTTTAAATCCTCGGCTTCCACCTGTGTCACAGAAGTGCTTCTTCCCTTAGCCTTCCTGGGACAATTGATCCGAATATGCCCTTTTTCACCGCACTCATAGCATGTTGGCCCTTGTCGGGGTTTCATTCGTGCAGTTACCTCACGAATACGGTGGTGTGGTCGGCCGTCTTGGCGTACTGCTTCCACCTCCAGAGCGTGTGTCAAGGCTGCCTTCAGAGTCTGATGGTGCCCCAGACGAACCGCAGCCCTGACTTCCGCATCTCGAATTCCATCAGTAAAAGTTTGCACCGTAGTAGCATCAATTACTCCCGGCGTTGAAGCATACGCCCTCCGGACAATACTTTCTATTTCCGATGCCCATTGTTGCAAACCCTCACTGCTTTTCTGTGTGCGGTCGCGGAGTTGAGCCCTGTAGACATGTTCCAGGTGTTTCTCTCCATATCTAGACTCCAACGCTTCTAACAGACAGGCTAGGGTATTGCAATCGCCGGAAATATTTTCGAGGATTTGGACCGCCTCACCACGCAGAGCAAGCGTAAGGGCGGTTACAGCTTGATCGTCGTCCCAATTGTTGCCTTTTGCGACCTTTTCAAACTCTAGACGGAAGGCCACCCATGACGTTGTTCCATCAAAATGAGGTACCTTGAAAGTCGGCAAAGCACTGGGTACCGGTACCCAGGGGCGTGCACAGAGATTTTGTGGAGGGTATGCATATATACACTATCCAAATGTCTATGGTAAAACTTAAAAAACGTAACGTAGACGTAGTTTCAATTTAGGATAGTCGCGTACTTTTTCGCATGTCAACATTGATTGATTGATTAATCCCAGTCGCATCCAAAGCTTTGGAGTCTGGGGTCCGCTTTACCAGTCTAATTGCTGATTTTGGCGAAACTTCGACATTTTCCGTGAAGCGACTGTCGTCTGACCTCCACAACCCTAAGGCGATATCGAAGCATTGCAGTTAGACCAATTGTTGGACTTTTGAGGGCTCCAACAACCCGTAACGACTGCCAATAGATGTTCGTATGGCAACAGGGATCAACGGCTTAACGTGCTTTCCGAGGCACGACCAGACCAGTGCAAATATTCATATTCATGCATACAAATATTTGCACTGCGCGAGGATCGAACCCGCGCCTCTTTGCGCAGCGCCCGCGTTCGCTACCGCTACGCCACGGAGGCTGTCAAAATACAATGAACTGTCATTACTAACGCAACTGTAAATAAGAAATAATTTATTTCTCAAAAAACCGAAAAAAAATATTTTCTTACTATCTATAAAGTATAAATTAAATCAACGCGCCTATCTTTTTTTAAATAACTCTGTAATAATTAAATATGTATGAAATCGTTTTAAAATCGCTAAAAGTTCTTTTTCAATGGAAATATAGACAAATCTGTTAATCTGCGCTACTTATTGGAATCATAACTATTAAATTTATCTAATTTGTAAACTTCAGGAAAATTATTACAATATAAAGTATAATAGTATTGAAATTCATAGCAAGTAGGTTGAAAAACTTAAGGTGTTTTAAGTTTTTATAACGACAAGTTGTCAATACCGCGTTTTAAAATAAGTACTTAATATAAGTACCTACACGAGAAACAAAACAATTTATTTGTGTGTATAACTTTTAATTATCATAATACTTTTTATTAAAACAACCTTTCTTTTGAGTTAAACCAAAAACTCTAAAATAAATGAACATTCAATTCCGCTTAAAACAACCATTATGTTTCCAAATACACCGAAATATAACGAAACAACATTAAGCTGATAAAATAAAAAGGTATTTGAACGAACAACAATCATATCATGCTATATTTGTGAACTTCTTAAATGGGTCGCTTTATTAGAAGCTGTGCTTATTCGAGCCTAGAAACCCAAAGAAATTACACGCCCACGTACGCAAAGTTTACGCACACAACCAAATAATTTTATTCACAGACTGGAACGCAAGAAGCACATAAATTCACTGCTTATCCGCAACGCGATGTGGCGCGAGCGTCGCGCGACTAAGACGAATTGCGCGGGCCTTATTTTAATGTTTGTTAGTAGTTTGCACTAGTCCCAATAGATGGCAGTGTTATCAAACTGATTAAAAGTCTCAGTTCTAAGTTTTTAGTATGTATAAATATAAATTATTTTACTGTAATTATTATAAATTATTATATTTTTTGTGGAAAATTATTAGGGTATGCAGTGCTTATCTGCCTCTATGGAGCGCACGCGCCTGCCGGTACCACACCTTTAATAACGCCTTTTTGTACCTTTTCCTGCAAAAATTCTACTTCCTTCCCAAACTCCATGATGGTACTGTTTAATTTCTCCATACGCGCATCTTGTTTGTCTATGCGCGTATCTTGCTGGTCCATACGCGTATCTTGTTTGTCTATGCGCGTGTCTTGCTGGTCCAGACGGGCATCTTGTTGAGCTGTTTTAATTCTAAGTTCATTGACCTCTTCTTTAGTCTTTTTCCATTTTTCATTTAATTGTAATACCAGTTGTTGGGATTCCTTTATTTGTGACTGGGTTGCTGCCTGGAATTGTTTTATTTGTGCCTGGGTTTCTGCCTGGGATCTGTCTATTTTTGCCTGGGATTCCGCTACACCTTTAATCTGTGCCTGGGTTGCTGCCTGGGATTCTGCCATACCTTTTATTTGCAGCGTCAAGTGAGCCAGCAACGCCGATAAATCGCATCCACTGCTTCCGGGAATAGTGGTGGTAGTAGGCGCACTCACATTCGTCGGTGTTACGGCGGCCGCATCTACTCCGGGTGCAGGGACACCAACCGATTCTTCCTCTTGACGCGCCAAATCCATCGCTGCTTGTCGTCGCGTGCGAACCCTTTCGTCTTCCCTTCGCGTGACCGGCATGCCGCTTCTGACACCAATTGTTACGGGCTAGGGGTACTAAAATGCCGGTTAAGGGTTACGAAGTTTATTAACAACGAAGGTACAGTCGATTGCAGGCAATGACAAGTAGAATGTCGCTAACGTTGCACCGAGGTCTTCACTTACGTCCACGAAGTACGTGTTGTAAACACACAATAACACTACAGATGTTACTAAACGTAGTACTCGGAGTTCTCGTTACAGTTGTCGCAGTAGGTATTCTCAAAGATCGCTTCTTAACTGTCGCTGTTTTCGTATCGCTAGTCGAGTGTAGACTGACTCTTCGCCGGCGTCGCGGGCTATATACAATATGTAAAGAAAACCCTGTCCGATCCGTGAAGGTATTGTTAGGTATCGTTAACTGATTCTAATAATGCCTACAAAGCCTAGCTAAACTTAAAAAAAAATCCCCCAAAAAAAAAAAAATATTATTTCGAAAAAGCGAGGTAACTTAATGCATGTGCGATAGGCAAGCCGATAGCCCCGCCCCCCTTCACCCGCGCATGTATGCGCGGGTGAAGGGGGGCGGGGCATGCGGCACGTGGTCGCATCGCTATTCGCTCCGTCACAAATGGTGTTGTCAGTTTTAAAAATTACCAAATTTCGGGGTAATTGGAATTAATACCCGGGAAAAAAAGATTATTTCAAAATTCATTATTATTGTTACTGTGATGATTATGTAAAATTTTATATTATATTTGGTCAAGTGTTTACCTAACCTTTATTGTCCTTATGGGTCGGACAGGGTTTTCTTTACATATTGTATAGCCCAGCTGATCGAACATTCCAGATTCCTCTAGACGTAATAATAATAGCACATAACTTCGAGGTCACTCGGAAGTACCTACGGTAATTCCCGGAAACGGGTTTCTAGAAATTTCGATGTCGACACTTTGTTGGCAAAACTGTTGAGACCTGTACCATTCGATAGGCCGTCCTAAGTCTAGCAATGCGTTTTATTATTGTATCTAGAAAATGTCTAGATCTGGGGAAATAGGGCTCAAAAGTGACACACTGCATGTCACGCGATATTGAACCTTATGGCATCGACATAAGGTCCATTCGTAACAATATGAATATTGGGAGATCATTAATATATATTAAAAAAGTAGAGGCCCTAATATGCTACCTTGGGGTACCCCGTATTTTATAATTCTTGGTTGAGAAATGTTAATGGTTACCAAATTCCTTTTTTTGCATAACTGTGAGATTTCAGTGCATTGAGATATGACTCCAAAAGTATTAAAATATTTCCTCCAATTCCATATCCATAGTTTTTTTAGCAAAATCTTATGATCTACATAGTCAAAAGCTTTTGACATATCGGTATATATAGCACATACCGGAGCTCTTTCATCGACCGACGTCATAATATAAGAAAGGAGGTCAAACAATGCCATATTTATATTTTTATTTTTTCGAAATCCTTTTTGTTCTTTGCAAAATAACTTATTTTTTCAAAATAGTTATAGATTGAGCTATAAATTACTTATTCTAAAATTTTTGAGAATATTGGTATTTTGGCAATAGGTCTGTAATTTTTTACATCTGAATCTCTTTTAAATAAGGGCTTAATAATTACTTTTTCAGACTATTAGGGAAAACACCATTTGTAATGCATAAATTAATAATGTGCGTTAGTGTTGGTGCTATAACGAAAATATCACGGCAGTCGCTTCACGGAAAATATCAAAGTTTAGCCATATCAGCAGTTGGACTGGTAAAGCGGACCCCAGACTCCAAAGCTGAAAAGGTTTCATATGCGACTGGGATTAACGCTGGGATGACGATGAGTGGTGGTGCTATAACTTCTTTAACATATTTCACCACTTGAGTACTTACTCCATCATAGCCCACAGTATTTGTATTATTAAGATTATTAATATTTTTTATTATGTCAAAAGGTATAACTGCCCCCTAATCGGCGAACACATTTTTGTCAAATGATTGCGACTAGTTGGAATCAGTTGGTATCGTTCGGCCCGCCCATTGGTCCGTTCGGTCCAAACGATCCCAACTAGTCGCAATCATTTGACAAAAATGTGTGCGCCGATTAGGGGGCTGGTTGCATATATTGTGTAGTTAAGTTGTTATAAGTATTATTACTGTTCGAAGTAACGTGACTTTTTACATTTCTTTCAATAACATCTACAAAAAAGTTATTAAATTCCGTTGCGATCTCCGTGGGATGTGTGATAGTTGAATTTGCATTCTTAATGGACGGTATTAGATGTTGAGGTAGGCGAAATTCGGATTTATTAATAACTTGCCATGCAGCTTTAGATTTGTTTTCAGAAGTGTTTATGTAGTGGTTATTTTGAGTTCTCTGTGTCAGTCGTATAATCTTTTTGTAAATCTTAGTATACTTTTTAAAATCTAGTCTATTTTTATTGTTATGTTTAAATCGATACGTCCAAAGTAATTTTCGAGAAATCCATTTAATTTTAGTATTAGTTTTCACCGTTACTTATTTTATTGGAAAACATAGTTTATACAACATTAAAAAATCATCTGCAAAAAAGTCATACTATACTAGTACTATAAAATTGTGTAAACAACAACAAATAAATTGCTCAAATAGTTTTGAAACTTCTTTAAATTTTCTAGGCATATATCCTGCTTTTGTGTTTTCCAATAAATTTAAGTTTACATGATTTATTTATAGGTACACTTAATATTTGAGATGTATGATCTGACAGAATTAGGTCTATTATTTGTGCTTTACAGTCTCTTCTGTAGGCGTGTACAAAGTTATCTATGCAGGAGTTGCTGCTTAATCTAGTAAGCTTGTGAAGGGCTAAGTGAAGATTGAACTGGGCTAGAAAATTCACAAAATCTAGAGTAATTTTGTTTCTTTTTAAGATGTCAATGTTAAAGTCGCCGGTAAAGATTAGATTTTTATTAGAGAATGAACAATATTTTTTAATATATCCTCTAACTTTTCATAAAATATATTGTAATTGTGCTTAGGTACACGATATATACAGATAATAATAATTTTATGATGTATAAGTTCTATGGCACAGGATTCAAAAACACCCGACACTGACTGTTTTGCTACGTCAGGTATGTCTCTAAATTGAAGTCCGGCTCTAATAAGAATACACGTACCACCGCGTTTAGCCTTTCTTCAAAAGAATGCTGCCGGTAAAAAATTAGGTATATTCAACAAATCCTCATAACCTGTCTCAATAAAATGTTCTGTCATTCAAAACACATCAACGTGAGTTCCTGCGTGGTGAAGTTCATCTATTTTAACTGTTAGTGCATCTGATTTGTTCATCAGTCCCGCTATGTTTTGGTGAAGTATATTTACCTGTATATTTACAGATAAAACTGAAAATTATTTTAGGAATTTACAGCTGTTATATCTTTTTGTATTTTTTGGGAACAATCAATTTTAGAGTTAATAATAGTTGTGGCTGCTATGGTACTACAGTATGAAATTAACTCTAATAAATCCGCTATAATAAGTTGTAAACCTCTTTTATTGAGTGTACCGTAATGTGGGCTGTATGTATCAAAAGTATATGGCAAGTTAAAATTAGAATCTATAATGTAAGCATAATTATTTGTCTGTGCATCCATATGGAGTAAATTATTAAAGGTCTCGACTCTGCTACTGAACATAATATTTACCTTATTCATGTACTTAAAAGTTGGTAGGCATATTATAAAACTAGCTTACCGCCCGCGGCTTCGCCCGCGTGGAGTTCGGTTATATCGCGCTTTTTAGATTTCCCTCGGGAACATCATATTTTTTCGG
This sequence comes from Sesamia nonagrioides, assembly GCA_017933935.1. Classification (NCBI taxonomy): domain Eukaryota; kingdom Metazoa; phylum Arthropoda; class Insecta; order Lepidoptera; family Noctuidae; genus Sesamia; species Sesamia nonagrioides. The sequence goes on from JADWQK010001979.1 coordinate 22,837, forward strand.
GATAAAAGGTAGCCTATGTTCTTTCTCAGGGTCCAAAGATTGTCTGTGCCAATTTTCATCAAAATCGGTTGAGAGGTTAAGCGGGAAAGCGTAACAGACAGACAGACAGACAGACAGAGTTACTTTCGCATTTATAATATTAGTATGGATTAGTGTGTTTCAGATGTACAATTTTTTTTACGAATAAGTACAACAAGCTCAGTGTAATTTTGAGTTCGTTTGAAATTTTCTTCACCTAAAAAGATAATACAGAAATCTGATTTGGTAAAATTCTCAACTTTACCGTCTACATTGTCTAGTAAGAGTTCTAAATTACAATTCGGCTTACTATAGTGACAGATTTCATAACTGTTTGGTAAGCTAGTGCTATTTATTAATTTACATATTCTACTGCTGTTTTCACTACTAAGAATGCATATTTTATTTTTTCTAGGTGACTGTTTTTGATTAGGTTTTATAACATTGCCTGTAACTGTATTACTGTGAGAAGAATTACGAATGACATTTATGGTTTGAGTCTTGCCGTCTTGATTTATAGAAGTACCTACTATTCCCAATATTTTCATCTGTTTGTGTATGTTTAGCTTGTTTTGACTGAGTTTTCTTAGGTGTTGTTACTTTTGTTTAATTGGGGACCTCGCAATTTGTTTATATGAATTATTTATGTCGTCCTCCGTGGCGCAGCGGTCAACATGCCTGCCTACGACGTGGAGGCCCCGGGTTCGATCCCCGGCCAGGTCATGATGGAAAAACGATCTTTTCCTGATTGGCCTGGGTCTTGGATGTTTATCTATATAATATGTATCTATTATAAATATAGTATCTTTGAGTTAGTATCCCATAACACAAGTCTCGAACTTACTTTGGGGCTAGCTCAATCTGTGTGATTTGTCCGTATATATTTATTTATTTTTCCTTGATAAATCTTCATTACTTTGTTTTAAACTACTATTTTCCAAAGATAAAATTTCAATTTCCCTATGCGCACTGTTTAATCAATTTTATCCTGCAATATCATTATTTGATTGTGTAATTCAAGGTTGTATTGTTGCCACTACTGCTATCATCATGGTTTGATTCCGATCCTCTCCTGCGGTTGCGACGGAATGTTATATTTTCCAAGAAGTTCGTATTGGCTGATGTTTTTTTTTTTTACATATTATAAACCAGCGCTTGACCGCAATCCTGATGGTAAGCAGTGACGCAATCGTTGATGGTAAAGCGCACTAGTTTATTAAGAGCCTATTCACTCTAGCCTTGAAGACACTCAAATTGTAGTCCGACGGAAACACCGCCGCGGGCAAATTGTTCCAGTCCCCCGATGTACGCGGTATAAAGGAGGAGGCGAAGCGCTTCGTCCGGATCGTAGTGGTGTTAACAACGTAAGGGTGGAAACCAGCCGTACGACGGGTCGTCCGCTGGTGGAACGGAGATGGGGGAATTAAATCATGCAATTCCATCGCACACTCCCCGAAATGCATCGTATAGAACACCGAAAGGCTGGCTACTCTACGCCTGTGCTCTAGGCTTTGGAGACCAACTCGAGTTAGATCAGGGTCACCAATCAGCCTCTTTGCACGTCTCTCCACTGAATCCAAAGTGGTGATGATAAATGTACAGATAAATAAGCCCTTGTATATATTTTTTTATCTATCAATACTTAGATGAGTATGGTAACTCCGTATAAATTTCAAAATTGCTTGTAGTTGCTAATAGATGTCGCTGTTTGCAATATTTATACCGAAAAAATATAATATTGATTTCTTGCAACACTATGATAAGTCTGGCAACACCTTATCAAAGTTCTCCTATTCACTACTAGGTGGTGCTATTGTATAATAAAAAACGGTTTTTGTAAATGTTTTTTCTTGAATTTTTGCACTTTCACTGTATTCTATAAATGTTTTGTAAGTTACTGTATTTGTCCAAACTTATTTATGATGACAACTTACAAAAGTTTGCTTATATTTCTTAATTACGTGAATTAACTCACTGTAACATAAAGTATTTAAATCACTCCTGATTTCGTTAATTACTCAACAGAAATACTGAATAACACTTCCATTACTTGTTTATAAGGTAAGTTTCACTTTTACACACAGTTCCTTACCCTAATATAAGAAAAGCTATTATTTAACTAATTTTAAAACGCAGCACAACGAATGTAATGTTTACTAGAGCGCTCCATCTTTTTGTTAATAAAAAATATTACAAAGAGATAATACTCGTACTTGGTTTATGAATTATTTTGAAAGCTAAAAGACATATACAAATACAACTTTTATTACCTACTAGCTGCGCCTTGCGGTTTCACTCCCCTAAGTTTCGATGTTTTTTTTTTATGCTCCGCTCCTATTGGCCGCAGCGTGACGTTATATAGCCTAAAGCCTTCCTGGATTAGGTAATGGGCTATCTAATTCAAAAAGAATTTTTCTAATCGGACCAGCCCCCCAATCGGCGAACACATTTTTGTCAAATGATTGCGACTAGTTGGAATCAATTGGTATCGTTCGGGCCGCCTATTGGTCGGTTCGGTCCAAACGATCTCAACTAGTCGCAATCATTTGACAAAAATGTGTTCGCCGATTCGGAAGCAGTAGTTGCTGAGATTAGCGCGTTCAAACCAACCAATTGTTAAAAACACATAGTAAGTAATGGTTAATTTTTATATTTTTGTTAATATTTTTAACAATTTGTCTAGTTTAACTACGGATCAAAAACCGGCGTTTAGTTAACGTTGTTTTTGTTGCTAACTGTCTTTAAACTTACAGATATTTGCATAATACTAGAATTGCCATTACAAATGTCTTACACAATTATTATCCATACAAATATTATAAATCCGAAAGTATCTCTGTCTGTCTGTCTGTCTGTCCGGCTTTCACGCCACAACTACTGAACCGATTGTAATGAAATTTGGTACACAGATAGTCTAGAGCCTGAGAAAGGACATAGGCTATAAAACATCCTGCTCTGACCAATAGGAGCAGAGCAGGAACAAAAAATGTTGCGAAAACGGAAGCAAACGCGGTCGTACACATTGCTCCCATTATTTTAATAGGCGCTTATTTTATATCAACTGAGCTCTTTCGGTTCGAAGCTTACGCGGGTGCAACCGCGGGGCACAGCTACTTCTGTATAACTGACACCGCTGGCACTGGTCTGCTGTCAGCAGGCTTCCGAACAACTCTTTCATGCATTTTGATACCGAGATGCTTTGCTGATATCCTTTGATTTAATCTGTTCACAAAAAACTGATACCACAACTCTCGATTACTTTTTACAATCACCAAGAAAACGGCCAATGCTATTGGATTTAAAAAAAGATTCACTATTTCTATATATTTGTATAATATTCCGTATTTGACAAGCGATTTTATTGTATAATTAGGAGACCACAACGTTATAAATTGCATTTCTTTACTAAGTACACTCATTGATAATGACATGAGTAATATTAAATAGGATATTGATAAATCTTGTTTAAAAAACACAAAAACATACGTGGATAATAATGCAACGTCACTCAATATGAATATCAAGGTAGCGATATAAAACCGGCGCCATTTGTTAGTAGCTGTAGTGGAGGACTTGGAACCATGAAATAAGGAGAACAATATTACAATATACAGTAAAATATTCAATAACAAGGGTAGCATAGGAATTAAAAAAGGTACAGGCCAGTCATATGTTTCTATGTTGTATGTAAGTACAACAAAACCAATTAAAACGTGTATACCAATTACAATGAGAGGTGCAGCCCAACCAAAGAGGCTGCTTTTCAAATATCTTCTTTGCATATGCCCATTAAAAACTTTAACAATGTCGACGTAAAACATATGACATAGCACTACCAACCAGTGGTGCTTTACTGCAGCTAGGAAATCAGTCATAATAGTCGTTGCTAACACCCACGACACATACGTTTCTTCTTCCCAATTTGTTTTTATAAGCAACAGGAAATTATCGGAGTTTTGATAAAAGGTAACGTATAAAATGTTTGCCAAAATTGCGTTAAGGCACACGTAGTTTCTGTAATTTCTGAACTTTTGAAGAACGCACCATGAGACCACTCCGTATATCAACGATGCTATCGTCACCGAATACATAGTGTATCTTATGATTAACACCAGAGTTTCGTGAACTTCCTCCATGCTGAATATCACTTTAGATAAGTTTAGGAAATAGTTTTTGAACAGTTTGCCATTGGGCACTAAAAAGTCCACACACAGGAGTTATTTCCAAAACCGCTGTATCAACAATAGGTTTATCTTTATGTTGTACCCAAACGTTTCGTAAAGTTAATGAAATAAGCTTAATTAATTATTGAATGTTAATCAGAATTTGTTTGACTGATTTTTCCTGTTTCTCATATTATTAAATAAGATAGCAACTAATTGGTACGGCAAAAATTAAAGAACCTGATTTTCAACTTTATCGTTGAAGTATTTAAGTTCAAGGTTGATTGGTAAATTATACACTATCGGGTAGCTTGACCTGCTATCGTCTTTTATAATATCGGTATTGAAATATTTACATTTTTTTATGCTACTTTCCTAGCAATAGGATTTGTTCCTTTATAGTGGGGAGCGTTTAGAAATACAGGGTGTATCTGACATCGTAACGCAAACTTCGCGAAAAGCTAGACCGCATGCCACTAATAAAATTATGATAGTCATTTATGTCGTTAATGAACGATTACAGAATTCAGTGTTTAAAAAAATGTGTCGGCTCGGCCTTTGAGCGTTGCAAGCGTGCCACCGTGCGGGTTTGTAGGTATGACGTTGATCCCTGATGAGAACTCTATTAAATCAGCTGATAAGATAGTATTTCGAGTTTTGTTCACATTGCTCTTTTTTGTGTAATTAGCGAATTAATTAATTTTTACTTTATAATCTTATTGGGTTATAAGGGTATAACAATTACGAACCGTCGTAAAGTGAAAAAAACTGCATATAATGCTTTTTATCATGAAAAAGCCGACGTAAAATTCCACCACTATGGGGTTCAGAATCACGTACTGGATCCATGGTACTCGTTTGTGCGTCGATATCAGATACACGCTTTATATAAACTCACATATACAAACAACCAGAACCGGGACAACTACTTATAGCCTAGGTCATACTAATATTTGTTCAGTGCTGGATCGAACCCGCGACGCGCAGTGCAGAGGTCAAATAGCTCATTCATAATTTAAAAAAATACCATATGCCAGCGTCACCCCAATTAGGAAATGTAAGTTAGTTAAAAAATAATGACGGTGACAGCTTACATTTGTATGCATCCATACTAATATTATAAATGCGGAAGTAACTCCGTCTGTCTGTCTGTCTGTTACGCTTTCCCGCTTAAACCTCTGAACCGATTTTGATGAAATTTGGCACAGACAATCTTTAGACTCTGAGAAAGGACATAGGCTACCTTTTATCCCGGAAAAAATTGATATTCCCGAGGGAAATCTAAAAAGCGCGGTATAACCGAACTCCACGCGGGCGAAGCCACGGGCGGAAAGCTAGTTGTTAATATATCAACTTTTATTGTGTTTAAGTAATTTTTAGTCAATAATAAAAAGTAAAAAAACTAAAACCCAACTACGACAAAAAACGACGCTGAAAAAGTATAAAACAAGATTTTCAGAATACTGAACTGAACAAAGTTGCTAATATAGTTGCAAGTAAATGGACACAGTAGACTCTACCAAGATGCCTTCGTTGTAAATTGGCAATATTCACTATGTAGAGATAAATTTTCATGTTTGGAAAACCGCAGTCACACGTTATCAAAGTGCTACGGTAGGTAGGTATATGTAACGTGTGACTACGCCTTTCCAAACATGAACATTTATCTCTACATAGTGAATATTGCATACTTCAGAATAGTATTGTAAGACATTGTAAGAAGCAACTTTGTTCAGTTCAGTATTCTGAAAATCTTGTTTTATACTTTTTCAGCGTCGTTTTTTGTCGTAGTTGGGTTTTAGTTTTTACTTTTTATTATTTGTACTATTTTGGTGTTAAAGTGTATTTGTGGCGCATAATATTAACAAAAGTTAAACTGATGAACTAAAAACTAGGTAGTTAACATACGACATCTCTTTTGACTTATGTATCGGCATATAGTAATATGTAGAGATGTCCTATTTTACTATTTCGTAGCGCTTGGATCGTAGCGCGTATAGCAACGGTTTCCCCGTATGAAGCTCCAGGTTTTTCGTACTAGCGACGCACATTTGCGTCGACGACACCGTATGGGTCATGAATTAGTGGATGAGGTCGTTAGTATAAATAGATTGGATGTGTTTCCAACGGTGGTAGGCCATAACATCGGCTGCCGGCAGAAGTTACCACCCACCAGAAAAAGTCTTGCCGCCAAGCGATTCGTCGTGTTCCAGCATGATGTCTGGTGAAGCCGTACGGAGGACGCGTCTGAGCAGTTGTGTTGCGTTGTGTGGCGAGTACGATGCGCCAAATGTCGTTGTGTCGGGAGTTTGGTCGTGGAGAGTCTCCAGATCAATCTCCCTCTGGCGCAGCATCGTTGGTCGTGTTGGTCTTGGGTTTAACATTGCATCACCTGGCTCAACTGCCGTCATCCTTGCTATACCTAAGTTTTTTAAGTGAATAGGCTTAATAAACTAGTGCGCTTTACCATCAACGATTGCGTCACTGCTTACCATCAGGCGGGATTGCAGTCAAGCGCTAGTTTATAATTATTAAAAAAAAAAAACATATATTAAGAGGACCTGGGAAGATTTCTTAATCTAATTCTGCTAACGATCGACTGTCATGTGGATTTTTAAGTAATTTATTATGATCCAAATCACTTATAAATAATCCCTCTATGGTTTTAACTCTACTGAGAGCAACATAGGCCTGTCCTTTAGCAAACAATGACTTTCCTAGATCTGTAACTTTTTATCTAGAGTACAACCTTGTAATTTATGTACAGTACAACCCCAAGAAAGAATCAGCGGGAGCATTTTACGCTGAATTTGCCCAGAACCCCTCAAGCCGTCAAATTCAGTGAGGCAAGGCTCGATTTTGATAAGTCCGTTAATATCTGCTTTTATGGATGCGTCGTCAAATTGTATGAGAACAGCGCTTGGCTGATCTCCTGTTCCAACTGATCGCGCCGAAGAGCAGGCCATTCGAAGGCCTTCACCACTCCCATCGCTCCGTTTACCAAACCCTGGTTTACATTCAAATTTCTACGAAGCATTGCTAGGGATTATGTACAAACATAAAGTACTCGTGAAGCTCTTTCAGATGATACCAAATACGGTATATTTATTTTAATTTTATATTAACATAGAACTTTTTGTCCGCTAGAGGGCGTAATACTAAATTTGGTGACAAGCTTTATAGTTCATAACCAACAGAATATCAAGGCCCTTCTAATGGTTCTGCAGTGGTCTTATTCTGATAAGTAGTAAAGAAGCTATCTATGAACGAAAAGATGTGAATTATATGCAATCAGCCCATGAATACAGGTAAAGTCACAAGCAAATGCTAGTAATATATATATATTCAAAATGTACAAGTAAAGCCCTTTCAAATGATACCAAACACGGTATATTTATCTTAACTTTTTTTTTTACTCTGTATATTTTGTCCGCTAGAGGGCGCCACATTAGATTTTGTGAAACTCCATATAGCCTATAACCAGCGGACAATTAAGACGCTTCTAATGATATGTCATTTATCGAATTCGAATAAGTAGTTTAGAAGTTACGAGGGAACAGATGAACATACATACATACATATATACATACATACATACATACATACATACATACATACATACATACATACATACATACATACATAGCCTGTCAAAATCATAACCCTCCTTTTGCTTTGCCGTAGTCGGGTAAAAATATTGTATGTTGATTGCAAAGAGATTTTTATGGATATACTAGAGACCCGGTACGTGCCTTGCTACGTATTTATAGAATCAGTATAGAATCAATAAAGCTAAATAATAAAAAAATGGTGCATGAAATTCAACTACTCAAACAATAAAAATAATGTTATTAATTGGGAGCTATTTGAAAACTTAATTCAAAACATTTGAATAAACACTATTGTTACGAATGCACCTTATGTCGAGGGCATAAGGTTCAATATTGCGTGACATGCAATACATAACTTCTAAGCACTATCTCGAGTCCTAGGTATTACAGAGGAACAATATAAAAACGCATTACTAGACCTAAGGTGGCCTATCGAATGGTACAGGTTCAAACAATTTTGTCAACGAAGAGACGACATCGAAATTTCTAGAAACTCATTTCCGGGAAATAACTGTAGGTACTTGCTGAACGTACTCGAAATTATGCGCTATTATTATTACGTCTAGACGAATCTGGAACGTTCGATGAGCTGCCCTATATAAAGCGCCGTGACGCCAGCCCGCTGTCATAGCCCTAGCTGGAGGCTTTAAATTTTAAGGCAGCCACAGGTTAGTCCGGTTAACTGGTCCCGACCTCTCAAGGTCAGCTACGAGATGCCATATTAAAAAATAAAATAAATAAAAAAGCCCGCAGTCAGTCTGCATTCGACTAGCGATACGAAAACAAGCGACAGATAAGAAGCGATCTTTGAAAATACCTACTGCGACAACTGTAACGAGAACTTTGAGTACTACGTGAAGTAACATCTGTAGTGTGATTGTGTGTTTACGACACGGACTTCGTGGACGTAAGGGAAGACTTCGGTGCGACATCAGCTACGTTCTACTTGTTATTGCCCATGAGCGCAACCCTTAACCGGCGTTTTAGTTCAGGGGTACTAAATCGCGAAATAGGAAAAAAAATGTTACGGGCCCCTAACAATTTTTTTTTCCATTTTGAGCATGAATTCCGACTCTTAAACAGACAACATAAAATTATGTACATAAGTGCTAAAATGGTGTTTTCTCTCAACCAAACATGATTCCAGTAATCCTAAAGAATATTTGCAAAAACATATACAGTCAATTCATTGGTACAGCGATCAATCCGTTGGTACTGTCGATTTGTATATTGCCATCACCAATTTGTAACAATTATTTTGAAAACTCATGGGCATCTGGATTATTTTGTAGGTGAATGCGCATATTAATGTTCATCACATGTCATTATTTTTTTATTTGCTTTTGTATGATTTTTATTAATTAGATGTATATAAGTATTTATTGTACTAGTATGATACACTTAACGTGTATATTTATTATATAAACTATGTAAAATTGTAAACAGTACACTGTAGACTACCTACATTATTTCTCTCTCCTTCCCCTTACTATTCCATCCAAAGGTTGTCTGTAAAAGATCGCTCTTAGCGATAAGACCGCCCATTGTGTCACCCTTTGTAAAATTTGTATATTTATGTTTTTGTAATCTATATGGTGTATATAATAAAGAGTATTCTATTCTATTCTAATGTTCAGTGTAAATTTTTGTACATATGTCCAAAGAATTGATGACAATAGGACAAAAAAAACATTTTCCAAAAAAATAAAACCGCAAAACAAAATAAAATAATAACTACTAGGGTGAAAATCATTCACAATCTTGCCACTTGTGAATTGTTAGCTCCATAAAAAAGTAAGTAATATTCTGGAGTGTATTTTGTGCTGAAAAATAGGTAAGAAGTACTCTATTCTTCAGCCCTTGTGTATAAGATAACACAAAACCTGATAATCACTCATTATTCAGCTCTTGGGGCGGCTGTAACCTTTAATAATGCTCAAATAACGCTGATATGATATGATAACGCCGATACGCGCGTGGCACAGGAGCGTGGTGGTGTTGTTTTTCAAAAAAATTGACAATACCCTCCTGAAAAATAACAGACCGATATCCCTCCTGAGCGATGTCTATAAGCTGTTTTCTAAGGTCATCACGAATCGTCTCGCTCGCAGGTTCGACGACTTCCAGCCTCCCGAACAAGCAGGCTTCCGAAAAGGCTTTAGCACCATAGACCACATACATTCGCTGCGACAAGTAATACAGAAGTCCGAGGAGTATAACAAATCACTATGCTTGGCGTTTGTGGACTATGAGAAGGCCTTCGATTCGATCGAGACTTGGGCGGTGCTACAGTCTCTCCAGCGGTGCCAAATTGACCATCGATACATTGAGGTGATAAAGTGTTTGTACATAAACGCCACCATGTCAGTCCGTCTCCAGGATCAGGACTCGAAACCGATCCAACTGCAGCTTGGAGTGAGACAAGGAGATGTCATATCTCCCAAATTGTTCACTGCTGCGTTGGAAGATGTCTTTATGCTTCTGGAATGGAAAGGCCTTGGCATCAACATTAACGGCGAGTACATCACTCATCTCCGTTTTGCAGATGATACCGTGGTCATGGCTGAGGCCCTGGAAGACTTGGGCAAAATGCTCAATGACCTCAGCAGAACTTCCCAACAAGTGGGTCTAAGGATGAACATGAATAAGACGAAGATCATGTCGAACTCTCATGTCGCACCCTCTCCAATTCTAGTTGGTTGCTCTGCACTCGAAGTTGTTGACGAGTATATATACCTGGGACAAACAGTCCAACTAGGTAGGTCCAACTTCGAGAAAGAGGTGTCTCGTCGAATCCAGCTCGGCTGGGCAGTGTTCGGGAAGCTACGCTAAATCTTCTCGTCGTCCAAGATACCACAGTGTGTGAAGACTAAAATCTTTGACCAGTGTGTGTTGCCGGTGATGACTTACGGAACTGAAACGTGGTCGTTCACAATGGGCCTCATACGAAGGCTCAGAGTCACACAAAGGGCAATGGAAAGAGATATGATATAATGGAAGAGATATATATTAGTTAGTAGTTTCTCTGCGTGATCGAATCAAAAATGAGGAAATCCGCAGAAGAACCAAAGTCACGATGGGACAGTAAAGTTCTGGAGTGGCGGCCACGTACTGGAAGACGCAGCGTAGGGAGGCCCCCAACAAGGTGGACCGATGACCTGGTGAAGGTCGCGGGAAGCCGATGTATGCGGGCAGCACAAGACCGGTCAGCGTGGAAAGCCTTGGGGGAGGCCTTTGTCGAGCAGTGGACATCTATAGGGCTGAAGAAGAAGAACGCTGATACAGTGCAACTAGCTACACTATTCAGCTAACAGCTGATTAATTTGTGCCCAAATCAGGGTTATATCAGCTGAGCAGGCGCCTCTAACGCTCTTATACAGCAGGTTTATTCAGCTGAAGATTCGATTTTGAACAGTAATTCAGCTACTAAAGTAAGACTGGCCGATCATTCCTGGCGGCGGTGGGTTCGAGAATACCTACCAGAGCTAGCACCACGAAGAGTCCGCGGCGGTGAAGTGTCGGTCAAATAGGAGACCCTGTACTGATCGCAGATGGAGACCTTCCGAGAGGCACGTGGCCGCGAGGCGTGGTCTCAGCGCTGTTCCCTGGTCGAGACGGAAACCTCAGAGTGGTCGACGTCAGGACCTCTGCCGGAATTCTCCGCCGACCTCTAAAGAAGATCGTTCTGCTTTGAAAGGGAGAGCATGACATTCAAAAGCAAACTACAAAAATTAGAAGCTCAGCAAATCAGATTTTTAAAACTAATAGTAAGCAAGAAAACCAAAAACAAATGTAAAGATGATTACAATAAGTTGTTTAAAATTTGTAAAATTCTTCCTGTCAGCCTAAAGCATAAATATCTAATTCTGGTCAGCAGTTACGGTAGCTGGGAGCGACACTCGCTAATAACCCATAACTACGCAACTAAGATGGTGTCAGCAGGTAAATTTAATGTACCAAGAGTTAGTAATTATTTTGGCGACCGAACGCTGGACAAAAGAGTACCATACTGGCTCAACCAATTGCCTGCTGACATAAGAGGTCAGAAAACAAAAAGAAAATTTGCCAGAGCACTTAAAATGTTCTTACTCAGTAGTCTGTAAGCAATTTTGTAAGACCTGATATTGTTGATGTAACTTTTTTGTAATATTGTTGCATATTTAATTATTGCTGATGCACTGTTTATTCCGTTCCCGCAGACAAACCGTGAAAACGGTTTTACGGGGCATAGCATTTATCCCAATGTATTGTACACGTGGAGATTAAGAAAATAAATAATAATAAAATGCTATTCAGCGCTTCTGTGCTACTTGGGGACATCTGTTTGAGGCACGTGTGAAACACACCGCGCAGGCGGCCCGGGCCCGGTACAAGATATGTAGTTTTTTTTTTTAGATTAGTTAATCGTCCTGAACGAGTCACAATAAATTGTTTTTCTTACTTTTCTTCATTTAAACCTGTAAAAATTAGTTACAAAATAAATAAAACAATGTGTTCTATTTATAAATATATATGTATGTATATAAGTATTTCATAACAAGTGTATATATTAAAAATAAACTAAAAACATGGCTACCTACTATAATTTTAGGAATGCACGAAAATGATATTCAATAATAAAGGGCTTCGTTTCAAATAGTAAAATATTTAGTTCTTCATCAACACTTCTTCGTCGTCCAAGTCTTCCAAAACCGACTCATTGTTACTGTAAAAAAAAAACAGAGACATTACACATCTTCATGATCAACACACTATCAGAAGAAATAGGTTTCATTGTGATGTTTCTGTAACGGTACCTACAAACGCCACATGGAACAATGCGTCATACTGACGGCACACAAATTCTACATCTCGCAAAGCAAAGTTTGCAACCGTTGGGCAAGTGCCCGCCAGACATAACACCCGTCTGCAGGTCGGAGGATCCTCCCTTTTCTATGGAGGATGACAAAACCCGCCACACTGTTCCCAACCCACTACAACTCCTGGGCCTGTAGCCAATGTAACATCGCTTCATAGCGAAGCGAAATCGAACACCAAACCAACCAATGGCGGGAACGATTGACCACGCGACGCGACAAATCACGTGGTCAATCGTTCCCGCCATTGGTTGGTTTGTTATTCGATTTCGCTTCGCTACGAAGCGATGTTACATTGGCTAGGGCCGCTGAAAGCCAGAATCAACAGTGGAGACCGCCAGAAAAACGCCGAGCAATGAAGCTCGACGAGTCCCGGAGAAACGATTCAACTGTCTTGGGTCCCGCAACGAAATTAATCAGAAAAAAATAACGGAGGAGTAAGAAAAAATATATTTTTCCACTTCTCTCCATAACAAGCAGGAGACAGAACGAGAGTATGGAGTATGGAGGATGAGTGAACTTTACATGAATATGAATATTTGCACTGGTCTGGTCGTGCTTGGAAAGCACGTTAAGCCGTTGATCCCGGTTGTGAAGAACCCGATTCCCGAAAATTTAGTGGCAGTCGTTACGTGTTGTTGGAGCCTTCAAAATTCCAACAATTGGTCTAACTGCAATGCTTCAATATCACCTTCGGGTTGTGGAGGTCAGACGGCAGTCGCTTCAAGGAAAATATCGAAGTTTAGCCAAAATCAGCAGTTAAGACTGGTAAAGCTGTACGGAGGACGGGTCTGAGCAGTTGTGTTGCGATATGTGCCGGGTATGATGCGCCAAATTTTGTTGTGTCGGGAGTTTGGCCGAGTCTCCAGATCAATCTCCCTCTGGCGCAGCAATTTAATTGCAATTTATTAATAAACTAGTGCGCTTTACACTCAACGATTGCATCACTGCTTACCATCAGGCGGGATTGAAGTCAGGCACTAGTTTATAATTATTAAAAAAAAAAACCCCTCCTGATGGTAAGCAGTGATGCAATCGTTGAGTGTAAAGCGCACTAGTTTATTAAGCCTATTTACTTAATAAACTTAGGAATAGGAAGGATGACGGCAGTTGAGCGAGGTGATGCAATGTTAAACCTAGGGCTTCCAAAATTACGGAAATATCAATTACGTAACTAATTACGCAACTTTTTTCTTCAATTCCGTAATTACGTAATTTTTCCCTAATCGACTATGAATTTTTGTAAATATTGTAGTTACAATTTACAATTATCTTTTACTATCTCAAATTCAAGGGTTTATCAAAATAAACACAATAATTAATAAAAAAAAATATTTATTTAAGAACTTAGCATTGTAGTTTTAATCAGTTTAGTCAAATCATTTTTTCCTCCCGAATATAATCTCTTTTCTTGAAAATATGACCTCATAAATGACAAGGCATTTAAAGTTTTGTCACCCAGGGAACTTCTAAGTTTATTACAAAAATATCCGGCAGATGAAAAGGCTCGCTCAGCTTCAACACTTGTAGGCGTTATTGAAAGCAAATAGTTATACGCTGCAGTCAAAAAAAATTCGCGACCGCCGCCAGCGCTGTCGTAAATGCACATTTCTACCCTAATAATGGAATCGAGATCTGTGTTTACTGTTGAAATTGGTTTATTCACAGTCACTTTGTTTATTTTCTTCTCTAACTGTTGTGCGATTGTCAACTCCTCATCATCATCGTCACTGGTGGCAATTGCGTCCGATGTACTAGGTTTTGGCTGTGAACTTACACATTTTTGTGTAGAATTATATTTCAACCGTTCCAACAGTGCCACAATATACATTCGTATCTCATCCGACGATGGTTTTGTGAAATATTCTGTGGCAGCAGTTTTAAAAAATTCCTCATTGTTATGCAAATATTGCAAAACACCGAATACATTTGTTCGCCTTTCCTTTATTCTTTTTCTAAGAGTTGTGGCTAGTTTTGCACTGAGATCGTTTGACTGAAGATCAAGTTTCTCGAGCATAAATCGAAGCGCAGCGTCGGCCGTCAATAAGTTTGAATCACGGTGACATAATGACAAAACTGTAGTTTTTATTACGTCCAAGCTGTAATGAATTTCGTGAAAGTCTTGGATCTCTTCATCTGTAAATTTTACATTTGATTTTAATTTCAAATCTAATAACGCCTTAAAAACGCATGATTTTAATTTGAGAAATCGGCCTACCATATCTGATAAGCTGTTCCACCTCGTTTTACAGTCTAGTATTAGGTCAACATTTTTACCATATTCTTCTAAAACGTACTTTTGCAACAAGTCGTTTTTCAAAGGAGAGTTTTTAAAAGATTTTATTAGATCTCTTAATTTTTTTATAGTGTCTTTGTATAAAAACTCCGATTCTGGAACTCTGGTCGATTCTAAAATAAACGCATCTTCATCTTCTTCAATTTCTTCTTCTTCTTCAGCGCCAGTATTTGAGACATCCTCCTCCACTTCAGGTTTTGGAGATTTTTGTGTTTTATATAAAATTTCCAGGACTGCTAGTTGTATCCCATGAGCCAAACACAATTGGTGGTGGCCGTCAAAATTTCTACCCATTTTGACCATTACACTTGCTCCATCTGTTGTGAAAGCAATAATGTCGTCTTCCAGATTTAAACCGAATTCACTCAAATGCTGCTGTAATAATTGAGTGCCTACTTCAGCTGGCATTGATCCATGTATCCGTACAAGTCCCAAATTTTTATATTTGGCCATATCGAAGTTTTTATTGTGGATATTTATATTCATATACCTTTTATTTCGGGTAGACGTCCACTCATCAAACGTAATTGTAAATCTTTTATTTTCAGACTTCATAATTTTCAATTGTTTTTTCAATTGGTTTTTTGTGTTATCACTTTGATCTAGAATTATCTTTGTTATAGTCGTAGAAGATTTCGGTATGTCGTAGCCAGAGTTCTTAAAAAGATATCTTAGATCTTCTGAAGTACAAAATGTGCTCAATGTTATCCCATCTAATGCTGCCATTCTCGTCACTCGAACCTCCATATTTGAAAAATAATCAGTAAGTTTAATTTTCTTTTGTGAAGGTTCATTTGTACGTTTTCGTGTTTGAATTAGACCACTACTAGACGTTGATGTACTCGGCCTTTGCGAGTCCTGCACTTGCGGCATCTCTCCGATATGCTTGGCACGCATGTGAGTATGTAAAGCTCCAGTTGCGCCACCTGGAGTTTTCAAAAATTTTTTGCAATGCTTACATTCAACACTCTGTCCATTATCAGCTCTCAAGAAATGTTCCCAGATAGAACTTTGTGTGCGTTTGTTCAAAAACTCCTTGTATACAGTCTTATTTGAAGAAGACCTGAAAAATAAAATAAAAAGAAGTTAGGTTAATAATAACGATATTGGTAAAACCTAGTGGCCAACTCATTATAAAATGTAAACACACTTCTTTTTTTTTAATAAAACGTTACGCCGCACGTTGGTGTTTGTGTTTGTTAGGACCGGAAGAAATTCCTAAATTTCTTCCTGGTCTCTCAAACACAAACACCCGGAACAACTACTTGCAGATTTTACAAATATTTGTTCCGTCCGTGCGGCCTGCGGGGATCGAACCCGCGATACGCTGCGTAGTAGTCGATCGCTCAACCATTACTCAAACCGTGTCGTCAAACCTATTACAAATTTCGTAGCCAAACGATAGAGCATGCTTAGTTCATTAATTCCTGATTTAGAGATGAGCTATATAATTTCAAATTTATGATAAATATCTTAATTTTCTTATAGGTAGATAGGTAGATACCCTGTAGGTATATTTGGGAATTTAGATGTTCTAAAATCAAATCGGAATAAAAATACACTTAAAGAAAATTATGTCTGTATTTATTCCTTTATTGCACACCATAATTAGAAAAAAAAAATGTTTGTATAATAAATTATTTTGTATGAACTATGCATGCTCCACGGGGTTTTTACTGATTAAAACTTTGATCTAGGTACTTACATCTTTCAAGAGATAATCCACACATTCAAAGTCACCCACGATAAAGATACAATTAACTGCTCCAAATTGTTAATATTTTCGCGCATTTACCACCAACTTTTAATTAAGTTATCTGATCAAGTGTCAACTGTGTCGAAGGTCCAGCGATGTGAAGTTGTGAACTGAACAACCGATGAACCGACAATTTAGCAATGAAACTACACTTTCATTTTAGTTAAGAAAGTGAAGTGCATAGTAGTTCCCCGTAGTCGTAGGGACTTTTCGCCAGGGACTCCCCGGATCTACCGACCGCGACTCGCCAAGTTAACATATTTTGAACTCTATTCTGTACATCTTAGATTTTTTTTTTTTAAGATTTAACAAACGATAAAAATATAAACTGCGGGGAATTCCCTGTTTGTATAGTTTCGATGTAGATATATCGTATAGTGTTGCTGCATCAAATGATACGTAGTAGATTGATTTTTTATTGGTTGACTATTTTAACTGAGTTATGATACCAATAATTACGTAAGTACGGAATTGAAATTTTCAGTTACGGAATCGAAAATACTTTAAAATGAGTCCGTAATTACGTAATTACGTAATAGAAGCCCTACCCCATACAGGGCCGTGGACCGCACCATTCCAACGTACAACTGCCTACAGGCGGCGCTCGGGCCCCCCATGTTGGGAAGCAACGATGACAGCGCGCCTGCTGCACCCATCAGCTTGGGCGCCAGCCGCCGGAAGTAGGGCCCGTATTCCCATAGGCAGTCGAGCACTAATCCCAGATACTTCAAGGTGGACACGACCCCTGCGCCGCCGCACGCCAGGGGCCATGGAAAACCATGGCCTCCGACTTGTCAAGGACCACCTTCAAGCCCAAGCGCCGAGTGCGGTTTACCACCTGTACCTGTGACACCGCAGCTAGCCACGGCTGCGTCGACGTCGCTTCCCTGTGCGAGCTCCCCCGGGCAATGACAAGCGTGTCGTCCGCATAATACGTCAAGTCGGCGCCCGACGGGAGCTCGCCGAGTATATATACATGGAGTTACATGGGACAAACAGTCCAACTTGGTAGGTCCAACTTCGAGAAAGAGTTGTCTCGTCGAATCCAGCTCGGCTGGGCAGCGTTCGAGAACCTACGCTACATCTTCTCGTCGTCCAAGATACCACAGTGTCTCAAGACTAAAGTCTGACCAGTGTGTGTAGCCACATACGAAGGCTCGGAGTCACACAGGTCATAACATCGGCTGCCGGCGGAAGTTACCACCCACCAGAGAAAGTCTTGCCGCCAAGCGATTCGTCGTGTTCCGGCATGATGTCTGGTGAAGCCGTACGGAGGACGGGTCTGAGCAGTTGTGTTGCGATGTGTGGCGGGTACGATGCGCCAAATGTTGTTGTCTCGGGAGTTTGGTCGTGGAGAGTCTCCAGATCAATCTCCCTCTAGCGCAGCATCGTTTGGTCGTGTTGGTCTTGGGTTTATGGGGCCCTTGTGTGGGCGATGGACCTGACGGCCGGAACACTCGCCATTCTGCGCAAGCCGCAGAGGGCGATGGCCGTCAGGGTCGTCCGCGGGTATCGCACGATTTCCTACGGGGCGGCTTGCGTCCTAGACGGACCCCGCCCTGGGACCTAGAGGCGAAAGTACTCGCGTCATTGTACCGATGGCGCGAGGAAGAGCGGACACGGGGCTCCAGTCTGGTGCAGCGGCAGATCGAGCTGCGCCGAAAGAAGCTCCGTCAGGTCCTGGTGACGGACTAGCTGCAGAGGCTTATGCGCCCTACCGCCGGCCTCGCTACCGTCGAGGCGATCCGGCCAGTACTCGACGACTGACTCGGGAGAAGGCTGTCGTTCAGGGTGACGCAGGTACTGTCAGGGCACGGCTGCTTCGGCAAGTAGCCGGATGCTCGGTGTCACCACTGCGTCCAATGCGGGAAAGACACGGCGCAGCACACGCTATCCGAGTGTGTAGTTTGGGAGGGGCAGCGCCGTATCCTCATAAAAGAAGTAGGAGGCGATCTGACGCTGCCGGTAGTAGTGCGGAGGATGGTCGATAGCGCAGAGTCGTGGGACGCGATGGTGTCCTTCTGCGAGGACGTGATGTCGCAGAAGAAGTTGCGGAACGGGAGAGGGAGATTTTAACTCCCTTCCCGGGCCGCAGAAGCCGCACCGAGCGCCGAGGAAGGGCGGATGACGCCCTCTTCCGCCCCCCATGAATGGGTCCAGGGGCGAGGGACGCGGGGAAGTCCCCGCCCCCTATTCGATGGACCCCGAGGCGGAAGCGCACGCCTCTGAGGCGATGCACGGGGTAGTTTAACACCCCACTACCCTGTGCACGAGGCCCGGACAGCACGAGGGTGTGGGGCTGTGGAAGAATTTAAACTCCCGCGGCCCCATGCGCGCTCGTGATAGAAGAGACATCGGGGTGGTTTTAGTCAGTAAAAGTCTGACAGACCCCGTCGCCCACCCCAGGGCTACGGACATCCATTGGGGATTTCAACCAGGAATAAAAAATAAAAAAAAGTATATATACTCGTCAACCACTTCGAGTGCAGAGCAACCAACTAAAATTGGAGTGGGTGCGACATGAGAGTTCGACATGATCTCCGTCTTCTCCATGTTCATCCTTAGACCCACTTGTTGGGAAGTTCTGCTGAGGTCATGAGCATTTTGCTCAAGTCTTCCAGGGTCTCCGCCATGACCACGATATCATCCGCAAAACGGGGATTAGTAATGTACTCGCCGTTGATGTTAATGCCAAGCTCTTGGTCTGACAAGAGCTTAAAGACATCTTCCAACGCAGCAGTGAACAATTTGGGAGATATGACATCTCCTTGTCTCACTCCACGCTGCAGATGGATCGGTTTCGAGTCCTGATCATGGAGACGGACTGACATGGTGACGTCACGCCACCCGATGAATCAGCGCAGTGTGTTTCTAGTTAACACCCGACGTTTTTATGGCGGTAAGAATACAAGATACTTTTTGTTTAAAAATTGGTTTAAAATGTCAGATGAAGAATTAATGAAACGGTACTCAAGTCCCCGCGGTTTCTCCCTCGTGGGTTTCGATATGTTTTATTTTTTGTTATATGCTCCGCACTTATTGGTCGCAGTGTGATGTTATATAACCTTCCTGGATTAATAGGCTATCCATCGCAAAAATATTTTTTCAAATCAGAACAGTAGTTCCTGAGATTAGCGTGTTCAAACAAACAAACTCTTCAGCTTATATATTGGTTTAGATGAGTAAGTCTTTTTTTATTTATTGTTTCTGTACAAAATATATCCCCAAAATCTGCAATAAATCTTCTTCAAAATCTTCATCTAGCTCTTTTTCAAGCAGAATCGAATCCATGGACATGTGACACGTCAATATACTAATTATAAAATATAAAACAGTGCAGTCTTTCGTGAGAGACTACACTACACGATAAATCATATCAAATCAAAGCATTTATTTCAAATAAACCAGTTACAGGTACTTTTGAATTGTCAGAAGGTTGGTCAGTCAGTAATGTGAAGCTAGTCGCCCATTTCAAAGAGTAGGTACCTATGGAGAAGAACGGGTAAGAAACTCCATGGACACTCTTTTAAATTGTCAAGCTATTGATACAAATATTTATATATGTGTTGTATGCATCGCGTGGCGTGTTGCCTATGTCATATGTGCACAACGAGCGTCGCATGTCGGCACAACACATCGCGTGGCGTGTTGCCTATGTCATATGTGCACAACGAGCGTCGCATGTCGGCACAACACATCGCGTGGCGTGTTGCCTATGTCATATGTGCACAACGAGCGTCGCATGTCGGCACAACACATCGCGTTACGTTTTGATTTTTACGGTCGGAGTTTTGGAGAAAGCTATGATGTTGATGACTGTCATGTTACGCTCATTTTTCTTTGGACTTTTGAACTATTTATAGTGTCGTTTACTAAATGTGCGTCATTTATGTAGTAAAAAATGCATTCAGTAAATAATTCACGTTTCAAAAGTGCATTCAGTAAATAATTCAATTAAGGTCACACTCGCGTGAATTCCATGCTAAAAAACTAACAGAAGTGCTCTACGTCGCTAAAGAAGTTTTGACTTCAAAAAAGCAAAGACTAATTTAAATTAAACATTTTTTTTCACATGATAACATATATATCCTAATTATTAAATAAAAATTTGGAAATACTGTTAGCTGTTCAGTCATTACCAAGTACTTTTCAGACAATTAAGATCACATTTTTCTTTGATTTATTGTTTTATTATTTTTTCTTCTTATCTAACAAGTCTCCCATCTCCTCTACTTGATGTAACGCAGATTTGCTGCAAATAAAATAGAATAATTGTATTTTTTGTTTTGTTTTAAAATACCCATTAAGTGACATTTTATGGTTTTTAATTACTGTTTCTACTTTTTAGGGTAGTAGTTAAAAGGTAAAAACGGAACCCTATTCATGAGTCTGTCATCAAGCTGTAACTCATGAACAATAGCTAGACAGTTGAAATTTTCAAAGATTTTTTATGTTGCCGCAAAACAAAAAAAAAAAGATATTTAAGGTGGGCCTCAAGGTTTTTGCCGATTTTTACTCCATATTAATGACGGAAATAGATAGACGCTTGAAATTTTCATAGAATATTTGGTTATATATTAAAATTAAGAATAAATAATTATAATATAACAAAATTAATACTGAAGGGGGCTCCTATACAACAAAAGTGAATTTTTTGCAGTTTTTAAAGATAAAACGGTACGGAACCCTTCGTGCGGGAGTCCGAATCGCACTTGGCCGGTTTTTTTAATAATCAAGGGCCGGTTTTTCAATGTTCAATTTTATCTTTTACTAGCGTTCCGCCCGCGGCGTCGCCCGCGTAGAGTTCGGTTATATCGCGCTTTTTAGAATTCCATCGGGAATATCAAATTTTTCCGGGATAAAAAGTACCCTATTATTTATTCCGGACTTTTAACTTTACGTCTGCAAAATTGCAAAGCAATCGGTTCAGTAGTTACGGCGTGAAAGCGGAACAAACTTACTTTCCCATTTATAATATTAGTAAGGATGATGTAAGAATATAGAACTTTTTTTTTTATAAATTATAAACTACTTAGTGCTTGACTGCAATCCCGCCTGATGGTAAACAGTGATGCAATCGTTGATGGTAAAGCGCACTAGTTTATGAGCCTATTCCATGGAGCAAATATAAAGAGGAGGTGTTGTAATTAGATTTCTTCAAGAAACAACGCGTGACAATTTGCGGGATGAGGGGTGCAAAAAGTGGGCGGGATTTTGTTAGATCCTGCCCCCTTTTTTGTTTTCCATCTACCGGTCAAAAGCAAAACAGCTTGCTTCTTTTTGAATTTGATGTTACTACGTAGTTTAACTACCTCACACTAGATGTCATAACATCTACTACTACAGGGACGTACTCAGAATTTTGGTACCATTACCTATTATGTAAACAAGTAATACTTTCCTTAATCAAAAGTAACATGATGCGAATGAAGCTGTGTGTGTGTGTGTGGTCAAGTAATATTAATTTCAGAGGCAGAACAAATAATAAATAAATTATATCGAATTAAATTTTATTGACAAACACTATTATGTAGGAATATACTACAGATGGCGCGTGCAGTGCTATTTACACGGAGCGCCATGTACCGAAAACATGGAATCCTCACCCCCCAACTGTGACGGAACCTATCTCATATAAATATGTAGGTAGATAGTTGAGGATATACAACTATAAATTCCATTTACACGGGCCTGTGAGCGTCTAAATTTTATACCAGTACTTATTTGATTTACCTAAAGCAAAATGTTTAAATCAAATCAAATAGTTTATTTGTGGTATACAGGTACATATCATAGGTCTTACAAATACAAATGTTGTGTTGTGTATAGATTCATAACGTTTATTTTTAACTAGTTATAAGAATGCAGATTATTGAGTAATGCAGTAACCTGATCGTTAACTGTATTTAGTTTTATGAATGATATTAAAGGACTAAGTTAGATTATGGTTTGATTAGACTCAGGTTATTGATATTGTTGCGGAGATTTAACTTATGTATAACAATGTTTTTTCAATTTTACTTATTTTTATCAATGTTTTAAGTTTTCGTACTAGACACTTAGGTACGCAGGCTCTCGCTACAAAAAACAATAATTACGAATTTGTTCTATTTCTTGCTTTAACTTTTTCTTTCTAGGGCAATCATGAAGTATCAAATATTCATATAAATCACTTGTAATTTTCTTTTAAGCTATAATATAAAGAATATTAAAAGAAGAAGAAAAGAAACAAAAGAATATTAAATTAATTCATTCTCCCAAAATAATTGAAACTGGTAAATACAAACAACATTGAAACGAACCCATATATCTAGTTTTATACAAGATAATGTCCCCTTCTTTAATTTTCGAAGTCCTTTTTTGTCACCAAGAAGTCTTCATCATTAAAATGGCAAGAACAAATATTTGTATATTTTGTCGGAGTCCAGTCTTATCTATTAATTTTAGTGATTCACTGCTGTTTAAGTACCTCTTCGAATAGAAATCTAAAACATACATAATTTAAACAAAAACTTTTATGATGGTTGTCTCACAAAGTGGAAGTACTTTTGATAATGTAGATTAAATAGAGAATAGTGTATTTAATTTAAAGGAGGCTTATTTTCATTTCCTGAGTATTAAATATTTTATTAAAGTACTTTCCATAGCCGTGGAACACTCTGTAAAATAATTGGGTTCTAATTACGACCCTGTCATTTTGTTAAATTCAAGGGATGACGATAGATGGCGGGCATGTTTAAAAATGTTTATAAAAACTGTAAAAAATATATTTTGGCGGCTAAAAAGTCTTTAGGTATGTGAGTAGAACAAATTTCAGTACGTATGATTATTAAAGTATATTAATACTGCTCTAATTACCTATTTATTTTAATTTCTATGACATAAAGTATCGCCATCTATTGTCAAGTAGAATAAGTATAATTGAACACGCCCACAAGATAAGAGATTTTTCTAGAACTATTCTTTTAAATTATGAATAAAATTAGTTACACGTGAAATGTGATGCCTTTCGTAGCACCAGAACGTCTGTCCGAGCAATTTTTACAAGATAAAACACAACATTTCATCCTTTTTTACTTAATAATATGAAAATAACACGAAAAACCTCCGTTGTGCACAGAACGAACGACTACAGTACACTGAATAAAGGCCACGCCCACTATGATGACGTCAGGGCCTACTGAGAATCACAGTGCACAGTTACTTAGGCCGCCTCCTCTCTATATTTGCTCCATGGCCTATTCACTCTAGCCTTGAAGACAATTAAATTGTAGTCCGGAAACACCGCCGCTGGCAAATTGTTCCAATCCCTCGATGTACGCGGTATAAAAGAAGAGGCGAAACGCTTCAGTCAGATCGTTGTGGTGTCAATAACGTAAGAGTGGAAACTCGCCGTACAACGGGTCGTCCGATAGTGGAACGAGATGGGGGAATCAAATCATGCAATTCCCTCGTACACTCTCCAAAATGCATCCTATAGAACACCGACAGGCTAGCTACTCTTCGCCTGTGCTGCAGGCTTTGGAGACCGTTTTGAGCGAATTCTGGGTTGCCTATTAGCCTCTTCGCACGTCTCTCCACTGAATCCAAAGTAAGGTCGGCCGTAAGGTTTCTTACGACAAACGTAGCATGTCGGCAAGCTGAAGCACGGTGAAGAGCGTATTCATTGTTCGGTTTTTTTCAAAGACAAAAATGAAAAGAAAGATGGGGGGCACTGCCTTTTGGGTTTAATACAACGTAATTCATTGTTTATGCCAAACCTGGATATAGTTTGTTCTGAATTAGCAACTGAATCGATTCAAATAATTTTTACACTATGTTATATTTTTTCCCAAATGCATTTAGAAACTGTTGCAGTATGTTTACCGAGCGCGAAACGTAGCTTACGGTAGATCATCGCCTACGCAACAGCTGACGCCAGAAGTCAATGCACCGTTCGCTCGCTCGACCGGAGCGTGGACGATATTTTTGTTGGGACAGCCAAGTAGGATAATAAGCTCATAACTTTGTGGTTTTTCATGATATCTTTTTGAAATTTGGTACATAGATTCTTTAGTTAAAAATATTGGTCACGTGTTTCGGGTTTCGCATATACAACGTGGCGCGATAATGGCGACATTAACTAAAAACACATATAATTTGTTACATTTTGGCGTCATGAAGAGATTTTATTTTCATAAAATGTTATTATTAACGAAGTTACTTAAATTTTTAGAAACTACCATTTAGAGCAACCTGTATTTAGAGAGCGTCAGCTGTCGCGCAGCGGTCATTTGCCGAGGTCATGGATCATAGGTTACAGGTACATTCGTGCGGAAGAGAGATGCAAAACATTATCTTTGTCGACGGCGCTCGCGCAAGCGACATGCGGCCCACCTCCCCTCGACCCACCCTACCGCGCCTCCGCAAATTATTAAATATTTATTTTTTGTTCCTTACTTCCTTAGTATGCTAGACGAACGCGTGTCTGCGTGTCCTTGACACGCATAATACCGGCTGTGCATAATTTCGTTAAATACAAGTTCTGTGAATGTTTTTGTGGAAAAGACGCTTAGTCTATTGTTTTATTAATTATTTTTGTGTAATTAGAATAGTAATTAGATTATGGTACCGCGATAAAGACGCTTTGTTTTATTTTAGTTCGGTCGTTTTATTTCTCGTGTTACGAACGTTATTTGTGTTATCTTATTTATTAGTACTTGTGTAAACTTGTGTCTAGGATGGCGAGTACACATCCCAACTATACAGCAGCTGAATATGCGGACATGATTCTAATTTACGGAGAATGTCATCAAAATGCTGCCCTTGCAATAAGGACATATCGCGAGAGATATGGCAATTCCAGACAATGCCCTACTAATCCTCGCACTATTGTAGGAGCTCTTCAGCGCATCCGTGAAAACCGGCCAGTGGATCCTAGGTCTCAACGCCCTGATCGGCCGCCTACACGTCAAACCCCGATTCGACTAACTGAAAATGTGCTACAACATTTTGAAAACCAACCAAAAACTAGCCTTCGCCAGAGCGCTAGGCATTTTCAGGTTCATCACAGAACCATACACCGGGTTTTAAAGCGGGAAAAGTGGCACCCGTTTAAATTTCGAAAAGTGCATTCTCTATTATCGCGTGATAAATTAATTAGAGTGGAATATTGTCAGTGGTTACTGCGTAAAGTTGAAGAGGACAGTGACTTTCTTTCCCAAATTTGTTGGACTGACGAAAGCACGTTTACGAGAAACGGCATGTGGAACCAGCACAATCTGCACCATTGGGCACCCAAAAGCCAAAACCCACGCGTTTGGCGGGAGACAGCCCATCAGTACAGATTTTCAGTAAATGTTTGGGCAGCTATTCACGGTGATAACATCATCGGACCCGTGTTCATTGATGGGACTTTAAACGGCGAAAGGTTTGTTAATTTATTAAATGATACGGTGTCAGAATACACCAACAACTTAAGCGTCCGTCAATACCAACGAATGTGGTATCAATTAGATGGCGCGCCAGCCCACTCCGTAACAGCAGCCAGGCAGTGGCTAAATAACACGTTTGGCGCCCAATGGATCGGCAGATTCGGACCTCGTAGGTGGCCAGCAAGATCGCCAGACCTCACGCCACTCGATTTTTTTTGTGGGGGTGCATCAAAGACCATGTTTACGCGGAGAACGTGGATTCGGTCGAACAATTACGCCATCGAATAACAATCGCGTTTGAAAAAGTGAGGGAAATGGCTTTACACGATAATTTATTATCAAACTTGCGGAAAAACATGAAACGTCGTTTAGCTCTCTGTGTCCGCCAACAAGGTGAACTCATTGAACAAAAGAAAATTTAAAATAAAAGCAGTGACTAGTGATGAACTGATGATAGTTACTTATAAGTAATAATAACAGTTAAGTGGGATGTGATTAGTGTTTGACTATAACTAGTTCCGCTGTAGGTACCATTAGAGCAAACAGCGCGCGCGCCGCCGGATTCATTGATAAAAGCCGACAAAGAATCTTATTACCGATTACGAATACGTAGGTACGGACGACAGCAGGTCAAGCCGCCCGAAACCGTCAGATATTATCAATCAACCTTGAGCCTTAATGCTTTAGTGATAAAGTTGAAAATCGGATAAAGACATCTGACTGATTGTAACCTTAGCTTGATGTGCTGTCGTCCGTACGATTTACGCTTGTGTGCTAGCCCGCTAACTAGGTCTGTACGCGAAGCGACGCGTTCTAGCTCCGAGCACCTCCGAGGTAAGTAATTGCATGAATGAATTTTTGCAAGGGTGATCCCAATTTTGGTTACTTTTATATTATTTATTTTGTTTGAAAAATTTTTTTTTCTTTTTTCGAGTTATTTTAAAATATCAAATGTCATATGATTAATGGGCACTAGCACTACTCGTGTGTTAATTTAATGTCACCATTATGGCGCCACGCTGTATAAAAAATTAGGTTGTAATAAAAAGTACAGATGTCAGCAAATCAAGCTAACCGTCAAGTTTTTCCAATCAACCTTAAACCTTGAATCTTTGGCGTAAAGTTGAAAATCTATTACGGAGATTGCAGTAGTTTAGTAGCTTGATGTGCTGGTGTCTGTACATTGAAACTTCATTTAAGTGAGATCATTTTTGCACCACTGTATAATAAGCACGATAAAAAATTCGCTTTTCGAGGTATGAATGCGTCTTCAAATCGCTGGCGTACAGAATAAGTTCAGTAGATCAATTTAAATTATCAAGCAATTAAAAAGAAAACTGTACATTTATTACGTAAAAACTTTTTTTTACCTTAAGTTAATCTACATAGTCCGTGTTATTGCAACCAAAAACGACAGTAGTTTTTTGTAGTATTTCATATATATTTTTAATGGGATTTCTTGGAGCAACAACGGCCACTGGTGGATCGGAGTGGTCAACACAATAGGCTATTTGACATTATGATTTTTTTTGTGATTATTTGCTTTAATTGCATAAAATGAGGGTTCTTTATGTCATTTACATGAGTTTTAATAAAAATAATAACAATATATCTAAAAACACAAAAACATGTTTGACTTTTTGTATCTCGCGCCACATATTGTGAAATGATCCGCATTGGCTAATGTCACGATGACGTCATACGCGCATCAGCACTTGTTGTTGTTCTATGTGTTCTTAGGTGTTTTATCGATGTATTTGTACATCCCGGTACAGCACACCACTTGTAAACCATTTTATTAGATAAACAACAACAAATAAATACAAACACTACTGCGGAACCGAAAATCTTTATATTCTTGTGACGTCACTTACAAGGCGCGACGCCATATTGCTGAATAAAGCGTTTCGGTGGCTTATTTGAATTTTGAATTTTTATTTGCATGTTTCTTACGAAATACGTATTTAATATATAAAAAAATACGTTCGGTGAACTTCTTAACCGCAACCAAGTAATTCAAGATAGAAATTATAAATCTGTCAAATAGCCTATTCTCAAGTCCGCCGGTGGCCTGTGTCGAATGCATTAGTTTTAGCAAGGGTCTTAAATTTAATTTCAGTGCATCTTTTTCTATTTCATAAAAAAAGGACAGAAGATAAAAATAGGGCTTGTCCTGAATGGTTTTAACTACCTAAAGCAATGGAGCACTGCAAGTCATTTTACAAGTCTTAGAAATTAGCCACTTCTTTAATAACTATTAAAATACTTGTTTTACAGTTAAACTAATTTAAAAAAAGAAAACCTCTACAATAACAAGAAAATAATGTTCAAATTAATCTACTGACCTTAATCTGTGGTTACAAGAGTTAGTTCAATCATGATCAGACTTAATTTCGGATTTATGGTCATATGTAGAATCTCTTTGAGACCTGTCCATGTAGACCAGGCCATGGTCGCCAGACGAGCTATAGGTTTCGTAGCGTTTCCTCTTCAACAGTTCTGGTTTGAAGTTCTTGAGGAAATACACCCAGCATTGCACTGATTGAGGATTTTCGCCATTACTGAAAAAATACATAGAGGGCGTTAAGGGTCAATCTTAAATTACGTCATGACAAGTGGTAGTTAAAACACCAGCCTCTCAAGTATGAGTGTGCGGGTTCAATTCCAGGCCCGGCAAATAACAATGTAACTTTTCTAAGTTATATGTACTTTCTAAGTATATCTTGGACACCAATAACTGAAGGTTAAGGAAAACATCTTGAAGAAACCTGGACTTTAAGTCTGAAATCGCCACTCGCATTGAGCAAGCTGCTACGCAAGCAACTGTTCAGACCCGTCCTCCGTACGGCTTCACCAGACATCATGCCGGAACACGACGAATCGCTTGGCGGCGAGACTTTGTCTGGTGGGTAGTAACTTCTGCCGGCAGCCGATATTATGGCCTACCACCGATAATTAAAAATAAAGTCCATGCATACAGACTTTCACATTTCATAAGTATTAGTAGAAGTCAGTTAGTAGGATGTCTGATTTATACTAACATATCATATATTAGGATTTCATCTTTTTCCCGTACATAATAATTCGGGTGATCCTCCAGTAGGTCTAGTTTCCCAAGCATAGTCTTGTCTACTTCAAATATTTCTCCTGGAAGAAAAGAAAAGAAGTTTTTTTAAATAATTATAAACTAGTGCTTGACTGCAATCCCGCCTGATGGTAAGCAGTGATGCAATCGTTGATGGTAAAGCGCACTAGTTTATTAAGCCTATTCACTTAAAAACTTAGGAATAGGAAGGATGACGGCAGTTGAGCGAGGTGATGCAATGTTAAACCCAACACCAACACGACCAAACGATGCTGCGCTAGAGGGAGATTGATCTGGAGACTCTCCACGACCAAACTCCCGACACAACAACATTTGGCGCATCGTACCCCGCACACATCGCAACACAATTACTGCTGAGACCCGTCCTCCGTACGGCTTCACCAGACATCATGCCGGAACACGACGAATCGCTTGGCGGCAAGACTTTGTCTGGTGGGTGGTAACTTCTGCCGACAGCCGATGTTATGCCCTACCACCGAGTATTTTTAACATTTGCAAAGATGCCATGTTGAATTTTCTGAAGCCTGAAAACTAAATTACCTTCAATAACTACACATACCACGCTATTTTCTGTATATGCGAAACCTGAATACAGTTTGTTCAGAATAAGCAACTGAATCGATTCCAACCTTTTTTCACGAAAACATTTAGAAATTATTACAGTATGGTTACTGAGCGCGCTACGCAGCTTACGCGTGCGTATGCCCGCGCTCAGCTGACGCCACAGGTCAATACACCCGGGTCGCCCGTATAAACGGAGCGTGAACCATATTTTTGTTGGGACAACCAAGTAGGATAACAAGCTCATAACTTTGTGGTTTATCATTATATGTAAAGAAAACCCTGTCCGATCCGTGAAGGTATTATTAGGTATCGATAACTGATTCTACTAATGCCCACAAAGACAAGCTAAACTTAAAAAAAAAAATCCCCCTTTAAAAAATAAATATTATTTCGCAAAAAGAGGTAACTTAATACATGTCCGGTAAGCAAACCCATTCGCGGGCGGCGGGGGGCAGGGCACGCGGCACCTGTGACATGTTCGCGTCGCTATTTGCTTATAATAATACCGGTGTTGTCACTTTTTTAAAAATTACCAAATTTTGGGGAAATTGGAATTAATTCCTGGGAAAAAAGGATTATTTCAAAATTCATTAGTATTGTTACTATGATGATTATGTAAAATTTTATTTTATATTTGGTCAAGTGTTTACCTAACCTTTATTATCCTTATGGGTCGGACATGGTTTTCTTTACATATTGTATATTTTTTAAATTTTGTACATAGATTCTTTATTTAAAAATACTGGACACGTGTTTCGGGTTTCGCATAAACAAAAATATTGTTGTATATCAAAGGAGCTTGACATATTCGAACGACATGTGTCGTAATGTAGGTAAAAACGACAGCACATCGATCTACAATCTGTCATTAGATTTTCAACTATATCGTTAAAGCATTAAGGCTCAAGATTGATTGGGAATATTTGACAGTTTCGGATAGCTTGACCTGCTGATGTCCGTACGTCGTATTAATGAATATTGGCCCCAATTTCTACGTTCACAAACTAAACAAACTTAAGTACAGTGTATCTTTTTCTATTTCATTAAAAAAGGGTTAGAAGATAAACATTAATTAAATCCTGTCATTCAGAAATTGCATAGACAGTTTAGACGTAATTACAAACATGGCGACTAAAGATACGTCATTTTACGCCGGGCGCTGACTAATTTGAAAGAACTCAACTAATATTTTATCTTCCGTCCTTTTATTCTTTTTTTAAATAAATTATAAACTAGCGCTTGACCGCAATCCCGCCTGATGGTAAGCAGTGATGCGATCGTTGATGGTAAAGCGCGCTAGTTTAAGAGCCTATTCACTCTAGCCTTGAAGACACTCAAATTGTAGTCCGACGGAAACACCGCCGCTGGCAAATTATTCCAGTCCCTCGATTACGCGGTTTATAGGAGGAGGCGAAACGCTTCGTCCGGATCGTAGTGATGTTAACAACGGAGAAGTAACGTTTTTGAATAAGGTAATCGACGCCTTTGTATGTTCGTCTTAAGATTATTATTACTTCCTTTCCTTTCCATTGCGAGCCACCATGTTGGAAAAAAGAAAAGGAGAAAAGGAAGGTAGGTACAAATTTTCAAAATGGCTGAAGTTCGTACCGCGTATGTTGTGCCCCTGCCCCGGAGCATGCAGCAGGAATGGTATATTATACTTCGTTGCAATAATAAGAGGGTACATATTTTTGGTGACCCCATCATTAATGTACTTTCCAACGCCATTTTTAGCATCTTGGAAGGTAGGTACAAATTTTCAAAATGGCTGAAGTTCTTACCGCGTATGTTGTGCCCCTGCCCCGGAGCATGCAGCAGGAATGGTATATTATACTTCGTTGCAATAATAAGAGGGTACATATTTTTGGTGACCCCATCATTAACGTACTTTCCAACGCCATTTTTAGCATCTTGCAACCAATAGTGGTTTGGTTCTCCTCGTTTTAGTGTACCATATACGAAGACGTTTTGCATCTTCTGAAATTTTGTAGAACCAAATTAATTTTCGCACTTATTACAACACTAATAATGTAGTGACACATCTGCGGAACGTACGGCGCCGAAAGCTCAGCAGCTGAAGTCGCAATATTCAGTTGTTATGACTAACCAAACGGTCAAAACGCGGCGTCTTCTTCAGCGCGCTACGCATCGGAAAGTTATGTGGCGTCATCGTCAGTTTGTCCGTGTCGACACTTTAAGATGTGCGGTTTTTGTGCCGTACCTGAATTGCCCAGAAAAATGGATTTGATTCGAATATTAGCTATTATAGAGGGCTTAGAAGACGTCGCCGCTCTTCGTTACCGGCACGCGCGCGATGCACAACACACGCCGAACGTTCAGCTACGCCCGCCGAACTGTCGGTCGCGCAAAGCATTGCTCCGCCCGAAGGAAGGTTAGGCCCTACGCCGAACGCGGCGTAATTGCGGCTGATTAGTCATAGAGTACATGAAATATACTGCGAGAGTATTTAGCCGAACCTTCGGCGCCGTACGTTCCGCAGATGTGTCGCGACACTTAGGCATGGATATTCATAAACAGATAAATGGAGGGTGGCAGGAACAGTAATACCGTAACACACGATTCCTCTCAAATTAAATCATTTTGAAGCATATTGCTAATACAACGGCCCATATGTTAGAAAAATGTGTTAACTCAGCAACGTAAATAACGCAATGAATGTTGATGGATTGTCAAAATTAAACCCATTGCTGCTGATTGGCAATTGGGTAATCACAGAATGGATATTGGACAATCTACACCATTTTATTTTTTTAAATTATAAGCTAGTGCTTGACCGGAATCCCGCCTGATGGGAAGCAGTGATGCAATCATTGATGGTAAAGCGCGCTATGGCGAATGGATCACCATCAATCTTTTTATAGTCCCATCGCTGGGCACAGGTATCCTCTCATGCAAAAAAGGATTGAGCGTAGTCACCACGCTTGCTCAATGCGGGTTGGCGATTTCAGACTTACAAGTCTTTCTGTTTTTAGTTTCTTCACCTTTTAATCAGTCATTGGTGTCCAAATCTAATCTAATCTAATGATTATAAACTAGTGCTTGACTGCAATCCCGCCTGATGGTAAGCAGTGATGCAATCGTTGATGGTAAAGCGCACTAGTTTATTAAGCCTATTCAATTTAAAAACTTAGGAATAGAAAGAATGACGGCAGTTGAGCGATGCGATGCAATGTTAAACCCAAGACCAACACGACCAAACGATGCTGCGCCAGAGGGAGATTGATCTGGAGACTCTCCGCGACCAAACTCCCGACACAACAACATTTGGCGCATCGTACCCGCCACACATCGCAACACAACTGCTCAGACCCGTCCTCCGTACGGCTTCACAAGACATCATGCCGGAACACGACGAATCGCTTGGCGGCAAGACTTTGTCTGGTGGGTGGTAACTTCTGCCGGCAGCCGATGTTATGGCCTACCACCGAGAAGATATACTCATAAAGTACATATAACTTAGAAAAGTTACAGTGGTACATGTTTGACCTGAATCGAACCCGCACACCCATCTCAACCGCCAGAGCACATTCAAGTCAATGAAAGACATAGTCAGTAAATGTTAGCTCAAGTACATGTGCTCACACATACAACATTATTTTTCGTTTATCCAAAACCCGAAATACGTGTCCAGTATTTTTAAGTAAAGAATCATCTATGTACAAAATCTCAAAAAGATATCATGAAAAACCGCAAAGTTATGAGCTTGCTACTCTACTTGGTTGTCCCAACTTAAATATAGTCAACGCACCGCTCGGGTGGGGGAGCGCGGTGCGTTGACCTTGGCGTCAGCTGTGGCGCGCGCGCAAGTACTATGATCTATCGTAACCGCTCGGTAACTACACTGCAACAATTTCTAAATGTATTTGGGAAAAATATAACATGGTGTAAAAATGATTGGAATCGATTCAGTTGCTTATTCTGAACAAACTATATTCAGCATTCGTATAAACAAAAAATAACTTTATACAATATGTAAAGAAAACCCTGTCCGATCCGTGAAGGTATTGTTAGGTATCGATAACTGATTCTAATAATGCCTACAAAGACAGCCTAAACTTAAAAAAAATCCCCCTTAAAAAATAAATATTATTTCGCAAAAAGAGGTAACTTAATACATGAGTGGTAAGCAACCCTTCCGGCGGGCGGCGGGGGGCAGGGCACGCGGCACCTGTGACGTGGTCGCGTCGCTATTCGCTTATAATAATACCGGTGTTGTCTCTTTTTTAAAAATTACCAAATTTCGGGGAAATTGGAATTAATTCCCGGGAAAAAAAGATTATTTCAAAATTCATTAGTATTGTTACTATATGATGATTATGTAAAATTTTATATTTGGTTATGTGTTTACCTTACCTTTATTAACCTTATGGGTCGGACAGGGTTTTCTTTACATATTGTATATCACAATATGTGTGCGTCTTTAGTATGACATTCCATAAAGGACTACTTCATACACCAAAACTACATAGTTTTCACATTATATGATGAAGACTCTGAACTTTTAAAGACCTCCAAGACAGTTTTGGACATTCTTCTCAGAGTGGTCAGATAGCACACTCCGAACTCAACTAGATTAAAAAAATATTATTATTAGGTAAAACTGTTTGTAGAAACCTATGTGCAGAAAATAAGTCATATGTCATTCAGATTGAGATTAAGAAGAAAATTTTTATCTATCCCCCACACTGGAATGCCATATTGCAGTTATTTCTTTTATTTTTATAAACTATGTTCTATGTTACAGGTTTGTTTTCCGCACTCAGTCCCTCCAGTGGACCATTGTATGTGGGCCATGGCAGCCTTTGGCGGGTATACCATTTTATAAACTAGTGCTTGACCGCAATCCCGCCTAATGGTAAGCAGTGATGCAATCGTTAATGGTAGAGCGCTCTAGTTTATTAAGATAATCTCTCAAAAAAACAAATAAACGACGGCAGTTGAGCGAGATGATGCAATATTAAACACAATAGCATGGCCAACAATGCTGAGCCAGAGGTAGATTGATCTGAAGAACTTCCATTACCAAACTTCCGATACAACAGCATTTGGCGCATTGTGCCCGGCTCCCATCACAACACAACAGACCCATCCTCTGTACAGCTTTACCAGACATCATGCCGGAACACAACAGTTTACACCAATGGAATCAAAAAATAAACAATGTGTCCCATTCATCTTATGTGTGATGGATATCAAAGGAATGGCGATTTATCTCACACGCTCATGCAGCATGCAAAAGTATCGTATCTCTATAGTGCCTCATCGGTCCTTCCATGTAGAGAACATCTTTGCAAATTTTTAAACTCGAATGATTTTTCAAAGTAAATACATTATAACTTTACTTTGAAGTGTCACCTGAGAGGTGCATAGACATAGTCCCGCTTATTCATAAACGCTGCTTAAAGTTAACGAGTATTAGCGATTCCTTAAACATACATTTTTGACCTTTTAACATCACTTAACTTTAATCATCCTTTATGAAGAAATACTATAGAGTTGAAGGGGGTTTTTTCAAATGATGATTAAAGTTAATTGACATGCAAACGTCTAAAATGTATGCTTAAACAATCGCTAATCAGTAGTTAACTTTAAGCAGCGTTTATGAATAAGGGGGAGTGTGTTACGCATCTATCTATGCTGCTTTCTACGGGAAACAGGGATGTGCTAGCTGAACTGCACAGAAGTGGAAGCTTAGCCACAAAACTATGAGACTGTTTCTACTATTAGGAGCGAGTAAGATGTGCTATGCACATCAGACATCCCTAATGGGAATGTGGCCTTTAGAATGAATTTAGTACATGATTTTAAACCCAAACATCGAAAATTTTCAGTAGCACTAAAAAAATTGCCATATAAAATTTTGACCAGAACTGAACTGTTGTAGGTGATAGCCTTCGTGGCGTAGCGGTAGCCGTTGCGCAGAGGCGCGGGTTCGATCCCCGCACAGTGCAAATATTTGTATGCATGAATATGAGTATTTGCACTGGTCTGGTCGTGCCTCGGAAAGCAGGTTAAGCTGTTGGTCCCGGTTGCCATACCAACATCTAGTGGCAGTCGTTACGGGTTGTTGGAGTCCTCAAAAGTCTAACAATTGGTCTAACTGCAATGCTTAGATATCGCCTTCGGGTTGTGGAGGTCAGACGGCAGTCGCTTAGCGGAAAATATCGAAGTTTAGCCAAAATCAGCAGTTAGACTGGTAAAGCGGACCCCAGACTAAAAAGCTGAAAAGCTACGGATGCGACTGGGATTAACGCTGAGATGATGACTGAACTGTTGTAGGAATCCAGAATTAGCTATTGAGTCTAAGATAATGGGTTATGTGTCATTATTCCTGCCACTCTGTATACAAATTCACATCATAATGGAGCAAGGACAGATATTTATATCTGTCTTTGCTCCTTTAGTCAACATGTGAGAATAATACAATAAAAAATGTAATGAAATAGCAATTTAGATCCTCAGAAAAATGATGATTAATGGATTGGATAATGGTAATAAAGGCCCTAAAACAAGGATGGAATCGGAATAGAATTGGGGAGGACTCACAGACTCATGCCTTATCGTATGCAATTGGAAACAGACAGGTTTGGGAACGAGGACCTTTAACTTATTCATCACTGTAGTTTCTTTTCTAACCTAACATTCTCATTTTAAATATAATTTTATTTATTATCTACCCTTTTCTTGATTTACAATACTTGTATGACCGGTGAACAGCTGCCCGCAATGTTTTGTTTTTTAATTTTTATTTTTTCTTTCGATACGGACGTCAAATATGTCAATGTCACATTTGCTTTTTTTTTGGGTTTTTGTCAGGGCCTGGCACCTGGCTTGTCACATTCGGTTTAGTTGCCAGTGAATAGTGATTGCACAATCAACTCAAATCAACACTCGACACGAACACGACGGGAAAATAGAACTGTCAAAGTCGCCAATCAAACGTCATAACCACTGTCATGGCTACCTTAATAAAGGGTTATCTCACTAACTAGCAATAGACTTATAACTAAAAGTTAATGTCATCTAAAGTTAATATAATAATTTTATGTGTCCTGCGAATTATTTTAATTTTGAACAAAATTATGTTATAGATTTTTTTAAATAATTGTTATACCCTGTTTTTGTTTGGCATTTTGGGCGCTAAAACTAACACAACCACTGCACTTTTGTAGCTTTTAGGCTGAGGCAGCACTACGGTTAAACCGCGGTGGTTTTTATTCGCGTGAATTTGTGCCCCTAGAAGACTAATGCAAGCGGCCGCACCTGCGGTATTTTCCCGCGAGCATTTTGTAGCGAAAAAATCAGTCGCGGAAAAAAACCGCAGCCGTTTTTAACCGCGTGAATTTGTGCCCCTAGAAAACTAATGCATGCGGCCGCACCTACGGTTTTTTCCCGCGACTGATTTTAAAATCGTGATTTGCTACATAATGATAGCGGGTAAAAACCGCGCCAAATTTTGTAATCTATAGAACTTAGTTGACGCGCACGCACTTGCGTTAACCGCGGGCGGTTTTTGGTCAGTTTTCGATAGACCGTCTTACAGAGCAGAGCGTTGGCGCGCAATTTCAACCATGTTATGCACCGAGTCGGAGTCTGTTTTAAACGATAATGAAAGTTTATCTCAAAACATCATCGTGGAAGTACAGAAAAGACCAGCTTTATACGACACTACTTTGCTTCAATATAGCGATAGAATTATCAAAAATAAACTTTGGTAGGAAGTGTTTCAACAAGTAGTAAATAATTGGATGACACTGTCGGAGGCTGAGAGAAAAAAAAAATAAGCTTATTATTTTATTAGTGTTTATTTATTTCAAGTATATATATAAATATTTAAGAACTCAAATTACTGTCGAACTCTTAAGGTTGAAATGAAGCTGGCTACTGACATCCTATAGTAATTAAATAAATTATCAGGACCTCTACTATAAGGTGTTAGAACCATCATTAAACCGTTGTAAGAAAGGGATAGGGCTATTCATTCTGTATAGCTCCATCTTTGTCTGACACTGGAACTATGATGGTTTTAACAGATCATAGTAACCCCCTGGATGGTCTCTTAAGCTTTGATACTTCTTATGAACGAAATCTTTCCCAAATCTACGCCCTGTAAGTGGATGGATCCAAAATTTTCAAAATTTACGTTGACGTCTTTTTTTCTATTTCTTATTATCAGAGCAATAACACATACTGCTACCTCGAAATCCATCCTCAGACTGCGGGTCGTTTCACGTTTTTTAATCGTGGTGTGTACATCTCAAGCGGTTTCGCGGTTGTAGCGGTTAACCGCTAGCTGAAAAAAATCGCAGTGCGGCCTCAGCCTTAAACAGGGAATACTGCATTAGGCTGGGGCTGCACTACGGTTAAACCGTGGCGGTTTTTAATCACGTGAATTTGTGCCCCTAGAAAACTAATGCAAGCGGCCGCACGGGCCGCACCTGCGGTTTTTGCCCGCCAGCATTTTGTAGCGAAAAAATCAGTCGCGGGAAATAACGGCAGCGGTTTAACCGTAGTGCGGCCTTAGCCTTAATCAGCCTCCAGAGTGCAGTACTAACGCCAAAGAAGTTACATGGCAATTCTTTTTAACTTTTTTTTGAGTCGAATAATATTTAAAAAATACAGCAAAAAATCATATTTCCGTCATACCATTCTGCAAAATTCGTCTTCAAACTCGCACCACGGTTGCGAAGCTGTTTCTTCATATAACTCAGTACGACAATGATACGAGATTGTGTAATACTGCAATTTCTTTACTATACGTGCTTGATCCCTATTGCTATCTTTGCTAAATACTATTCTTGTTACTTAATGCTCACACAAAAATAGGCACTGGAATAGTAATTATTATAGTTTTATCAAACAAAATTCACAAACAAGACTACACAAGTATACAACAAAATTAAACATATATTCTGCCGTCATAAGGAAAAAAGACGCATCTAACATTTTTTTTTCCAAATTGAGTTACATGCATATTCTAAATCAGTAAAAAAATGGCATACACCAATATTTTTATATTTCGCATAAAAAAATGTAGATGCGTCTTTTTTCCTTGTGACGGCAATATTATTGTTCTGTCAACACTGAGGATCAAAGTTCAGATCACTTTAAAATCAGTGTGACCATATGTGGCAGGATCCTGCCTTTTTGGCAGGTTTAGCCCTTTATTTTACTCTCTGGCACTTTTGTTTGACGTTTTAGAAATCTGGCAGGATTTGGCACTTTCGGCAGTATTAACAATATAGTATAGCCGCTAGCCGCTACAGCCCACAAAAAGAGTAGGATGCAGTATCCAATTCAAATTCAAATAATACTTTATTCAAGTATGCTTAGATACAAGCACTTTCGAATCATTAGTTACAACCAGAGAACAGAGCAATTTGTTGTTAGGAACAATACAAAATAAATAAAATAATAAAAATCCTAAAAAGAAATGTCAAAAGAAAATAATGTTGAATGTATCTAGACAAAAATTCTTATGTCAAATTAAAAAAAAAATAATTTAGAATGTTTCTAGAAGGAAATTCTAATGCCAAAATATAAAAAATTAAATTATGGTTAAAAAATTAATACCTTAAGAGGTAATGGTTCAAAAACAAGCCGAATGCTGCTTGTGAAAGGATATTCTTGAAAATCAATCTGATAAAACAAAAACGCCGAACAGATTTATTAATGAACATGTCGCCTCTATTTTAGTTGTTAGACAGGGCATTAGTGAATATGGTGACTGCGTTTCATTCCAGCCAACTAAAGAAATGACAAAAGCGATGTATAAAGAAAGTGATCCAGAAGAATACGATGCTAATAGGAATGTGTAATTTAATTCAGTTCACTTTTAGACTTTAAGATCTATTATTTATCCTACTAATATACATATAAAGCTGAAGAGTTTATTTGTTTGTTTGAAAGTGCTAATCTCAGGAACTACTGGCCCGATTTGAAAAATTCTTTTTTCGTTTAATAGCCCATTCATCGAGGAAGGCTTTTGGCCATATAGCATCACATTGCAACCAATAGGAGCGGAGCATTTAAAAAAAAAAAGCCTGTGAATCCGTGTGGCACAGCTAGTTTTAAATAAAACTTCAAAAAATAATGTGTTTATTTATTTTAAACTTTTAAATTATATTGGCATTATTTTGGCATTTTGTGCTTTTGATTGTGGCAGGATTTGTCAGTTTTCTTGTCTAAGTGGGGCAGGATCTCTAATTTAAGGTTGGTCACACTGTTTAA
The DNA here is from genome assembly GCA_017933935.1 of Sesamia nonagrioides. NCBI lineage: Eukaryota > Metazoa > Arthropoda > Insecta > Lepidoptera > Noctuidae > Sesamia > Sesamia nonagrioides. Next base: position 62,871 of record JADWQK010001979.1, read on the forward strand.
AATATATAAGCTTCAGAAAGCGGCAACACTGGTTCAGTCGAAAAATTTTCTCTTCGTGGAAAGTTGTGGTGCCGGTGAAAATTACGATCTACTAATTTTGAAAACATGTGCGATAATCATCTGTGACTGTGAATAAGTTTTGTCGTTGTTATTTAAACAGTTTTCAGTTTGTAAACGTTTCTAAAATTTATTCAAGATGAGGTTAGCGGGGGCTATTTTCTCCAATGTTACGAAAATGCTTGATTTTTACTCGCAATTCAACCCTTCGCCGCTGTCTATAAAACAATTTATAGACTTTGGTAAGTGATATTATTATTATTACTTTTTATTATGATTTCACAATAAATTGCTGTCACAACAAGGTCGGAATTTTCACCTGACCATATTATTATTTGTGTATTTTATTTTTCGTTAAAAGTAGGTAATTATTGAGGGACGAATGGACATCCTGCTGTAATTCTAGGGCTTCCAGTACCCTTTTGGAAGTTTGAAACAAACTGTACGTAATTTTTAACAAGTTCGTCGTGAATCGTATAAGTTTTTTTTTTATTAATTATGTTTTTCGACCTTTGCACAAACCGCAAGCGTTGTATTTAGCAAGACCATTCATTTGGATTAAATTAAATATTCATACTCATACATAGTAATCACGTACCTATCTGCGCCATGAATTCCCATAAAACAATAATAATAAAATATACAGAAATGTTTTGTTTTTCTATTAAAAACTGAATATATTGTTGTGCCAATGTATAGTATGTAATAAATAATGCTTAGGTCAAAATTGCCTTAAATGTAGTGAAATTAGTATTCAACATAATTTTTCCCTCCCACTGCTGTCCCAATGGTGAGCATGGAGTGGGCACTTTGCCCAGTGTTGCCATTTCCTTCCAAACTTTTGTATTTCACCTTTTTTTTTTGTCTTTTCAACAAACTTCTTTTTTATCATAATTATTGCTGAATAACAAATTCCCAATATTCTGCTGTAATTTTTTTCTATTACTTAAATGGTTTTATCTGTTGTAGTTAGACACTGTATTTTTTCTGTGTTTTGCTGAATTTTTGTGTCCTACCTACCTTCTTACTTTAATAATTTCTAGTCCCTTGATTAAATAGGTTGCATTTACATTTAAACAAAACCAATATACCTTCATTTTTATGGTAACTTATTAGATTCTTTTATGTAGTAAATATTAATTTAAACGCAAATGTTCTCAGGATAAATTACACTGAACTTAAGAAATTTGTTGACTGGAATAAAATAAACAAAAAACATCCCTGATTGTAAAGAAATTAAAGTACTCATTTTCCAGAAAGAAATTGTACTTCATAAAATTTGTAGGACAATTCAAAAAAGTTTTTTTAATAATACCAGTACCTATTATCAATAAAAAAGTAGTTTAAGTTCTCATATTTTCATATATGCTTATTTATTCCATTTTCCTTGCAAGTAAGTAATAAAACTAAATATATATTTTTTTTCCGTAATAAAGTTCAGCCACAGCCATGCTTCGAAGCAAGTTTGCATCAAAAAAAAAAAAAAACCTGTGTACCTTACTTCTTAATTTTAGTGCTCGCTTTTACTTATTCCTGCAAAAAGTTAAACTAATCAGATCACATTTTTAGAAACAAATAAAAATGTAGAAGAGTCTTATTTCCGTACTTATTTTATTTTCCTTCAGCTTCAAATAATAAAACCTTAAAACTATTTACCTTAACTATTCTCATAATAATAATATTATGTGGCCCATATTTTAATTACCTACATAGGTTGTACCAGTGCACTAAATTAGGTTGCTGACTCACTGCAGTGTCTGTTTTGTTATGCATTGTGCAACACTGCATTTAACTGGACCATCACTAGGGTTGCCAGTATTTTAACTACCAATACTCAAACCATTTTTCGCTAGAATATTTTTTTTAAAATGAGTGTTTATGGATGATTATGTGTAATTATTTAAATACTAATTTATTTGTTATGATTGATCTTAGATCCCATTCGGAAACAGTTAATCAAAAAAAAAGAAAAAAAAAAGATCCGACAGGCTAAGAAAGTAGGTACATCGGGATTTGGGACGCAACATGAAGGGCGGGTTTTTTGGGAGACTTGTAATTTTTAATTTTGACATTCAAAAAGTGTTGATTTTCAGCCTAATGTTAATAAATGACTTAAGAATTCTTAGTTTAGGCGCCCTAACTAATGTTATAGCTGTAAATACGGACCTCCCGATAGCCGCCTAATATCCTTTACGAAGGTAATATAGCAGAATACCCACATTTTCGCCTGAATTAAACTACTACTAGGTACTGATGAAAATTACTTGTTTGTTATTCAATTACGTTATCACAAACACACTCTTCATGCATCACTTAAAAATATGCTTGACGGAATTAAAGAAAGATGATAAAATTTTAAAATAATTTGTAGGTAGGTACTTATGCAAATTGCTAAAACGCTTTGTAACGCTACGATTTCGGAATCAATTAAAAGCGATGTGCGCCATTCGGAAATTGGGTTCCGTTGCGGACTGAACGTCTGCCGGGAAATGCTCAATACAACTCAATATAATGCATAACATGTAACTTCCCTGATTTCAGAACGATTTCATATGATACAAAAGAGAATTAATCGACTCCTCGCCACTCGACATTATTTGCAGATGTTCGATATCCAAAAAGTCTATTATCAAATCTCTTGAGTCTGATTCTTAAAAATATGGAACGTTATTTAAAATTAGAATATTCTATTTTAATGAATAATAAAGGAAAGCCCTTCCAGCCAGCCATGCATAGAAAAAATAAAATGCTACTGAGTACTGTTGGTAAACAAAACGATTCGTTTTTTGTATGATATGATATAGTTATAAGAAGTAGATAAACCTTCATTCCCATATATATTTTTTCGGTGTCGTATGAACGTGAAATGAAACAGAAATTAACCTACACTCAAGCAGAGTTCGATGTGGACTCATCAAATGAACGACAACAAAAATACAAATCTCCAGCGGCAAACAAGAAAACACAGGCGTGTCTTTTCACCGCCAAAAGGAGCCCGTTCACCTTGGCCCCTACTTTTCGGAATGTGTCCTTGGAGTGTTCCGACCGCCTTCAGCTTTTGGGAGTTGAGATTTCCTCGAACCTTAACTTTGGGCGGTTCATTGAGTCCAAGGCCAAGGTGGCTGCCAGGAAACTTGGCGTTATCGCAAAGGTCCGGCAGTACTTCACACCTGGGCAGCTTCTAATGTTATACAAAGCACAGGTCCGTTCGTGTGTGGAGTACTGCAGCCACATTTGGGCTGGTGCTGCCAAGTGTCACCTGGCCACTTTGGATTCAGTGGAGAGACGTGCAAAGAGGCTGATTGGTGACCCTGATCTAACTCGAGTTGGTCTCCAAAGCCTAGAGCACAGGCGTAGAGTAGCCAGCCTTTCGGTGTTCTATAGGATGCATTTCGGGGAGTGTGCGAGGGAATTGCATGATTTAATTCCCCCATCTCCGTTCCACCAGCGGACGACCCGTCGTACGGCTGGTTTCCACCCTTACGTTGTTAACACCACTACGATCCGGACGAAGCGTTTCGCCTCCTCCTTTATACCGCGTACATCGAGGGACTGGAACAATTTGCCAGCGGCGGTGTTTCCGTCAGACTACAATTTGAGTGTCTTCAAGGCTAGAGTGAATAGGCTCTTAATAAACTAGTGCGCTTTACCATCAACGATTGCGTCACTGCTTACCATCAGGCAGGATTGCGGTCAAGCGCTGGTTTATAATAAGTAAAAAAAAAAAAAACAAACTTCTTAACCCACTAAGGTCTGTATTACAGAATCTCATTCAAAACTCAAGCTTTACTTAAATCTCGTTTGAAGCTATTTGATTGGTTGAAACTAGTTTTAAGAATCGCTTAAATCTTGAGTAATTTTCTGTAGTGTGGCAGTTGGAAAACATTAATCGCATTCTTTATGTCGTTGCGCAGACAATTTTGGAACTTATATCTTAGCAATATGCTTCAAAATGATTCAGATTGTAGCGGTACTTACGAAACGCAACAAACAAATAAGCGTCATACTGACGTCACAAGAATTCTACATCTCGCAGTTGACTTTACCGTGCAATTAGCATACATACAACTTCCCAACTTCAACCGGAGGGCAAGTGCCCGCCAGACATAATTTTCGGTGGTAGGCCATAACATCGGCTGCTGGCAGAAGTTACCACCCACCCGACAAAGTCTTGCCGCCAAGCGATTCGTCGTGTTCGGCATGAGGTCTGGTGAAGCCGTACGGAGGACGGGTCTGCATAACACCCGCCTGGTCGCAGGATCCCCCTTTTCTATGGAGGATGAGTGAACTTTACTTCCTGTTCCTCATGTCCTCCACAAGATGATAGCGTGTTTCGCATTTAGGGTGCAGTTTTGACAGCCCTGATTCTCCTGCCAGCAACGAGGTATTAAGTTTTGTTATTGTTACAGAATCCGGGTTTTGTCTGTCTTCTCCCGAGTATCATGTTGCATTCGCGTGTAATACAATCCATGACCTCTTTGTCACAAGTGGACAATATCTTTATTATATTTTATACGGAATTTCGTGAAATTATTTATTGCATTGTAAAGTAATATAGTTTTATTAGGTGTTATCACATTTACACGTGTAAATGGACGCATAAAATATGTAACATACCTACATATTATAATAACATCATGAACAAAAATATTGATTCAAAATTGTCGGTTTATTATAGTCTATAGCAGGGGTGTCCAAACTAGATGGGACCCAAGGCCAATAAAAAATACTAAATACATTGGTGGGCCGCAAAATATTTGTAAAAATAAAAAACTGTTTATAATGATTTGTTATTTTATTTAGTAGGTAGATAACCTACTGTTTTGTTAATTTGTCTTTTACAATTCTGTCAATATCAACATTAATATTAGTAGTAGCTAGGCGCAGTGCATGCTTAAGTGAAGTATCTGTCAATGAAGACCTGTATTTAGACTTAATAAACTTCATTGTCGAATATGCACTTTCACAAAGGTAGGTACTGCCCATCATCGAGCCCATTTTTTGTCCGAAATTCGTCAGTTTCGGGAAACGTTCAGCGAGGAGTTTAAAAAAATCAATGCCTGTTTCTGTTCTGCCCTTGTAAAAGGGGTCTGATTGCAGATCACACAGTTCCAGTTGATAATCAATGTTTACAGTCTCAACTGCGATTGTTAATGGTTGAGTGAAGAGTGCTATATCACTCTCAATTTTTTCAAAATCTGCGAAACGCCGCTCAAATTCGACGATTATTTCGTCCATGTATTTGAGGTGGTCCAAGAAATTACATTCTTCAAAATTTTTCATCTCTAAATAATGTTCTTTACAACTTGGAAAAAAAGAAAAATCATCTTGTTGTAGAGACGTCTTGAACAATTTAAGTTTATTTCTGAATCCATTCACATTTCCATACAGGTTGGCTATATTGTGGTTTTTACCTTGCAATTTTAAATTTAACTCATTCAAATGTTGCGTCATATCAGTTAAAAACGCAAGATCAGCCAGAAACTGAGGATCTCGCATTTTATCTTGTAGTTCAGAAGTGTCAGACGATATCTCATTTTTTAGAAATAAAGGTATTTCTTTTCGTAAGGCAAAAAAGCGTTGCAAGCACTGGCCAGCACTTAGCCATCTGATTTCTGAATGCAATAGTAAATCTCCATAATTTGCATCGATTTCACATAAGAAGTCTCTAAATTTTCTATGTGTCAATGATCTGTTTCCACCTCTAATCAAATTGGTTATCCTTATAACAACTTTCATAGCATTCATTTGGCGCAACGATTTTCCACACAAGGCTTCTTGGTGTATGATACAATGGAACAACGGGCAATCAATGCCATTTTGTATTAGAAGTCCCGCAAATCCTGTCACTTTTCCGGTCATAGCTTTTGCCCCGTCGGTCACAATACAAGAACACTTACGAAATCCTCCATATTCTACAATAGTTTTGTTAACTGCTTCAAATATATCACTGCCTTTAGTTGTTCCATGAAATGGTATTAAATCCAGCATTTCTTCCGTGATTGTAAAATCTTTGGAAATGCAACGTATGAAGATTATTAATTGACTGACATCGGTCTGGTCGGTACTTTCATCCAAACATATTGAATAATATTCGCAATCTACAAAGTAATCACATAAACTTTTCGTAATATAATTACCCATGTCCTCTATTCGTCGCGCCACCGTTTGGTGAGATAATGCAACAGATTCAAACTTTTCCGCTAATTTCGGCTGCATAAAGCGTTTAGCCATTTCAACTGCGCATTTTTTATTAAAGCTCCATCACTAAATGGTTTTTTAGCTCTGGCTAATTGTAATGAAACTTCATATGAAGCAGCCAAGCTTTGTTCATTTTCAGTACTTACTTTTGAAAACATACTTGTTTGCTGTATTAGTTTTTTTTTGTACTCAGCCACCATAACTTTTCTTGCTTCACCGACATGTTTTTTATACTTTTCTTCATGTAAAGAAGTATAGTGTCGCTTAACATTATATTCTTTACTTACAGATAAAACTTGCATACAAATCAAACACTGAATTTTATTGTTATTGTTGGAAATAAAGTAGTCTAACTCCCATTTCTCATTGAATGAACGTTTTTCTTCACTTAACTTCCTCTTCTTTGTAGACATGATGAAGTTAAAAGTTTTTTATACGCAAACACAAAGCGAACAAACTTTAAAATAATGTTAAAGTCTTTTTTAACACCCTTGCTCGTAAAGCTGATGTAATCCCACCGGTTTTAAATATGTAAAGCGGGAAATAACAAACGCGTGTGTTATCAAAGCAAATAGTTAAGTTATAGTCCATACAAATTTCATAACAGCATTATTTGTCATTTCAAATAATTATGGAACTGATCGCCGCCGCGTGGCTCTAGCCAGTGAGCAGCGCGCTGTTCCATATTTGAAATGGCAAATAATAATACTAATGGCGGGAAAGCAACAGTGTGCATTCACAGATTGAGTTTATTTAAAATAACTGATGTCCTATTTGAAATAAACAAATTTGTATTTGTTTGTATTTAAATGAGTATTTGTAAAAAAAAAAACCAGTTTATTCGGTAATTTAAAAACTTGACTGCATGCTCTAGCATCTTTGCCAACATTTTCACGCAGCTACGGCAGAAAATAAACCTCGCGCCATTTTTCTCAAATTTTCTTTTCTTTGTACTTGTATTCTGAATATCTTTTTTTTCTGTTTCCTCGCAAGTGTGTTAAAAAATGTCGTACGATATACGTGCGTATTGGTTATAACATGCTCGGCTCAATTACACCCTCGCCTTCGGCTCGGGCTGAAATTCCGCCTCGCATGTTATAACCATCATTACGCACTAATATCGTAATGTACTATAACCTGAGAGTAACCTTGCGTAATCAAGACTTTCGTCGCGTTGAATGACAAGTGACAAACAAATGCCCAATGAACGATGCGCGGTAGTAGGTACACGTATCTTGCGTTCGGGGAATTCCCCGAATTCTCGAGTGAATAGTGATGTGAGCAACGTAATCGAACATACCCAAAACATTCGATTTTGATGCGAGAAAAATAATTTGCTTGTTAATTTTGGAAACCGGACTTTTTTTGAAGTCAGTTAAAAAAGGTTCTACGGGCCGCAATCAAACAAGCCGCGGGCCGCATGCGGCCCGCGGGCCATGGTTTGGACAGCCCTGGTCTATAGGAAGCACGGTCAAGGAACGGTCAGACTAATCCATAAGTTTAAAGCCGCTCAGCGAGCTATGGAGCGGGTATGCTGGGCGTCTCTCTGAAGGAGCGCATCAGAAATGAGGTGATCCGACAGAAGACCAAAGTCACCGACATAGCTAAGAGGATTAGCAAGCTGAAGTGACAATGGGCAGGTCACATATGCCGCAGGACCGACAACCGTTGGGGTAAACGGGTCCTCGAGTGGAGACCGCGTCTCGGCAAACGTAGCGTAGGACGCCCTTGGGCGAGATGGAGCGACGACATCAAAAAGGTGGCTGGTAGTGGCTGGCGGAGAACTGCTCAGGATGGAGTTTGTTGGCGTGCCATGGAAGAGGCCTATGGCCAGCAGTGGCCGAGCAGAGGCTGATGATGATGATAGGAAGCAGTAAGCAAGCATAGAGCTCTGTTCGATCTGTCACTGTAATAAGACAAGAATACATCATATTTTATCAACTCGACCTAGCAATGCGACATGCACACATGGGACAGAGCATGAATAAACTCGATTTTCGAACTGAAAACTGCTCTTCGTATTTCATCTTACTTGAAATTTCGTCGCACATGAGATGTCTATATGGCCTGTCCTCACCTCGGTTCGTTTTCGCTTAGCGTTCTGTTCAACCTACTTTTTGTTTATAAAGGATTATATCAAAAGAATTCTGAAGCATTCAGTGCAAAATGTAAAGAAAACAAGCCAGTAAAATACTCCGAATCCTATTGCCAGGAAGTGTACAGGGATCGCATTCACTATGGCACAATCAGAAATCTTAGATCTGTGAACCCAATCAACGAAACCGCCCGAAATAAACGCGAGGTTCGTGTGATATTGATTACATAAGAAATGAAGGTAATTTCGAAGTCAGAAATCATTGATTGGTCTAGTGAATTCAGGCCCAGGTATACTTTACTTTTGTTAACTAGCGGCCGCCAGCGACTTCGTTCGCGTGGAGTTAGTTATGCTCCGCTCCTTTTGGTCGCAGCGTAACGTTATATAGCCTAAATCCTGGATTAATGGGCTATTCAACGCAAAAAGAATTTTTCAAATCGGACCAGTACCTAGTTCCTGAGATTAACGCGTTCAAACAAACTCTTCAGCTTTATAGATTATTTATAGTATACTAGCTTTCCGCCCGCGGCTTCGCCCGCGTAGAGTTCGGTTATATCGCGCTTTTTAGATTTCCCTCGGGAACATCAAATTTTTCCGGGATAAGAGGTAGCCTATGTTCTTTCTCAGGGTCTAAAGATTGTCTGTGCCAAATTTCATCCAAATCGGTTGAGAGGTTTAAGCGGGAAAGCGTAACAGACAGACAGACAGACAGACAGACAGACAGACAGACAGACCGACAGACAGACAGACAGAGTTACTTTCGCATTTATAATATTAGTATGGATTACTATATAGTATATTCAATATACAGATCTGTCCAGCAATCAATATCAAATTTATTAAAAACACATTACACAGAGCACGAGACCTAAGGTTAAAATATCGTCTACTTAATAAATACCCTTATACATGCTAGTGTATCCATCCACTCCATTATCCATACTACTAAGCTGACCCTCAGACATATTACGTTTACGTAACTGTAAGACGCAGGGATTCTAAAGGTTAGCTTACGTAACCGCCAGACCATAGGTGTATAAACTACAGTTGAAGTAAAGTAATAAAGATTTAAATACTTAAAGAGCTCGTCACGAAATATTGAAAATTGTTGAACAACTTTGTTTTCTGTGTTATCATTGTTTTACAAGAATCGTTGGAGCGTTGTTAGAATTTATTTCTTGTTGAAGGAAAGCTTTTGGATTAGTATCATTAGTGAAATTTGAATTCAAAATTTCTTGGCTGTATACAGAGTGGTGCTGACAATACGACAATAAATTAAACATCGTGTCCAAGCAAGTAACGAAACCCTAGCGCGATCGCATATAAAATTTGACTGGGTTCGGAATTTAGTACCGAATACCTCCCTAGATGGCGTTGGCGTCGAATTAGATCGCGCTATGGTTTCGTTACCAGCAATAGTATAAGAGGTTTGGATTTTTATAATTTGAGAGTGAGAGCAGCGCCTCTATTGTGATTTACTGTAATTAAATTAATATTATACGGGTTGGTACAGTAGTCCAGTAGTATCATTTAACTAGAGTTGTTCAAAACGGCTATAAAAAAATAGCACGCTATAGACTATAAACTATTAATTTATAGCGCGCTATTAAATGCGCTATGTTATAGCGCGCTATAAATAAGAAAGCACGTGGACGTCCAGCAGGCGCGATAATTCTTGCAACACGCTACATTTCATAGCGTGTTACTTTACATAGCGTTCTTCAATACATAGACCGCATGCTATAACGGAACGCTAAAAAAAAGCAATATAGAAAGATATCAATGAACTCTCTTTCATACTTTTCAGGCTTAGGACTGTCTATAATTGGTAAAGGTTATTCTAACATTAATTTTAATAAATCGTAAATCAAATATAGGCGTATTTAAAAGTTCATTGATTGTATATATACAAAAAAACAACTATTTACATTATACACAGATATATACAGTAGTTCTTCTTTAATTTATATTTTATTTACATTTAAAAACATTAGTTGAACTGCTTTTGTAGTAGACAACCGTGTTCCTCGATTACTGATAATATATCCTGATTTCGAAAAAATAAATTTAAAGTGACAATAATTACAAATAGCAGTCTTGCTGCCGTCTGCAGATTTTTCAAAAAAGTTCCAGATTGGCAAACCACCACCTTTGCGATTAGACATTTTTACATAGAGTACACACTAAATAATATCCACTAGTTCGTTTTGCAACAGAATTATATATTAATATTTACACACACTAATAATACCTTTGCAGCCACTAAATAATCGTCACTAGTTCGTTTTTCAACAGAACTTTATACTAATATTTACACTAACAATTAAGATCGCGCGCGATGAAAAGCGTGCTCCGACAACAAACATACATTTATAGTCCACACCGCTCACGCGATTACTGACTGCCCGTATAGCGCATAGCGCCATTCTATAGCACGCTATATTTCATAGCGCATAGCGCAGATAGCGGCCAGCGCCCGCGGAGAGCAGGCGCGCGCTGTGCGAGTCGTTAGATCAATTTCATTCATAGCGTAAATAGCGTTATAGCGTCATAGCGTCTTAACGTCCACCTACATAGCGTGCGCTATGCGCTATGAAAAAATAGCGTGCTATAGAATGGCGCTATGCGCTATATTAACCACCTCTACATTTAACCATCCTCTCCAAGTCGACCTCGGTCGTATACATGGTCCTTCGGAGTCGGATTGGCCGGGAGTGTTTTGTGGTGGTCTCCGGTGGTGGTAAAGACTAACCACCCTTCGCGTCATTACTGGGCAGTGGATCGCTGTCCAGAGCATCCCCTTCATTGGGGTACCAGGTGAGAGGTACCTGAAGGTGGAACCGGAAGGAGCCGGGAGCAGCTGGTGGTGCAGGCGGTGGAGCGTCACTGGTGGGCGGCAACATCTGGAGGGCGGCGCGAAGGCGGAAAGCAGAAGTTCGTGGACAAACAAGCAGAGGGCGCCACGTCTGTGGTGCAGGTCAACGCTACGTCATAAGTGTCAGTGAGTGAATTTAGTGGAAAAAATCGTGAGTACAATTTGCAATCTTATTATCAGGAGGAATTTAACTTAGAAGATATTAATCGGTGCCAGTCAATTTTGAGTTTTATTCTCATTAGTAAATTAACTTTGACATTCTTTAGTGATTGTGGACTTGTAAAATTTCAAAGAAAAAGTGGTTCATACGAGGAATCTATGCCCGATTTTATATAGAAATATACTTCAAAAAGACTTGTAAGATTTTAAAAACTTATCGGATACTGTCTTATACATTTGCGAAAGTATTGAAGTGCAAGAAGATTGTTTAGTGGACTATAGTAAATAATTAATTTCTTCTACCTTCAATTTTTGTGTTTTTTGCAAGTTGTTATTTTTGTTACTTTATTGTGTGTGCAATTTCTCGATAATTTGTATTTCTTGTAAATTGGTATTTTGTGTTTTCTTTTGTTCGGATTATTGTTTATAAAATGGATTCCTTAAATGACATCCAAGAAGACGTGAGGTCAAATATAAGTAAGGCTATAAATAATTTCAAAAAATGTTCAAAAGATCGTCGTACTGTGTCATATCTTGAAACACGATTAGAAAATCTCGAACAACAGTGGCAATTGTTTAGTAAAACTCATGTTACAATAATCAGTGAAATTAAAAAGTCAGATTTATATAGTTCAAATTACTATAAAAATTGTGTGTATGATGATGTCGAAGAATTATATATACAGTTTAAAAGTGAGTTAAAGGAATTAATATCGAAAAGTAACATCCAATCTGCGGAAGCTAACAGTAATCCGGGACCTAGTAATAGTAAGGAATCGATTAATTTTAGATTACCAGAGGTCAAAATACCAATTTTCTCCGGTAAATATCTCGAGTGGCAAACTTTTCGGGACTTATATGTAGGGTTAATTCATACCAACAACAGGCTAGATGATGCACAAAAAATGTATTATCTCAAGGGATATTTAACGGGAGAGGCCGAACAATTATTGAGAAATGTAAATGTCACTGCTGATAACTATAAGGCAAGCTGGGAAAAACTAGAGGCTATGTACAACAATAAAAGATTTATAGCCAACGGGGTCTTAAAACGTCTATTAGGTCAAAGGGCAATAACGGTAGAATCAGCTTCAGATATCAAAACATTAATTAGTACTACAACGGACTGTTTGCGTTCCATAGAAAATTTGGGTATTAATGTTTCTTCCTGGGATATCTTGATAATTTATATAGTAAGTACCAAGCTAGACACAGAAACACGGAAAGCTTGGGAGTTAAAGGTAGCATCCGAGCCCGCGGATGACCTGCCTACGTTTAATAATTTTAGTGAATTTTTAATAAGTCGCTTCCGAGGTTTGGAAAATCTAGATGATAAAATAGACAAACCCCCAAAAAATGCACAGTTATTTCATGTATTAAAAGACAAAAAACATGTTACTTGCGCGTATTGCTCAGCTGATCATCGGATTTCGTCTTGTCCCAAGTTTTGTAAAGAGTCATTGGATAGTCGTCGCAGTATAGTACAAGAGAAGAAATTATGTTTTATTTGCCTAAATAGTAACCACTCTGTCAGGTTCTGCAAAAATACTCAAAGGTGCCAGGTGTGTAAACGCCGCCACCATTCGTTGTTACACCCTACGGGTGTTGCTGGGTCGGTTTTTGGTGAGGGTAGTAATGCTGCTCAAGAGGGAACCTCATCTGCTAATGAGGAAAAGGTTATCGCCGCACATGTGCAGGATAACCCAATAGTCTCATGTTTTTCGACAGGAAACAAAAGGAACACGATATTATTACCCACGGCCTTAGTAAAGGCTGAGTCGAAACATGGGACTTATCGCGTGGTTAGGGCGTTACTGGATCAGGGATCTCAGGGATCCTTTGTAACGGAATCGATGGTCCAGTATCTAGGTTTAAAGAAAATACCTGTAAAAAATACGGTGTTAGGTGTTGGTGGTGATAGAAGTACCACTTCCACTGCAAGGGTAGAGGTGACGATTGGATCGAGAGTTGATCCAACGTTCAAACTACAGGTAAACGCTTACGTGCTAAAATCGGTCACAGCACTTCTCCCAGCTACCAAGGTAATCAAGGTAGAATGGGTAGACATAAGCGAAACTGATTTGGCTGATCCGGAATACTTCAGACCTAACAAAATAGATATTTTGTTAGGTGCTGAGGTGTACAGCCAAATTATTCGGGACGGGGTACAGACCAACTCCAACGGGACGCTCTTAGCTCAGGGCACTGCATTCGGCTGGATACTGTCGGGAGCGGTTGAAATGGACAATAGTCCTAACATGCGTTCACACATTACCGTGATGCAATCCAGTATCCAAGATGATGAAATGCTGAGAAAATTTTGGGAGTTAGAGGCGGAATCATCTGTAACAAAAAAGATGCTCACGGAGGATGAAGTCGCGTGTGAACAATTATTTAAGGATTCTACATTGCGTAATAAGGAAGGAAGGTATATTGTAAGATTACCATTACGTAATGCAGATCTAAGCGGTAAGGTTGGTGAGTCTAAGGCTATAGCTGAAAGGAGATTAAAAAGCTTAGAATTAAAATTAGGAAAGAACAGTAAATTAAAACAAGATTATGAAAAGGTGATACATGAATATTCAGAATTGCAACATATGGAAAAGGTGTCGGAAGATGAAAGAAAAAATAAAGAAGCTATATATTTACCTCACCACGCTGTCGTCCGGGACGACAAGGATACGACCAAAGTACGGGTCGTATTTGATGCTTCCTGCAAAGGGTCAAATGGTATGTCACTTAACGACAATTTGTTGATCGGACCAACGTTGCAGGCAGAACTTCGGCATATCATCATGCGTTGGAGATCGTACAAAATATGTTTGGTTGCCGATATTATTAAAATGTATCGACAAGTATTGGTTAACAGAAAGGATACAAAGTTTCAGCGCATACTCTGGAGGGATGGTCCTGAAAAAGCAATAGATGAATATGAATTAATGACAGTGACGTTTGGCACTGCATCAGCACCGTACTTGGCTGTTCGTGCTTTGCACCAAGTGGCTTATGATGAGTGTGAGGATAATCCTGAAATAAAGAAAATTATCCTGAATGATTTTTACATGGACGATTTGATGACGGGAGCTGAAAGCATAGAAAAAGGGATTCAAATCTTCAAGGAAATGAATGAAACTTTAGGTAAAGGGGGATTTAAGCTGCAGAAGTGGATGAGCAATAGTAAACAATTATTAAATAATATAAGGGATGAGAAAGGAATGAAAGATGAAGATTTAAAAATCAAAATAGATGATATAGCTAAGATACTCGGACTCACCTGGAACTCCGGCGAAGACTTCTTCCAATACACGCTGAATCTCCCGACGATAACCGAACCTGTAACCAAAAGAAAAATTATTTCTGACATAGCGCGTTTATTTGACCCTCTGGGATGGTTGGCACCCAGTATAATCTTAGCTAAAATATATATTCAAAAATTGTGGTTAGCTGGATTACAATGGGATCAAGAGATTCCAAGCAACTTATTATATGAATGGAGTACTTACCGTCAAAGCTTGGCTTCTCTGGGTCAGATAAGAATTTCTCGATGGTTACACACTAGCTCTGATAACATTAAGTTAGAGTTACACGGGTTTTCAGACGCTTCAAAGCTAGCGTACGCAGCAGTGGTTTACCTTAGAGTAGTAGATCATTTGGGCAACGTTCATACTTCTTTGATAACATCAAAAACTAAGGTGGCACCTATTAAACAAGTGTCTATCCCAAGACTGGAACTCTGTGGGGCAGTTCTTGTTAGCAAATTAATAGCGGAGGTAGGTTTAGTTATGAACGTACCAAAAACTGAATGGCACGCATGGACCGACAGTGAAGTAGTATTGGCATGGTTGAACTGTCATCCATGCCGCTGGAAAACCTTTGTGGCCAACCGGGTTTCAGATATTTTGACCACATTAGATACGCATCACTGGGCTCATGTATCTAGTAAGCAAAATCCAGCGGATTGTGCTTCTCGGGGGGTATCACCAACAGAGCTTGTAAATACGTCAATATGGTGGGATGGGCCGAGTTTCTTGAAGGAACAGGTCATTGAATATACAAGGCCAAAGCATCTGGTTACTCGTTTAGAAGAAGTGAAGGTGCATACGTCTACTTTTGACGTAAACTTTTGGAACAGATTTTCGTCCCTGTCGAGAATGATTCGGGTCATAGCTTACTGTCGTAGGTTCATGAGATTACGAGGGCACGGAATAAAGTCAAAACATTTGACTAAACTAGAACTAGACGAGGCAACAGAGACCTGTATAAGGAAATGCCAAGAAGAAGGATTTCCAAATGAATTAAAAGAATTAAGGAATAATGAGACAAAGAAAAAAATTAGTAATTTAAAATCGTTAAATATATTTCTGGATTCAAGAGAATTGATAAGAGTTGGTGGTAGGTTGGAAATGTCACAATTAGATTACCAGAGAATGCACCCTTATTTGATACCGAAGGAATCGTTTTTGACGGACCTGTTGATAGCGGACGCTCATCTAAAAACCATGCATGGGGGACCTCAATTAATAATAACATATTTACGGTTTAAATACTGGATCATAGGAGTCAAATTATTAGCCAAAAAATATGTAAGAGGTTGTGTGAGGTGCCTTCGATACACAGCTAAGACAAGATCCCAACTTATGGGACAATTACCTGCAGCTCGCGTGACACCGAATAAACCCTTTTTATACAGCGGGGTTGATTATGCTGGTCCGATACAAATAAGAGTATCCAAGGGTCGGGGTCAAAAATCCTACAAGGGTTACATAGCACTATTTATTTGCATGGCAACTAGGGCTGTGCACTTGGAGGCCGTTAGTGACCTTAGCTCGAAAGGTTTTATTACAGCGTTTAGACGGTTCGTGGCCAGACGCGGTCGATGTGCTAAACTTTATAGTGACAACGGCACTAATTTCATAGGTGCTGCAAAGGAATTGGCACACCTATTTCAAAAGGAAAAGGCACTTCTCCCTGAATTCGCCGAAGAGCTTGCCACAAATGGCACCGAGTGGCATTTTATCCCCCCATACTCGCCAAACTTTGGAGGTCTTTGGGAGGCCGGGATAAAGTCCACCAAGTATCACCTCAAGAGAGTGATAGGAGATTCTACGTTGACATTCGAGGAGATTACCACGGTGTTGGCCCAAATAGAATCATGCCTTAACTCGAGACCACTTTCCTATGTGGAGGACCAGGACAAATTTACCATTTTAACTCCAGGACACTTTCTGGTGGGTGAACCACTTGTGGTACCCCCGGACTCAAATTACGAACGGTCGAACGTACATAATTTACAGCGATGGCAATTGCATCAAAGAATGATGCAGAATTTTTGGCGTCGATGGTCGCACGACTACCTTCACCAATTTCTGCAACGGCATAAGTGGGCTTACAAAACACCAGAGCCATCTATTGGTGAGGTGGTGTTAGTTAAGGAGGACAATTTGCCCCCTGGCAAGTGGTTGCTAGGTAGGATCGAGGAAAAACATCCGGGATCGGATGGTGTTACGCGCGTAGTAACAATCCGGACACAGTCGGCTAAAATAAAACGACCGACGTCCAAGTTGTGCGTGTTACCAACAAATTAATGTTAAGGTTTATTTAAACATATCATGTTTTTGTTATTTGGTTTGTTATTTGTTTTTAAATGTTAAATGTTCTGTTATTAGTTTTTAAATTGCTTGTTAAATTGGTTAACCCCGCACCAGGGACATTGGCGCGCCTTTTGTTGACCTCAACTTAAATCGGCACGGTGGGCGGTAGTGAAGGACATAATCCAACATATGTCCTTGGTGGGCGGTATGTCCAAGCAAGTAACGAAACCCTAGCGCGATCGCATATAAAATTTGACTGGGTTCGGAATTTAGTACCGAATACCTCCCTAGATGGCGTTGGCGTCGAATTAGATCGCGCTATGGTTTCGTTACCAGCAATAGTATAAGAGGTTTGGATTTTTATAATTTGAGAGTGAGAGCAGCGCCTCTATTGTGATTTACTGTAATTAAATTAATATTATACGGGTTGGTACAGTAGTCCAGTAGTATCATTTAACCATCCTCTCCAAGTCGACCTCGGTCGTATACACATCGTGTACCTCAACACATTCTCAGTCTACCCTTAAAAAAATATATATAAATACAGGGAAACCTTTTTTCGAGTGCGCAAAAAAAAAATGGGTGGCTCAGAATCAATAACAGAACAAATCTGCATTATTAGTTTAAAATAAAAAAATCATGTTTTTGTCCGCCCTAAAATCAGCAAATGAGAGACACCAATTATTCATATTAATATCGTAGTATTAGCTTAAGGCTGCGTAGTGAACATGCGGGCGCGCGGGGGTCCTGTGATGTTCCCGCCGTCCCCACTCCGCCGAACATGAATGGGACCGCGTGCGGTGACCATAACATCGATTTCCTAATAAACATCTTTCTTTATCAATAACTATTTTTTTTGGTACTAAAACATATCAAAGTAATAATATTTTAATCTATAAAACTTATTTAGCTATAAGTTGACAAAGTTTGTGCACTGGATAAAATTTTATCCTGTATATCCATTAGATTAGTCACAGGAAATTATTTTTCATTTTTCACATTTTCTACATGTTCGTAAGGAAGCGGTTACAGGTTGATAACCGCCGCATCCAGCGGTACTAAACTATAATAATAATGGCGCGAAAAGGCAAGTCGATACAGGATCGCGCTGTCGCCCGCTGATCGAAGGTCATTGAACCAATATTTTAAAGGTGTTCTATTCCGGTTGCCATTTTATGCGATTTAGTTTCTTGGAAATTTTCATTTTTTTTTTTTTTTTTGATGCTAGGTTTTTTTCCATGGCTCAGGATTATAACTATGAACCAGCATGGTCTGTATTTACATTTTTGTCGTATTGCAGTACTCTGTATATGCCCATAAAGTTCGCGATTTGTCTCATTTTGTCTCTTTCTCGCGAAGAATGAGACTAGTCTCATTTTAGCCGTGTGGTACCCAGCGGAGTAGAATAGGCCACCCTCACTCTTACCGAGATGTCGTAGAAGGCGACTAAGGTAAATTCCGTGCAAAGGCACCAGCACACAGAGAAGGAAAACTCTGCAATTTATACCAAAACCCTCGCCAACCCGTCTGCCAAGCGTGGTAAGTACCTATGGCATTTACCCCTCATGTAAAAATGGAGGACGTCCCCAGTGCCCTTGCAGTGGGGACGTGAATAGGTTGATGAAGAAGAAGAACCAAGAAGATAGTCTCATTCCAGACGGCCTCTTTTTGCATCGGGGTGCGTTCTTTCTATTTTCAACTCTTTGCAGTATTGGGACGACTAACTTAGTCTCGTAAGTTTAAGAATGTAAGGTAATTTATTACGAGGTATAAAATTGCCATTTCTGTGACACTAAAGAAGAAATAATGGCCATAACAGTTTCAGCTTTATTTCAAAGTAGATAATCTTGTCTAGTTATAGATTTCCCTTTTTCCGAATCCTCAACTTCATCATCAAGTTTTTTTTTTTATCGTCCCCCTGCTGGGCACAGGTCTCTCATATAGAGAATCACCACGCTTGCTCAATGCGGGCTGGCGATTTCAGACTTAAAGTCCAGGTTTCCTCAAGATGTTTTCCTCAAATGTACTTAATGTCATCAAAATATGTATGAGTTATGAACCTCAATTCACGACCCAAATCATATTTCAAACATTGTGATCGAAGCTTTTGCAGCTTTGGAGTCTGGGGTCCGCTTTACCAGTCTAACTGCTGATTTTGGCAACTTCGATATTTTCCGTGAAGCGACTGCCGTCTGACTTCCACAACCCGAAGGCGATAACGAAGCATTGCTGTTAGACCAATTGTTGGGCTTTTGAGGGCTCCAACACAACCCGTAACGACTGCCATTAGATGTTCGTATGGCAACCGGGACCAACGGCTTAAGGTTCTTTCCGAGGCACGACCAGACCAGTGCAAATATTCATATTCATGTATACAAATATTAGCACAACGCGAGGATCGAACCCGCGCCTCCTTGCGCAGCGGCCGCGTTCGCTGTGTGCGTTCGCGCAGCGGAATGTTGTTGAATTTAAAGATTTTAAATATGCAGATATTTAGTGTATATAACGTCGTATAATTGCTTATGGTAAAGAAAAAAAAAAGAAATATGTGCACGCAGCCATTGTGGAGAAATTCACCAAAAACTGATTCCGCTGGGCGAACGTTGTCCTAGCGGAACTTTTTTTAATCCATTGACTTTAGAAAAAAGAGATCATGTGTCGTCCAAAAATTAGTGTGTATTTGTGTGTAATTGTGTATGTATGAATAAAATTTGTGCATGCATAGATTTCGGAGAAATTCAAGTTTCCGCTGCGCGAACGTTTGGGCATTAGCTAGTTTTCATATAAAGCGCTTACATAGAGAGCTGTAGAATTTCTATTGAATTTCTCCACAATGGTTGCGTGCACAAATTTTTTTTTACCATACACAATTATACGTGCAAAGAGGCTGATTGGTGACCCTGATCTAACTCGAGTTGGTCTCCAAAGCCTAGAGCACAGGCGTAGAGTAACCAGCCTTTCGGTGTTCTATAGGATGCATTTCGGGGAGTGTGCGAGGGAATTGCATGATTTAATTCCCCCATCTCCGTTCCACCAGCGGACGACCCGTCGTACTGCTGGTTTCCACCCTTACGTTGTTAACACCACTACGATCCGGACGAAGCGTTTCGCCTCCTCCTTTATACCGCGTACATCGAGGGACTGGAACAATTTGCCAGCGGCGGTGTTTCCGTCGGACTACAATTTGAGTGTCTTCCAGGCTAGAGTGAATAGGCTCTTAATAAACTAGTGCGCTTTACCATCAACGATTGCGTCACTGCTTACCATCAGGCAGGATTGCGGTCAAGCGCTGGTTTATAACATGTAAAAAAAAAAAAATACGACGTTATGTAATTTATAAATACCTGCATATTTAAAATCTTTAAATTCAACAACATTCCGCTGCACGCACACGCGTTCGCTACCGCCACGGGGGCTGTCAAACAATATGTCAATTGATAACGTAATGAACTTGTGTACGTGACCATTTGTGCGTTTATCAAACGCAGTTATTTATCTTTATTTTGTAAAGTTATGAACTGAATTGAAAGACGTTCTTGCTCACGTAGGCTCTCCAAACTTTTATGGAGAAAGAATCCGTGGGTTATGAAACAGAAGTCACGAATTCGTTTAGAACAGTTCGTAATACATATATTTGGTTTCTTTGACAAAGTAGCAGAAGTAAACACCGGATCTTAAGCATTTATTGTAATCTTAGGCCCGTATTACAAAACCTCACTCAACACTGAAACATTACTTTGAACTCCTTTGAAGCCATTTGACTAGTTGAAACTAGCCTTAAGTAATTCTTCAGTTCTCGAGTAAGGTTCGTTAATACAGCCCTTCTTCTTTTTCTTCAGCCTATAGAGGTCCACTGCTGGTCAAAGGCCTCCCCCAAGGCTTTCATTACATTGTGTTGTAGTTTGATATCCACAAGAGAAGCGCTACTGCCCGCTTCCATGGTGAGAATTCCCCTAGTCACCTCTTACGACAAACGACACCCACCAGAGGTTCTATTCTAAGCCCGGTACCGCACGGGTCACACAGCCCACAATTCGTTTTTATTTTGTTTGTCGACCAAAACTTTTTTTTTTTGTTCCTGGGTGGAAAATCCTCAATGGATGTCCGCCGCCCTGGGGTGGGCGACGGGGTCTGTCAGACTCCTATTGACTAAAAACCACCCCGGTGTTTCTCCAGTCACGTGCGCACGGAGCCGCGGGTGTCCCTGATTCTGCCGCGGCCCCACTATCGTGCCGGCCCGGTCTGTCCGGGCCTCGCCTCCTGCACGAGGTAGTGAGGTGTTAAACTACCCCGTGCATCGCCTCTGAGGCGCGCGCCGAAACTCGCGCGCACCTCCGCCTCGGGGTCCAACGAAAAGGGGGCGGGGACTTCCCCATGTCCCTCGCCCCTGGACCCATTCATGGAGGCCTGAAGAGGGCGTTATCCGCCCTTCCTCGGCGCCCGGTGCGTCTTCTGCGGCCCGGGAAGGGATTTGAGATCTCCCTCTCCCGTTCCGCAGCTTCCTTCTGCGACATCACGTCCTCGCAGAAGGACACCACTGCGTCCCACGACTCTGCGCTGCCGACCATCCTCCGCACTATTGTCGGTAGCGTGAGGTCGCCTCCTACTTCATTTGTGAGGACACGGCGCTGCTCCTCCCAAGCTACACACTCTGAGAGCGTGTGCTGCGCCGTGTCCTCCCCGCATTGGACGCAATGGTGACACCGAGCGTCCGGCTCCCTGCCTAGGCGACGCAGGTACTTGCCGAAACAGCCGTGCCCCGACAGTACCTGCGTCACCCTAAACGACAGGGAGTTGTCGACCAAAACATACGCTAAGTAAATTGTATGATAAAAAAATATTCAATATAACCCGTAAACATGTTTGTTATTGGTTTGCTATCTGCCAGAAGAACAATGTCACGTCTGTTTTTCTCTTTGAGAGGTCTACCCTCGTTCCATTTAATTGACGCTTGACTTGTAATATTAGTATGAATATATACATTATAAGTGCGAAACCTTTACAAGCCTATACAATGGAACCATCATCATCAACCTTTTATCGTCCCACTGCTGGGCACAGGTCTCTTCTCATACGGAGAAGGAATATACGCATAGAAAATGGAATGACATGGAAGGAGATATTTGTCCAGAAGTTGAACAAAATTAAGTAGTGTGACCTGACAAAAATGTCAACAAAAAATCTGGAATTCCACCAGTGAGTCTTTAGCCTAATATACACGCCTGACTCATAACTTACAAATTGGTGTCATATTGGCACTTTGTCAGTGTTAAGCTATTACAGAAAGCTTTTACGCTCAAGGTCGCATCAAGGCTGTACAAAGTTCACAGTAGTTTGAGCGGTGGACATTGAGATCGTGAGAATATAGGTTAGCCTCACATGTGTGGGCCGAATGACATTAATAAATATGGCGAAGTTTTATATAATGTGAACTCGTTGGTTTCGAAAAAATACAGAACGCCTCTTGCTACGATCCCCTTTTTGCTGTTGAATACTCCTTTGCTTCTTCTACATGCTGTACGTTAAATTTATAAAATACTAAATTTCCACCCGCGGCTTCGCCCGCGTGGAGTTCGGTTATACGAGTATATCACGCTTTTTAGATATCCCTCGGGAATGACAATTTCTTCCGGGATAAAAAGTACCCTATTATTTAATCCGGACTTCTTGCTTTACGTCTGCAAAGTTTCAAAACAATTGGTTCAGTAGTTACGGCGTGAAAGCTGAACAGACAAACAAACAGACTCACTTTCCAATTTATAATATTGGTATGGATACATGTGTATGCTTCTCGTCCCTATCCATGGTGTTTAGATCTTATCGCACTCCGAGTCGCAAAAGTTCCACATTCTTTGTTATTCTTTAGCCTATAGAGGTCCACTGCTAGACAAAAGCCTCCCCCAAGGCTTTTCACGATGACCAGTCTTGTGCTGCCAGCATCCATCGACTTCCCGCGACTTTCACCAGATCATCAGCCCACCTTGTTGGGGGCCTCCCTACGCTGCGTCTTCCGGTACGTGTCCCCCACTCCAGAACCTTACTGCCCCATCGGCCATCGGTTCTACGAGAAATGCCATTGCCCACTGCCATTTAATTTTAGCGACTCAAAGAGCTATGTCGATGACTTTGGTGCGTATGCGGATCTCCTCATTTCTGGCGGTTAGCATAATCCCAACATGCCAACCTGTGTCTATTGGTATTTCTCATCGCCAAAAATTATCTTCTATTAAACCTCATTAGGCAGCCATTCTGCTTCTTAGCGTGCCGATGACATTCTAAATGGATTCGGCTCAGGATTCTGCTATGATTGGCGGCTGTATCTGTAATGTGTAGATGACAGAACATGATATTAAGTGCCCCATCATTTGTGGAACGAGCACCAGTTTACACCGCGTGACGAATCGTTAATCTCATCCTGAACAGTATGCCTAGTATGAGTTTTCATTACGAGACTCGATCGTCGATATCGAGCGCGTTTGACGCTCTCATTGGTTGAGAGTTCTTACAACCTTGAAGTGGTCCAATCGTTGAGTCAAACGCACTCGATATCGACGATCGAGTTTCGTAATGAGAACTCGTACTAGGCCTACAGGTTTTCTTTGTTTCACCCAACAGTAGGGAATGTAATGCATTTTGAAACACACATCCTTAGTGCGCACGCGTTTTAGTAAACTAGGTAACTTGTGTAAAATGCTTTTAGACCCAGCGATATGGGTACCCGTATAGTCCACGGCTTTCGCATTGGAGCCCGAGGTTAGGTATTATACGCTGAGATGATGATGATGATGATTATATGGGCTGCCCATTGTCTGTCGTTCAATTTAATATTGAAACAAATACGATGGAAAATGACGTCTATTTTACGACGAAGTGTGGGCGAAACTGTTTACATTATTCATGATTTGTTACCGTTAAAGTCTTGTCAATATGGTGATAATAGGATCCGTCGGTTTTCATAAGAAAATTGATGTTTGTTAGACAATTTGCCTTACGTCGAATCTTATGTATTGTTATGGTCTAGGTGTATTCATGCTCATTAAGGGTTACGAGGTTTATTGACAACGATGGTACAGTTGATAGTAGGCAATAGGGATGTATCCTAGGTAAGAAAATAAAAAAAAATAATTAGTCCGTCTTATAGATAATAAAAAAAATTAAGACCCGTATTTTTTATTTTGTCGAAATCACCAAAAAGTACTGAGATATAGCGTATTAAAGTTACGAAGTGGGGGCCAATTACGTGACGCCGTGGTATATTTTGTACCACGGCGTGACGTCATGCGACATTTCAAATCAATGTATCTTCCTAAGTATTTGAATGAAAGAAAAAATAAAAAATACGTGTTCAATATTTTCTATAAATCTATCTGATGGACATTAAATTATTTTTTAGGATACAACCCATCTCTTGTAAATAAATTTAATTTAGTTTGTTACTAAATTAAATTTAAGTTCAGTGCATCTTTTTCTTTCCATTTCTATAAGAAAAGGACAGAAGATAAAATGTCAGTTTAGACCTGTCAAATTAGTGCGCTCCTGACGTAAACTGGCGTATTTTTAGTCGCCATGTTTTTTTTTTTTTTAGTGTGGCACTAGTTATGACTTTGTGCCAATTTCAAGTAAAATAAAAATCTTCAAAAGCTCTTCTTTCTTTCTCTTATGGCTTCGCACGGTTTGTGCATTTAGCCAATGTCACGTAATGAATTATTCAAGTCGAAAAAGACGGCCGCGAGTACCGAACACTCAAGAGGAAGTTTTGGTACAAAGCCATGATGTGGCCACTATGCTACAATATTTCACTGTTCTTTATGAATTATTCACTGAATGCACTTTTTACTACATAAATCACGCGTTTTTATTTAGTAAACGACACTAAAAATAATTTAAAAGTCCAATGAAAAATGAGCGTGGCACTCATCTTAGCTTCCCGCCAACACCTCAGTCGCCATGTTTATAATCGCGTCTAAACTGTCTTATGGAGTATCTTAGTTTGACAGGGTTAAACTAAAATGTTATCTTTTATCCTTTTCTTAACGAAATGGAAAGAAAAAGATGCACATACATTGATAAAATATTAAACTAAGGTAGATATGTCACTAGCGCACTAAAAATGAAGCGTACAAAAGGAAGTAAGTCCTGTATCTCGCTTTAGTCACTCTCGATACACTCGTAAAAACAAATGACAAACACTAACAGCGCAAACGACAAACACTAGTCATCTTTTTCTTCTCTATGCTTTAGATTGCGCCCCATCTCACTCACACTGTACCAATGTACTGGTCTGGTCGTGCCTCGGAAAGCACATTAGGCCGTTGGTCCCGGCTGGCATACGAACATCGAGTGGCAGTCGTTACGGGTTGTTGGAGCCCTCAGAAGTCTAACAATTGGTCTAACTGCAATGCTTAGATATCGCCTTCGGGTTGTGGAGGTCAGACGGCAGTCGCTTCACGGAAAATATCGAAGTTTATCCAAAATCAGCAGTTAGACTGGTAAAGCGGACCCCAGACTCTAAGCTGAAAAGCTTCGGATGCGACTAGGATTATCTCTGAGATGATCAATGATGAATTAAACGAGTTAGGTGCCTGCGACACAAAAATCAAACAAAGCGACAAAGAAAATTGTCAACCTTAGAACCATTAGGTCGTATGTATCATCATCAACTTTTTTTTATCGTCTCACTGCAGGGCACAGGTCTCCTCTCATACAGAGAAGGATTGAGCGTAATCACCACGCTTGCTCAATGCGGGTTGGCCTGGTCTTATGTACCTATAGGTATAGGTCGATAATAAAAATATCTCATCCCCAAGAACTTTATTCTTTAGCAGCATTTTGGCGGCATCCCGCTATTTTGGCTCAATGCCATACGGCATCTCTAGGTCAATGTTGCTACTGTTTCCGTACCGGCTCCTACATATAGATAGATTGGATAGAAATGTTCCTGTTTTATGAAAAATGACTGGTGACGTATTTGATCAAATTTATCTCTATTTTCCCTCTTTCTCTCTTCTCTTCCCTTCCCCTCTCTCTATTTTATTAGGTCGGTTAGCATGACTTTTTTTCACACACTTTTCTCTCATCTTCATCATCTGTACCCGTTTTTAGTAATGTCTTACATATAGGGAGTATCTAACATCGACGCAAGATGACGACGAGTACCATGGATCCAGTACATGACTCTGACCCCCACAGTGGTGGAATTTTGCGTCGGCTTTCACCTGATTTTTTTTTTTAAATATGTTGCTTGTTTCACTTTAGACTATTCATAATTGCTATACTTTTATAAGCCAATAAGATTTTAAAGTAAAAATTAATTTTTTAACTAATTACACAAAAAACGCAATGTGAACAAAACTCCAAAAACTATCCAATCAGCTGATTTAATAGAGTACACATTAGGGGTCAACGCCATACCTACAAAAACGTGCGGAGGCACGCTTGCAACGTTCAAAGGCCGACCCGACACATTTTTTTAAATACTATTTCTGTAACCGCTCATTAACGACATAAATGACTATCATAATTTTATTAGTGGCATACGCTCTAGCCTTTTCCCGAAGTTTGCGTTACGATGTCAGATACACCCTGTATAATCTATCCGTTTCTTTAATATTCTGTGACTATTAAAGATCCAGAATCCACGATTTTGGACAAATAATAATCTTCAAATGTTTCCATACAATTTTTAAACGATTTTTGTACGATACTTCTTGTAACTAGGTTGCTATAGAGTTAGGTTTTCCGTCTGCCCCTATCGCCTAACAACGAGGACGACGTCAAAATCTAGGTCGTGCTACCGCCCTCCTGTCAATTTAAATCACAGCTCTGTTAAATTACTTTAATATTGGAGAACGTGAAGGTAATTTTAATTTAGTCACTTTGTCAAGGTGCTACGGTAGGTAGGTATATGTAACGTGTGACTACGCCTTTCCAAACATGAAAATTTATCTCTACATAGTGAATATTGCATACTTCAGAATGGTATTGTATGACATTATTGTCAATTTACAACGAAGGCACTTAACTATGTCCATTTACTTGCAACTACATTAGCAACTTTGTTTAGTTCAGTATTCTGAAAATCTTGTTTTATACTTTTTCAGCGTCGTTTTTAGTTTTTTTTACTTTTTATTATTAGTAGCCATGTTTATAATCGCGTCTAAACTGTCTATGGAGTATCTTAATTTGACAGGATTAAATTAAAATGTTATCTTCTATCCTTTTCTTAACGACATGGAAAGAAAAAGATGCACATAACTTAAAATTAGTTTAGTTTGTGAACAACAGAATCGGCGCCATTAGCTTAGACCTGTCAAATTAAGATACTCCATGATAAGTTTAGACATGGTTAAAAACATTATCAAAAAACGTCAATTTATTTCAGGTGCTGAGTTATTTAACAGTATAAAATATGCACTGAACTTAAAGCAGATGTTTCATTTTGGGCCACCACTATGTACGCTATAGATAAAAAGGAAAAAAATAAAAAAAAAAATCATAAAAATACTACTAAATTAATTTGATTAAAAATACAAGTACCTATATACAATATGTAAAGAAAACCCTGTCCGATCCGTGAAGGTATTGTTAGGTATCGATAACTGATTTTAATAATGCCCACAAAGATAGGCAAAACTTAAAAAAAAATCCCCCTAAAAAAATAAATATTATTTCGCAAAAAGAGGTAACTTAATACATGTGCGGTAAGCAGCCCCATTCCGCGGGGGGCAGGGCACGCGGCACCTGTGACGTGGTCGTGTCGCTATTCGCTTATAATAATACCGGTGTTGTCACTTTTTTAAAAATTACCAAATTCCGGGGAAATTGGAATTTATTCCCGGGAAAAAAGGATTATTTCAAAATTCATTAGTATTGTTACTATGATGATTACGTAAAATTTTATATTATATTTAGTCAAGTGTTTACCTAACCTTTATTATCCTTAGGGGTCATCCATAAAGTACGTCACACATAAAGGGGGGAGGGGGGTGTCGACAAAGTGTGACATGGTGTGACAAGGGGGGGGTGGGGTACTATGTTTCGTGACATCACATTTCAAAATCGAATATAGCTAGAGGTAATAATCGCGTTATTTGAAATATTAATTATAAACTAAAAAATATTTCCAACTCTATCTTTGGGACAATACGGTTTAAATTGTTTTCTTTACGAGATCATACTCGCTTTAGTGACACTCGCCGATCGAGCCTTTTGGTTTTCTTTCTTTTCTTTATATTCAATAGTTTATTGCTTTGTTATTGTTTCAAATAATCGATATCATGTTGATTTCATAAAAAAGTACTTTATTTAAATGGAAATAAAACTAAATTCGGAACTGCTGTTTTAATTTAATAATTTTTCGATGTGAAATTGTAAAACATGTGACGTCACATTGGGGGGGGGTCTCAGAAATGTGAACACCTGTGACAAGGACGGAGGGGGGGCTCAAAAAATCATGAAATTCGTGTGACGTACTTTATGGATGGCCCCTTATGGGCCGGACAGGGTTTTCTTTACATATTGTATAATTAATTATTTGAAACGTTTTTTTTTAAACGAGCCATGACAATGGTTATGACGTTTGATTGGCGACTTTGACAGT
The DNA here is from genome assembly GCA_017933935.1 of Sesamia nonagrioides. Taxonomy (NCBI): domain Eukaryota; kingdom Metazoa; phylum Arthropoda; class Insecta; order Lepidoptera; family Noctuidae; genus Sesamia; species Sesamia nonagrioides. The sequence continues at coordinate 91,448 of JADWQK010001979.1, forward strand.
TCTATTTTCCCGTTGTGTTCGTGTCGAGTGTTGATTTGAGTTGATTGTGTTTATTTAATGGGCCGTATGTTCGGAATTCATGTTTTTCGCAGTCATATGGTAGATAATATAGATACGATAGCCTTAGATACATGAGGCTACATGACACGTCAATCAAATGTCACTGTCAAAATCTTATTTCGCTTATTGTTGACCACCATATTTATTAGTAGTTGTATTGCACTCCTTGGCCGAGTTAAATTGAGTTTATGTAAAAACTAAGCCTAAGTATAGGAAATTAACATTAAAAACAGTTAACTATAGCGTAACTATACCTAGCATTAAGTACTGTACCTACAATGTGCTGGCCCAGGCTCTATTCATTTCTGAAACATCTCCTTTGGGCCTTCATGTTACAAAACGAAATGTAATTTTAGTTCCAGCTTTAATCTTTGAGTCAGTATCTGTATTTTGAACTTTATTTAGCTTTAAGCAAAGTTCTTAATACTAAAGTGACAACTTGGGACCGAAATAAGCTATCTTTTTTTATAAAGAACTGCTTTTCTATAACTGTTAGGTTCATAATTCAATAACTATTTAAGTGGTTTGAATCTGGTCTAAACAAAATCCTTGTTTTTTTTAATAAGGAACGGTAGTTTTAGTTTTGAATCCGCAGTGAATTAGCCTCCATGGCGTAGCGGTACCGAACGCAGCCGCTGCGCAAGGAGACGCGGCTTCGATCCCCGCACAGTGCAAATATTTGTATGCATGAATATGAATATTTGCATGGTCGTGCCTCGGACGGCACGTTAAGCCGTTTGTCCCAGTTGCCATACGAACATCTAATGGCAGTCGTTACGGGTTGTTGGAGCCGACAAAAGTCCAACAATTGGTTTAACTGCAATGCTTCGACATTGCCTTCGGGTTGTGGAGGTCAGACGGCAGTCGCTTCACGAAAAATATCGAAGTTTAGCCAAAATTAGCAGTTAGGCTGGTAAAGCGGATCCCAGACTCCAAAGCTGAAGAAAGCTTCGGATGCGACTGGGATTAACGCTGAGATGATGATGATGAGTTTAGGTTGGGAATAAATACCCAGTGTTTGTTCAGTTTTACACGTCATCGTCTACTTAGCAAAATTAACTAAATTGTGTCGTCATTTTTATCTGACTCCCTCTGACAAGAAATGTGGAAGCAAACCCAAGTGTCAAAAGTCTCTTAAAGTCCAGACATAATGTCATGACTGTTTTTTTTTTTTTTACGAAATCTGCCCCACTCTAGAAATTTCTCCTGTATAGTGGGTACGTTTGCAAACGTATAAAAAAACATTAATGACTATCGTAATATTCGAAATATGTGCATATAGTATACACTTAGGTGCGGTATTGAAGCGAGGTGAATCAACACAAGCGTGAATAGAAATTGGCGGCACGTGTAGATTAGTTCTTTATCAGAGCACCTCGTTATTTTGTGCCAATCGATTTACTGGAACAAATCACGAAAATCTGTGAAATATATATGTTAGCGATCAGAGGTGGTATTTTTAAAGAAACAAATCAGGACGTTCCAACATTCGTATATTATCCATATGAATTACAACCAGGTCTTATTAATTAAGATAGGAACACAATAATAATCACTGAGCACTAATTTAGAAAATATAGGTCTTACAGAGTTTGCACGACATGACCACTCTGAGCGTTCGTTGTCCAAAAATGAGCCACGAGCGGGTAGGCAACGCCTTTTATAGTGAGCTTGAGTTGGGGTTGCCGGTCTTCGCTAACATACATAATATATGCATAAGTTGCAAATTTCTTCTTCAGCCTATAGATGTCCACTGCTGGACAAAGACCTCCCGCAAGGCTTTCCACGATGACCGGTCTTGTGCTGCCCGCATTCATCGGCTTCCCGCGACCTTCACCAGGTCATCGGTCCACCTTGTTGGGGGCCTCCCTATGCTGTGTCTTCCGGCGCAGGCTCTTATCAAAACCATACAACACATTAAAATCCTTAGTGCAAGACTACGTGACAAAAATAAGGTACAAATTCTCAGAAATGAGGACGTCCTTGCTGATCGCACTTTGGACATGACCGAGAATCATTGAATGAGTCACAAATGCAGCAACAAAGTAAATAAACAAGTTGAGTTTACTGCGTGTTCCTTTGACAGTATATGTAGGTAATAAATTAAAAAAGTGATGAAGTTTATTAACGTATTTTATTGTGTATTGTGCTGAATACAGCAAGTCAAGCTACCCGAAACTGGCAAATATTCCCACTCAACTGTGGTGAGCCTTAAAGGTCTGCCGGAAAATCTAATAAAGAAAAATGACACATTCTAGTAGCTTGATGAGCCGTCGTCTGTACAACTTTATTAAGATTTTACGAGCGAACGGCTCTTTACTTGTGGCATAATTTTTGTTTTTTTTTTCGGGGTGGAAATCCTCATAGAATGTCCGCCGCCCTAGGGTGGGCGACGGGGTCTGTCAGACTTTTACTGACTAAAACCACCCCGGTATCTCTTCTATCACGAGCGCGCGTGGAGCCGCGGGAGTTTACATTCTTCCACGGCCCCACCCTCTCGTGCTGGCCCGGTCTGTCCGGGCCTCGTCTCCTGCACGGGGTAGTGGGGTGTTAAACTACCCCGTGCATCGCCTCAGAAGCGCGCGCCGACACTTACGCGCGCCTCCGCCTCAGGGTCCATCGAATAGGGGGCGGGGACTTCCCCATGTCCCTCGCCCCTGGCCCATTCATGGGGGGCGGAAGAGGGCGTTATCCGCCCTTCTTCGGTGCCCGGTGCGTCTTCTGCGGCCCGGGAAAGGAGTTGAGATCGCCCTCTCCCGTTCCGCAGCTTCCTTCTGCGACATTAGCATAATGACCCAGGTCAACAGCGCGTTGTGTTCTGCACATGCCTCAAAGATATGATAGCACATCGCGATGCATGCACAGGCCGATGCCTGGGTCAGGGTTGCGGGTTGGTCAAAAGAGAAACCATGGCCCATTGCTCATAGTCAAATGAAGGAACACGGTTGGGTTTTAGTCAAAAAAAATCTGAAGCGCCCTTTCGCTCTGCCCAGAGTGGAAGTTAGTTATTTGATAAACTTCCCAAAAAAGGTATACGAAGTGTGTCCTAGAAACAAAACATTGTGAGGACATAAATGGTGTATCTGAAATCGACGCACAAACGAGTACCGTGGATCCAGTACATGATCCTGAATCCCCCAGTGGTGGAATTTCGCTTCGTCTTATTCCCGATTAAAAAAAAAAATAATAATAAGGGTCTAACATTATGTAAACATCATTATTTTGTATACCTACTTTCTGTGCAAATAAATATAATTGAATTGAATTGCAGTTGTTTTCACTTTAGACCGTTCATAATTGCAATACCTACTTTTATAACCCAATAAGATTTTAAGAGTAAAAATTAATTAATATGTTAATTACACAAAAAAGCGTAATGAGAACAATACTAGATAAACTATCCTATGAGCTGATTTAATAGAGTTTGCATCAGGGGTCAACGTCATACCTACAAACACGCACGGCGACGCGCTTGCAACGTTCAAAGGCCGAGCCGACACCTTTTTTTTTCAGTCATTTATGTCGTTCATGAGCGGTTACAGAAATCTGTAACCGCTCATGAACGACATAAATGACTACCATAATTTTGTTAGTGGCATGCGGTGTAGCCTTTTCGCGAAGTTTGCGTTACGATGTCAGATACACTCTGTATAACATCTGCCAGCACTACGTCCATGTCGTAAATTACAGTCCATTCTCGCTCTAATAGAGGAGGTCTGTGTCTCAACAGTAGAATCATTATAGGTATATTAATTATGCTTATGGTCTAATGCCACTGTGGACAGAAATCTAACAGATTTCCATTCATTTTTCTTCGTCCACGATAATATCGTCATTTAAGAAATGATAAAATTGCGTCATGCGTCATTTTGAAATGTTTTTTATCAATAGTAGCAGATTTTGAACTTTGAAACTGTTGTTGAGACAATGCCAACCATTTTAAAATTTTATCTAGACAGTAGATATTCAGACTGACAGGGGGACATCGATACACGTTTTTAGCCTATTAACTTAAAACTTAGTGGATAGGAAGGAAGTCGGCAGTTGGGCGAAGTGATCCAATGTTAAACCGAACAACACGACCAACGATGCTGCGCCAGATGGAGGTTGATCTGGAGATCCTCCACGAACAAACTCCCGACACAATCAACGTTTGGCGCATCGTACCCGGCACATATCGCAACACAACTGCTCAGACCCGTCCTCCTTACGGCTTCACCAGATATCGAACACGACGAATCGCTTGGTGGCAAGAGTTTGTCTGGTGGGTGTTAAATTCTGCCGGCAGTCGATATTATGGCCTACCACCGATCAGAGACTTGCATCTTTTTCTTACTATTTTATTACAAAAAGGAAATAAGATAAATATTCGTTTAGTCCTTGGTTTAACTTTATTTTGATTTAGAACAAAAATATTGTTATGAGACATTAAAAATATTTGTGTTCAAATTTTTCGGAATTTGGACTTTGAAACTGTTGAGACTATGCCAACAATTTTTGGAAATGAATGAATAGGTTTAGGCTAAATCTATCTGATACTATATAAAGCTGAAGAGTTTGTTTGTTTGTTTGAACGCGCTAATCTCAGGATCTACTGGGGCCCTAGCCAATGTAACATCGCTTCACAACGAAACGAAATCGAATACCAAACCAACCAATAGCGAAAACGATTGACCACGTGATGCGGTAAATCATGTGGTCAATCGTTCCCGCCATTGGTTGGTTTGGTATTCGAATTCGCTTCGCTATGAAGCGATGGTAGATTGGCTACAAGCCCTGATCATAACGGCTACAGAAATTGTATATTATCTTTGAAAATTTGAAATTATGGTTCATGTCATACAACCTGGTGAAACACGGACAGTGGGGTCTTAGTAACAGGGCCCGTTCTTACCCTTTGGGTACATCTTCTTCTTCAGCCTATAGATGTCCACTGCTGGAGAAAGGCCTCCTACAAGGCTTTCCACCCTGACCGGTCTTGTGCTGCCCGCATCCATCGGCTTCCCGCGACCTCACCAGGTCATCGGTCCACCTTGTTGAGGGCCTTCCTACGCTGCGTCTTCCAGCACGTGGCCGCCACTCCTTGCCTTCCACACTTTGGGTACATAATCAGGCTATAATGTTACCACTCGTGGGACACAGGCCTCCTCTTGGTGAGAGGGAGTGGACCGTAATCTACCACGCGGGCCCAGTGCGGGTTGGTAGATTTTAATTCCACCATCTCCGTTCCATCATCGCACGACCCGTCGTACGGCGACTTTCCACCCTTACGTTGTTAACACCACTACGATCCGGACGAAGCGTTTCGCTTCCTCTTTTATACCGCGTATATCGAGGGACTGTAACAGTTTTCCAGCGGCGGTGTTTTCGTCACACTACCATTTGAGTGTCTTCAAGGCTAGAATGAATAGGGTCTTAAACTAGCGCGCCTTACCATCAACGATCGCATCACTGCGTACCATCAGGCGGGATTGCGGCAAGCGCTAGTTTAAAATTCATAAAAAAAGTCATGTTTTTTTTTTTATTGTGCTGACTGCTGTGCTTCTGGGGAGTTTGTTCCACTACATCTTCTTCCCAGCTAAAGCACTAGGAAGTGGCGGGCCTTTTGGGGAACTGTCTTAGTAATATTGATGTTCAAAAAGTGCTGATTCTCAGCCTAATTTGAATAAAGGCGGGAAAGCGTAACAGACAGACAGACAGACAGAGTTACTTTCGCATTTATAATATTAGTATGGATTAGTATATTAGTATGGATTATAAATACGAAAGTAACTCTATGTCTGTTACGCTTTCCCGCTTAAACCTCTCAACCGATTTTGATGAAATTTGGCACAGACAATCTTTAGACCCTGAGAAAGAACATAGGGTACCTTTTATCCCGGAAAAATTTGATGTTCCCGAGGGAAATCTAAAAAGCGCGATATAACTGACTCCACGCGGGCGAAGCCGCGGACGGAAAGCTAGTGGGTTTATATTCTTTACTAGCTGTTGCCCACGACTCCGTCCGCGTGGACTTCAGTTTACAGGAGCTCAGTTGTTATAAAATAAGCGCTTGTTAAAATAATGGGAGCAATATACGTACGCCCGCGTTCACTCCCGCTTTCGCAACATTTTTTCTTACTGCTCTGCTCCTATTGGTCATAGCGGGATGTTATATAGCCTATGTCCTTTCTCAGGCTCTAGACTATCTGTGTACCAAATTTCATTACAATCGGTTCAGTAGATTTGGCGTGAAAGCCGGACTGACAGACAGAGATACTTTCGCATTTATAGTATTAGTATGGATTTTTATATTGACGAATGGACCTGCTCTTTATCTCAATTACGATTTGTAGTTCAAACTTAATTCTTACTCATTAGAAATAGTGTTCACGATTATCTTTGTAATTTGTCAGCATTGCAACAACCTACTGAAAATATTGGTACCAAATGGTCAGTAGTTTGAGCCAAATTGTCTAATAGTCTACTGCTCAAAAGATCAATTTGGGCAGTTTCCACTTCAGGAGTCAAATGCACGGTCCATGGCCACTTTCAATTGCTAGAATAAAAATCACATGCACGCCAATAAAACTAAATCAAACTGACAGTTCTAAACTGCTCTAAAAATGGTCGCCATCTTTGTTTGTAATACTTCCTGGTTTTTTCTGTCGGTTTACCTAGTGCATGGATTTATTAAGATGCCTTCATCGTCATAATCATAATCATTTCAGCCGAAAGACGTCCACTGCTGGATATAGACCTCCCGCAAGGTTCTCCTCGACCGGTCCTGCGCCACCCGCATCCAACGGTTTCCCACGACCTTCACCAGGTCGTCGGTCCACCTTGTCGGGGGCCAACCCACGCTGCGTTTTCCGGTGTGTGGTCGCCACTCGAAAACCCGTTGGCCCCATCGGGCAATGTGCCCGGCTCACTGCCACTTTAATGTTGCAATTCTTCGGGCTATGTCAGTTACTCTCGTTCATCTGCGGATCTCCTCATTCCTGATTCGATCGAGCATTGAAACTGCGTAATATGCCTTATTTCTTCTCCATTACGCCGGGGTTGGCTTCGAGTCTGACTATATGCACCTGAATACATACTAAAATTTTGCTTGGTACGACTGCCTATTTGGCCTCCGTAGAAATGTTTATGTTTGTTACGCTTGCATGCAAAAACTGCTTATCGGATTTGAATGAAATTAGGCTGACAATAACACGGGATCGAGACTGACGCGGATGATTCCGCGAGGCTCAGCTAATAAGTACTCGTATAGATAATAGGGTAGTTGAAAAAAAAGTAATTAGTCCGTCAGTCAGTTTTCCAAAAAATACTAGATACGTATTTTTTCTTTTTTTATATAAACAAAAAATGAAGACGACACAGTGCGTTGAAAACTCCTGTGACGTCACTGCACGCTATAGTTTTTAGCGAGGAGTGACGTCACCAGCCACCCTGATCTTTGATGCCTTTTTTATTTATCAATTTTTATTGATTTTATAAAACAAAATATACGTATCCAATATTTTTCTATAACCTGAATGACGGACTAAATAGAATCATTTTTTTTTTACCCAGGAAACATCCCTATTGTTCTGTGAAAGTGCCTTATGGCAGAAAAACATACTTATTCTAACGGAACCTATTAAAAGTGAAGATAGCACAGAACACGATAGTGATAATTAATCTTAATCAGCAACACGAGCGGCAGTTCTTCTTCTTCAGCCTTTAGAGGTCCACTGCTGGACAAAGGTCTCCCCCAAGGCTTTCCACCATGACGACCGGTCCTGCGCCTCCCACATCCATCAGCTTCCCACGACCTTCACCAGGTCATCGGTCCACCTTGTTAGGGGCCTCCCTACGCTGCGTCTTCCGGTAAACTATTAAAAGTAAGGATTATTACCACAGAACACGATAGTGATAATTATTCTTAATCGGCAACACGAGCGGCGGTTATAAGTCACGTAACATCATTACAACAAACAAACCATCATTGTTCGCCTCGACCTTTTTGCACTTAACTGATTATTTCGCTGTTTTAGACTGATCCTGATAATGTTGCCTGTTTATTAAAATCGGCAATTTTTCGCCTTAAACTTGCGGCCTTATTACGTAACGCAGTTCTAATGGTAAATTGCTTTAATTTTGGCAGTTAATTATAGTATATGCTGCACCTTCGTTTATTAAAATTCCGTTGAGTTCTAAATTATATTAAATAAAAAGCAGCTCAGTAAAAATAACGCAATATGTAGAAGAAGAAGTTCGGTGAAGAAGGTCGTGTTCCGGCATGATGTCTGGGGAAACCGTACGGAGGACGGGTCTGAGCAGTTGTGTTGCGATATGTGCCGGGTACGATGCGCCAAATGTTGTTGTGTCGGGAGTTTGGTCGTGGAGAGTCTCCAGATCAATCTCCCTTTGGGTACAACAGGATCGAGCTTGTTGGCAGTCCATTGCATGCATTTAAATAATATTAGAAACTGTGACTTTAATTATTTTATTGGTGATGAAATTGATATAGAGTTATTGTATTTATTGATGGAATTATTATAATTAAGTAGATGATGAACTAGAACTATATTAATTAAAGTAAGCACTTATTCATCTTTTTAAGTTGTGAACATTTTAATTTTGCATTCCTTGTAATTGGCGAAATATAGCTGTTTCTGAATTTATACTATGTACCAAAAAGGTAACTGTTTTTTTATTTCTTGAGGAAGGCTACAGATTACTTAAGACACATGGGAGCAGAGCTAAAACAAACGTACTCCTTCCTATCCTGGCTATGCACAACGATGTATGTAAATGTTAGCTACCGTTTTGTATTGCGAAAGCGACGTGCAAATAAATACATCATGCGAGGTCATCTGTTAATCAGTGGGAACGGCCATCCATCCGTTTGGAACAGCTATTATTAGAACATGCATAGGTTCTTAACTCTTCTGAGAAGTTCGTGCTAGGGGTCCTGGTTTTGAAAACATTTTTTAGGGTTTTGTACTCAAATCATGCCATTCTGGAGTCAGTCTGTATTTATAACTGACTTAAAAAAAAGGAGGTTATCAATTCGTCCCGTATGTATGTAACCCAAATTTCAAGTGTATGTATGTTTTTACCCGACTGCCAGGAGGGTTATGTTTTTAGCTCCTATCTTGTATGTATTATTCTTTATTACCTAGTATCTCCAGAACCGCTGAACGGATTTTCATATTTGGGGTATCGTTAGATTTGCCTTAATTGCCCAACTGCTACTAGATAGGTGACATTTAAAAAAAAACCAAAATGGCGGATGTATGACGCCATATTGTGAGATTTAAAGAAATAAATTTCTACCAAGCATATCGAGTGGGTTATCAAAATGAAGGATTTTAAACACTGATTCTAAATATGTTTATAACCTTAATATTAATTGGAACAAAAAAAAAGAATTACATATTTTTTTCTGCCAAGCATATCGAGTTGAGTATCAAAATTAAGGATTTTAATCACTGATTATAATAAATATATTGGTTCTAAATATATATTGTATAAAAAAGTCTTTAAATATAAAATTGCCGTTTAATAGGAAAAAAAATCTTTTGTATTAAGTTTCTACTTTTTCAGTTTGTTAGAGTTTTATGCAGGCGGGTTTTTTGTTTTTAAATAATATCTTTTTATGTTTGTGCGCGCATATTTCCGCAACTACAAGTCCGATTTAGTACTTTTTGTTGTACTATGTATTGTTAATTTGTATGTATTTCTGTAGTTAAATATTTAAAAATAAAAATGTAATTTATATGTGTATAAAATGAAATAAAGGATTTAACATTTACAATGATCCCGGGCGACTGATAGAAAAGACACGTGTGAGGTGCAATGACGGAAAAACAATAAGCCCCTCGCCACTTGCAATGATGTCGTTAAATATGACTAAGTGATGCAGCGACAGGCTACACGTCCTGTTGCCTGCTAACAGTATGCTATCTGTAGTGTCTGTAATTTTTTGTTCCACGGTGATCATTATGTACTAAAAAACTTTTTTACAAAAAAATAACAGACTTCCAAAAACCATTACAAACCTCAAACGGCGAAAATATAACAACCTTATAGGAAATTATATTTTCGAGCCGTTTGGGGTTGAAACCCTTGGGCCGTGGGGTCCGAGTGCTCTTTGCCTTTTTAAAGAACTGTCCAAACGGCTTGTTGACAGTTCTCGTGACCCAAGGGCTGGCTTTTACCTTGGCCAGCGGCTAAGTATTGCCATTCAACGCGGCAATGCTGCCAGTCTCTTGGGTACATTACCAGTCGACAGCGATGACGAGGAATTTTTTGATGCTGTATTGTAATTTAATAATAGTTTTATTTAGGGTAATAGCTTTATTTAGTAATTTGTATTTATTTAGTTTTATAAGTTTGTATATATATGTCTCCTACTTTTAAGTTTTTCTTACAAAGTGAAAAATAACTAATTTCGGAAGACGGTGTCTTTGGTTTTGTATATTTTGTATGTTTTGTTTTTTGACACCAACTTCCGAAATTAGTTATTTTTACCCGACTACGGCAAAGCAAAAGGAGGGTTATGAATTTGACAGGCTATGTATGTATGTATGTATGTATGTATGTTCATCTGTTCCCTCGTAACTTCTAAACTACATATCAGAATTCGACAAATAATATATCATTAGAAGCGGCTTAATTGTCGGCTGGTTATAGGCTATATAGGGTTTCACAAAACCTACTGTGGCGCCCTCTAGCGGACAAAACATACAGAGTAAAAAAATAAAGTTAAGATAAATATACCGTATTTGGTATCATTTGAAAGCGCTTTACTTGTACATTTTGAATATATATATATTGCTAGCATTTGCGTGTGACTTTACCTGTATTCATGGGCTGGTTGCATATAATTCACATCTTTTCGTTCATAGCTTCTTTTCTACTTATCAGAATAAGACCACTGCAGTACCATTAGAAGGGCCTTGATATTCTGTTAGTTATGAGATATAAAGCTTGTCACCAAATTTAGTATTGCGCCCTCTACCGGACAAAAAGTTCTATGTTAATATAAAATTAAAATAAATATACCGTGTTTGGTATCACGTGAAAGAGCTTCACGAGTGCTTTATGCTTGTACATAATAACAAGAATGCTTTCATGATGTTAAATATGAGCGATAAGAGTAAAGCGCGGATCACGGGAACTGTGAATCGCTTTATGCAATGTAGAGCAGTGTGAACATTATTAGAATATGTAATGCACTAATGAATACGACATAAGCTGAGAGTAACTCCACTCGGTGAAGGCGGAAACAGTTTGATAACTGGCTAAATCTCCCATAAAAAGGCCTCTGCACTATATGCCTTCGGGCTTATGTTGTTATATGTGCGTGTAGATGTAATATGTCAAGTACCTAGTTTTTAGTTCATCAGTTTAACTTTTGTTAATAATATGCGCCACAAATACACTTGAACACCAAAATAGTACAAATAAAAAAAAGTTAAAAAACTAAAACCCAACTACGACAAAAAACGACGCCGAAAAAGTATAAAACAAGATTTTCAGAATACTGAACCGAACAAAGTTGCTAATGTAGTTGCAAGTAAATGGACACAGTAGTAATGTCATACAATACTATTCTGAAGTATGCAATATTCACTATGTAAAGATAAATTTTCATGTTTGGAAAGGCGTAGTCACACGTTGTCAAAGTGCTACGGTAGGTAGGTATATGTAACGTGTGACTACGCCTTTCCAAACATGAAAATTTATCTTTACATAGTGAATATTGCATACTTCAGAATAGTATTGTATGACATTACTACTGTGTCCATTTACTTGCAACTACATTAGCAACTTTGTTCGGTTCAGTATTCTGAAAATCTTGTTTTATACTTTTTCGGCGTCGTTTTTTGTCGTAGTTGGGTTTTAGTTTTTTAACTTTTTTTTATTCACTTTGTAGTGGTTTTTGGAAATCGGTTATTTTTTTGTAAAAAAGTTTTTATTTTACACTTTTTAGTTGTTAAAAGTACTATGTATTCAGTCGTATCCGGTCAAACTGGAAGCAGACGCAAATATAGTTGGGAAACGACGTAATTTTGTTTAAATACTTTAATTTTTACCCGTAAGTATTCCCTCAACTGCCTATGATCTTCATTATCAAATTTACTGCAGACCATTATTTTAACCCAATGGGTGCTAAGGTCTCATCAATATAAATGAATGAAGTCCAACCACAAAGTAGCTACTGTAAACCGTTGAGGAGTTCCCGGAACTGGCCTTTGTCTTCATCATCAGAGCTCTTATGACAATCACAACCCACCTAGGTGTAAAGTTCTTATCAATACAAATTAATCGAGCCCAAACACAAGGTAGCTGCTGTGAATTGTTGAGGAGTTCCTTCGACTATCTCCCGGCTCCATCATCAGATCTACTCCAGACCTTTATTAAATTGTAGTGCTTAAAAATACTTAATGAAAATGCTAAGAAATGCACTAGTCGCCCCTGCAATTTTTGAAAGTTCCCCTTGTTTTCTCTGGTCTTCCACCATCAAACCCTGATATCCTTATCATGGGACCACCTTGGGAACGTCTTCTTTCCAACAGAAAAAGAATTATCAAAATCAGTTCATAAACGACGAAGTTATGCGCGAACAAATATAAAAAAAAGCATATATACGGTCGAATTGAGTAACCTCCTCCTTTTTGAAGTCGGTTAAAAAGACATTCGTTCCCTATCTTCTTCTTTAGTATCGGCACAACGTTAATGAGAACAGCAGCCTAAATACTCAACTAATACTATCAATTGGATTCATTTTGAAGCATATTGCTAATACATTGCTCCTTAAGTTCGAAAAATGTGTTTACTGAACGTAAACACCGCATTGGATGTTGTTGAACTATCAAAATAAAACCCATTGCTACTAATGTGTACTGATTGCTGCTGATAGTGTGTTACGGAATAACCCTGCATTGTGTATAAATAAGTCACTGTATACGATGGTTTAAGAGGATCTTCATTAATGTTCTTGTTTATTATGCAGTTCTGCGTCATTGGATGTATTAATATGTGCTAATATAAACTCGAGGCTGCAACAATATGGTTTTCATCTGTAGCTTCCTGTTTACTTGATACGTAAATATTGTTAATAGTAGAATTCCGTAGAATGAAGACGGCTGTCTGTAAAAGATCTAAGTAACAACAATAACAAACAAGTATCTGACTGACTGATCTCGGGAATGATTCGTGAGATGCCTGTGCCTGCATAATAGCACTACCGTTTCTTTTTCTGCGCCACCTTGACACCAGCTTTCGCGGTTAGCGTTTAAATGAACTCGTCGAATTTAAGCTTAGAAGCCTTTTTTGTATTGATCACGTCACCGCCATCCACCTGATGAATGCCAAACTTTATTAAAAAGAATTGCAATTCATTCACTTTATGTCTTCTCGGTGATTACGCTTACGTTCCCTGTCATTTCAGGATTCCTCGAAATCTTGCAAATCTGTGTCCAATTTGTGTAATTTCCAGATGACAATGTCATTACCGTCAAAGGCTTTTGCTATGTCACGAAACCGTGTGTCATCTGTTGTTTTTATGCTAACGCTTTGTCGAATATTTGCCAGTTGCCATGACAGAAGTAAGAGTGTAATACCAGATCGTCTAAATTGACATGCATGAGAGCATTGTCTTGAAAATGGGCTAATATAGTTAATATTTGTTTAATTAATGTAACAAGACTCATACAAACACATGCAGACAGGATAACAATCACTGAAAAACACAAATACGCATGAACTAAAATCTTATAACGCAACTATGTGCACGATACAGTTTTAGTCTAGAAGCATTAAATATAAATAAATAAATAAATATAAATATATACGGACAAATCACACAGATTGAGCTCAAAGTAAGTTCGAGACTTGTGTTATGGGATACTAACTCAACGATACTATATCTTATAATAGATACATATATAGATAAACATCCAAGACCCAGGCCAATCAGGAAAAGATCGTTTCCCATCATGACCTGGCCGGGGATCGAACCCGGGGCCCTCACGTCGCAGGCAGGCGTGTTGACCGCTGCGCCACGGACGACGGACGGCCGGACGGATTTTCTATAGTCTCTTATCCTGTTAACCGTTTTTGCATATAGGACGTGACACTAGTTATGCTGTGCATATCAATTTATTTGTAGACTTCGCGTGACGCAAATTAGATTTTCCTTCCGCGCCCTACGTAGATTCTTCTAGATACTTCCTGCGCTGACTTTATTACATTTATGACGATTTTGTAACAGGAAAACCTGCTATTTATAGCTTTTGTTTTTTATTCTCTTCTTCTTCTCAGCCTATAGAGGTCTACTGCTGGACAAAGGCCTCCACCAAAGCTTTCATTCCATTGGGGCGCATTGCCATAATCCCCATGTCTATATAAGGGGATTTTCACAGTTTGACGTAGCTATCACCCCCTACTTCTTTGCTTTTTGTGCTACACAGTTACTTATGGCTATTTGGCAAATAGTCTTCTTCTTCCTCATGTCGGAGGCACGGCTTTTCTCAGGTCTTGTCTTTTTTTTTTTTTTTTAATAATTATAAACTAGTGCTTGACTGCAATCCCGCCTGATGGTAAGCAGTGATGCAATCGTTGAGTGTAAAGCGCACTAGTTTATTAAGCCTATTCACTTAAAAAACTTAGGAATAGGAAGGATGACGGCAGTTGAGCGAGGTGATGCAATGTTAAACCCAAGACCAACACGACCAAACGATGCTGCGCTAGAGGGATATTGATCTGGAGACTCTCCACGACCAAATTCCCGAGACAACAACATTTGGCGCATCGTACCCGCCGCACATCGCAACACAACTGCTCAGACCCGTCCTCCGTACGGCTTCACCTGACATCATGCCGGAACACGACGAATCGCTTGGCGGCAAGACTTTGTCTGGTGGGTGGTAACTTCCGCCGGCAGCCGATGTTATGGCCTACCACCGAGGATGTCTGGATGAAACTTCGCCCCTACCACGTAGTCGTCGGTGGCAGCGCAGATGTCACTTTGATTTTTTTTTAGGACACTGGGCAGGATAGCAAGTCGATTTTCTCAGTCTGACGTAGCTATCACCCCTACTTCCTTTACTTTTTGTGCTACACAGCTACCTATGACTAGTTGGAGACTATTCTTTTTCTTCCTCTTGTCGGGGGCACGACTTTTCTCAGATCTAGTCCGGTCCGGTCCGGTGGTAGGCCATAACATCGGCTGCCGGCAGAAGTTACCACCCACCAGACAGAGTCTTGCCGCCAAGCGATTCGTCGTGTTCCGGCATGATGTCTGGTGAAGCCGTACGGAGGACCGGTCTGAGCAGATGTGTGGCGGGTACGATGCGCCAAATGTTGTTGTGTCGGGAGTTTGGTCGTGGAGAGTCTCCAGATCAATCTCCCTCTAGCGCAGCATCTTTGGTCGTGTTGTTGGGTTTAACGTTGCACCACCTCGCTCAACTGCCGTCTTCCTTCCTATTCACTAAGTCTTTTTATGTGAATGGGATTAATAAACTAGCGCGCTTTACCATCAACGATTGCATCACTGCTTACCATCAGGCGGGATTGCAGTCAAGCGCTAGTTTATAATTATTAAAAAAAAGAAATAGGATTTTAAACCAAACATGATAAAAATCGGTGATCTTGTGTCTCAAACATCGAAAATACCCGATTTCACAAAATACTTCTATTATATCGGATAAAACTTTCAAAGTCAGAGCGATAAAACGCATAATATTTGCGATAGCTGATAAGAAGGTCGATCGAAATTAAAAAAAAAAAAAAAACAGTCCATAAGTTATTTTTATATTTTTGAGCTTGGGTGGGTGTGATAACCTGAATGATAAACTGTACTGCGTGATAAGAGAATCAGCTGTTGGCTTTGATTTAAGAGTGACTAGTATTTTTGAAAACGCAGATAGTAAACAGAACTTATTGCGTAGGAATTAAAAGTTATTTTTCTATAACTCCTTTAGCAGGTCTGCTGGAAGAAATTTCTTAGAAATAAGCATCACCTTTGTACTTAGCTCTTAATTTTGATATATATCCTTATGTATTTTATTGTGTGTGCAAATAAATCCATACTAATATTATAAATGCGAAAGTAACTGTCTGTCTGTCTGTTACGCTTTCCCGCTTAAACATCTCAACCGATTTTGATGAAATTTGGCACAGACAATCTTTGGACCCTGAGAAAGGACATAGGCAACCTCATATTGAAAAAAATAATTGATGTTCCCGATGGAAATCTAAAAAGCGCGATATAACCGAACTCCACGCGGGCGAAGCCGCAGGCGGAAAGCTAGTAAATAAATAAACTCATATTTGTTGTTTACATTTTTTGAGAATACGTCGCAACATTATTTTAGAATCCTTGTCAACATGTCTTGTTGTTGTGAATTATTGATGTATCAGACTGAGACAGATAGGCCAAAGCCTTTCTCTTTTCATTTCAAATCCTTGCCCAGAATAACCAATCCAACCTAAACGCAATCGATGTTAAACTCCCATAATAGGATCTTTTGCATTCACTTAAAAAAAAAAAAATTGCTCCACACTAGGAAATTCTCCTGTATCGTGGACGCGTTTACATACATATAAACTCACATACACAAACATCCAGACCCGGAACAACTACTTGTAGTTGATACTTATATTTGTTCCGTGAGATTCCCGCACGCAGCGCAGCAGTCAATAGCTTAACCATTGGGCTAACCGTGCATTCATTTCGAGTGTGCTGGGCTCAGCAAAATGGATGCCCATGTCCTTGCTCAAGGACCATCAACTGCCGTCTCCGAGGCTGCGCCACACCACAACCCTATCTGTCGCCTTCTACATCCAGTCTGTCCCAGCCACCTTCTGTAGGTCGTCCATTTATCTATTTGGGGAGCGTCTGACGCTGACCGATACACGGCCTCGTCTGTTCCTCTGGCCTCTTTCTACAAATATACAGTCCTTCGACAAACACGGCCAGCCTACGCCACGCCCATTGGCAACATTAAAGCTATATATTGCCTTGAACCAATAAGAAATGACCATCGCTTTTATATTGCCCATGATAGTGCCTGAGTACGGACCTTGCGTCCATTTCTGTGTTCTGACGTAAAAAACTAGTTCGTATGTTAAAGCATGCAAGCATTCTTACATCAAGCACATTCAAATTTCCCGGTTCCTTCCCATTTAATTCCATATATTTCTGGCTTAAAGGCCTAGAAACTAAGCCAGAAAAACTTACAGAAAAACAAAAACCAACTTCTCTCTGCTACAACACATCATCAAAAAAGCTTCATGGCGTACGCCGACCGGCAATCATAAAAAATTCTATAAATCAATAATTACCTCTTGAATCCAAAAACAAAGTGAACAAGTGAAGATCTGTGGAGGCCTCCATCACAACCCGGAGAGTGCAGCGGTGTAAATTCCAGTAAGTCCTTTTCCCATTTTGCTTGTATGTAATTTCCCAAAATCGCGCCTAAGAAACGCAGTTCAACTATCGAAGATATATCAGTATACCATTTTCAAATAGTATACCTTAATATATATACGTATACTATGTACATTAAAACCATAAGATTTAAAAAACAGATAAAACCATAAGTAGCGAGTCATAACTCCTAAATATTAACGAACACATGCGTCTGAGTGGGTGTATGCTGTGCCTCTGTGTGTGGGTACACGTGGCGCGGTTTGTGTTGGTAAATATTATGTAATCGTTCGTCATGTTGCAAGTGTTCAGATGTGCCATTAGCGCTGACCCCCTTTTTTGTTGGGATGGGAAATCATCAAACGACTTCTCCCGCTGTGTGCGGAGCGGAAGGGTGTGTTAGACTTTTAGTGACTAAAACCCACCCGTGTTTCTTCACTTGCCTGTGCGACGGCCACGGTTTCTTTTTTAACCAACCCGCAACGCTGACCCAGGATGCATTGGTCTTCGTGGACCCCATCACCCTGTGCTGACATCTCTTTGAGGCGCGCGTGAAACACCGGACGGCAAGCTGCCCACTGCTCACCGCCCGCAGGCCTGCGCCTACGGTGGCTGGGAATTTGATGTCGTCTCCTGCGGCGGCTAGTGGCGTGAGGGCGCTGGGATTCCCGCTGCCTCACGCGCTCCGCCTCCTCAGCGCTGATCCCCTTGCTCACAACCGAACCTAAATTTTAGTTCTTTCTATGTACTCGTATTTCATTAAGAAATCGACAGAAGATAAATGTTAGCTTAGTTCTACAGTTCATCTGCCTAGATTTTCCCCCAATTATGTTGGGACCGGATTTCAGTCGGATGCAGCTGAATATCATTATTCTACATGGAGCTTTCTGACTGCCTATCTGACCTCCACGACCCCATTATTAAGTAATACTGATAAGACTCGTTGTCAGAGTATAGTGTTTATATGGACCAACGACTTCCCATGCTTTGCGAACCACGAAAAGATCTTGACATGTATCAACGGTCGTGTCACCATTGCTTCTTGCTGAGGTCGGTCCGTAAAAAACGGAGAAAGTAAAAAGAAAATATTGCTGGTCACACCGGTCAGAGAAAGATCAAATTCGTGGAAATGTGTCACATAAAAACGGCCTTCGTCCAGCGTATTGCCAAGGCCTTGTATGAGACGAACCAGCCCCAGCGCACTTTAGTGACAGCTGGCGTTGACGGCATGACGTCAACCGGTATCCACGGCGTGACCTCGGCAAACATAGTTTAAACTTCAGTCGGCACGTGCTGCTGTTATAGTCCAGAGGGGTAATTCAGTAGTCTACAGTACGATTCTGTAACCATTTTTATCGTGAGAACTTAGATGGAGTGAGTTGCCATTCCAACTAATGATTGATACTATCGACGATCCCCGCACAGTCCAAATAGTCCCTCGGAAAGCACGTTAAGCCGTTGGTCCCGGTTGACATACGAACATCTAGTGGCAGTCGTTACGGGTTGTTGAAGCCCTCAAAATTCCAACAATTGGTCTAACTGCAATGCTTCGATATCACCTTCGGGTTATGGAGGTCAGACGGCAGTCGCTTCACGAAAAATATCGAAGTTTAGCCAAAATCAGCAGTTAGACTGGTAAAGCGGACCTCAGACTCCAAAGCTGAAAGCTTCGGATGCGACTAGGATTAACGCTGAGATGATGACTATCGACAGCTCACTCGAAGCTTGCTTTTCCTAACTTTTCACTGTGAGATTAATGCAGAATGGATCAGCAAGTTCTATCTGTCAAAAATATCTCCAATTACCCTCTTTTTTCGAAGGTGGAAAAAACCTCATGGACTATCCTCCGCTTGGGGACGCGGAGGGGTGTGCCGGACTCTTACCAGCTAAAAAACCACCTATGCGTTCGTCACCTTCCTTTCCGGGGTACCGGGTCCTCCCAATTCTATGGTAGGCCTTCACCCGTCGTCGCGAGTTCGACAGGTCTCTTCTCGCGCCTGCAGCCCTTAGCGGCTGCTCTCCTCATCTGAGTGGCGTGTGCGAACGCTCCACAACATCAACTTGTCCATGTGACGGACGTTGGACTCCCCGGGTCCTTCGCCCGTCCGCCATTATGATGGAGGCAGTAGGTCGGCGTCCATCCTGCGACAGCGACCCCCGCTCCGTCATCGGAAAAGGAGAGAACTCTATGCCTTTCTCTCCCTGTCAGCCGTCTCCTTTGCTTGCATTACTGCTTCGCAGGAGACGACCCCGTCCCATGCGCTCTCGAGTCTCGCTCCCGACTATGGCTCTGCAGACGGAAGGGAGGGATATCACCAATTACCCTACATTTTGACAACTTTTCGACATTTGTTTATTGCCCAGATGAGATTGCGACTAGTTTTTGAACGTTGATTTCTGTTTTCGCTTCTGTCGGTCATTCCCATGGCTGTTTTTTTTTTTTTTGTTTTATTGATGTTAAGGAACCCTACGTACGCGAATCCGGGTCGCACATAGTTTTTTTAACATTATCTCGAAAACAATACAAGTACGTATCGGATGTAAACAATTTATCTCTCTAGTATAACTTGTCAACATTGTTTCATTTAGATATATTATCTGACGTATTTTAAAGTAAATATTATTGTCGTATCTACAGGTCGACTCATCGCGATATAATTTCCTAGTATGTACTATCAGCTGTAGAAGTCCATTTCCACCTTAAAGACTACTGTCGCCTGCGCTAAACCGGCCACGCACACTACCGCATTATTTTTTTATCGCAGTCTTCGTCTTTCTTTAAAGTAATGCAAAATTTCGTTACTTCATTTGAAGTTGAGTTAGCGGCCGCACTTAACAATGGTGCTATCAAAAGCGAGCGATTGTGGGTTCGATCCTTATTACAGGCAACTCTTTTTGTTGTTTCATATAATTTAAAATTATGATAATTGATTTGTATTTTGAAGTAAAAATGTTTGCAAATAATATTTAAACAAATAGGAAAATTTATTGAATATTTATCCCAAAAAAGGGTTTTATTATATGTTTTAGTTTACTATAGGGGTAATATAATAAAAAATATATAAAAATAAAACAATAAGCATATTATAATGCAATATATTATAAAGTTATATATTATTCGGTATAGATATACTTATACTAACAAATGAAACAAACGTTGACACGGCAGCATTGTAATATTTTATATAAAAGTAATCCTTGACAAACTTATGATATTGTTATGGTAAAAAATACAATAAACATTTTTGGTTGTTAGATATGAAAATTATAATATTATACGTATATTATGATTAAAGAGGTTATAGCTTAATTATTCATTTTCTTAAAGAAAAGAGGATTGAAGCTTAACCTGAATATTATTGCAATCATAAAATAATCTATACTTAGAACACTTAATAGTGCTTATTACATTTATAATTTTTTTGCGTGTATGGTACTAATGCTGCCATCTTGTAGTGACTTTTTTCGGAGTTTGATGGCATGAGATTATAATCTTCAAGCGCTTTCTTAGTTCAAAAGTAAACGAACTTATTTCTTATCGAATTCCGAAATTATTGTTTTTATAATTTACCAAAAGTAATTTGTATTGAAATTGCAAAAGGCGACATCTGTTAGCCATTAAGCCAACCGAACATATTACTGTCACTTAGCTAAATCACTTTAGAGATGGTTTAGAGTTCGTTATTTAGATATTTATTGGTATATATTTAAAACACTCTGTAGGACACTTTTGCACTGTTTTTGTTATAAATAGTTTATTTTGTTTAGCTCGATAAGACTCCACCAGCCTCGCCAATTTATTTTTAAACCACAAATGCAACCTATCTTCTTCGCACGATTTAAAAGTTTATTCAACGGTAAATATTGTCGTTTCGTTTCACTTGTCTCGACAGCTACCTTCGTCCTCCAACCTCTTGACCTTGACCTCCAACGGCTTACAGTATTTCTCTAAAACAATAACAATTTTATTACACACTTAACAAGCGATTAGTTTGCACCTTAACACAAATAATAATAAAAACAACTTACACAAAAGCCGGTTTCATATGATATTTGAGATATATTGCTGCATATGCCTGCATATTGATTAAAAAGTAAAACTAATAACACAAACTGGTAACTATATGTTCACCAACCAACAACAGCTAAGTAATATTATTTGAGTTATTGTAGCTAATAATAGTTATTGTAGGTAGCGGAATATTTTTTGTGAAGTAGTGATTCAGATTCTTTTAAGTCTACCGTCATCTTTTTATAATGACTCTAATATACAATATGTTAAGAAAACCCTGTCCGATCCGTGAAGGTATTGTTAGGTATCGATAACTGATTCTACTAATGCCTGCAAAACCTGGCTAAACTTAAAAAAAAATACCCCCTAAAAAATAAATAACTTAAATAAAATAAATAGGTAATTTCATGGCAACACAGGCACAGGTCATGACCGCAGTTGACCTCATGCTTGTAGGTATAGGTAGCTTGTTCACGTTTATCGACTCTCGAAAGAAACAATGATACTTAGGCAGCTCGAGAAAAGAATTTTTTTTAAGTAGGAAGGTCGTCTGACTCTCCAAATGTATCATTTCATTGGATGAGCACAATTGCTGTGGCGGAGATGTTCCATATTTCGTCGCACGAGATTAGCACGGACATGCACACAAATAAAAATCAAGTGGTGTCAAATCCGCGCTGGCCACAGTTGGCCCCTACCAATCCACTGCTCGCCGAACTGATAATGGACAATAATGATAATGTACTCACGTACAGGTCGGAAAGAATATCGTGAGGCACCGTCATGCTGGATCCCTCGTGCATTGACCGATAAGTGCCCACTTCCAAATCGTCTAACACCTGATCACAACACAGCTAATTGCAGTTACTACCTCCATCAGCATGTTACATTACTCTACGTTAGAAAACGACATGATCACACAATACACGAATAGTGTGTACACCAGCAATGTTCACGCGCAACTAATAATTTAAAGTAAAAATTATTTTTATTTAATAAAAATAGGTATCTACTCGGCTTTCGGCGGCATGCTTTGATAGAGATGTGTAAGTAATCACAATATTGTTTTTTTATCGATTGATACTCGTCTATTTTTGGTATCGATTTGGTATTGTAGTTTCTCATTCTTATTCTCGATTCAACATCGCATGGAATTGTTTAGAACTTTTACAAAACTCAAATTAGCGAGGTACACTGCTGTAAATGAAAATCATGCCAGTTTTAATTTCAGTTTCTGTCTCAATATCGATGATATTGACCGATAAAATATTTGTAAAACTTTACTAAAATTGTGTTTCATAAGTCTTTCTCGTTTCTGTTTACTAATACTTGTGTTATAATAATGTTATTAGTAATTGATCGATAAACAAAAGTACTTTTACCATTGGGTAATCTGTGTTTTTACAACAAATCCTTCAACCAGATACAAGTTTCGATTAATAGCGATAAAAAACGTTATTACGCAAAAAGTAGCATCCCTAGTTTCACCTACTTTTTTTCCTTTGAGGACACCGACAACTCGCCGCGCGCCGGCATCACAAACGAGACCGCCAAATATTGAACATAAATTTATACATTTAATATCCAACAATAAATCAAACGATGATACCGCCGAAAATGGTGTTGTCACATTTTAAAAATTTACCTAGTTTTGGGGAAGTTCGCGGGAAAAAAAGATAATTTCAAAATTCAATAATATTGTTACTATGATGATTATGTAAAATTTCATATTTTATTTGGCCATGTGTTTACCTAACCTTTATTATCCTTACGGGTCGGACAGGGTTTTCTTAACATATTGTAGAAAAAATCTTAAAAGAAAGTATCATCTTTAAGTTGCAGATCGGTATTTTTAGATATTTTTGTTGTCAGCATTCATAACTCACCAATAAACATTTAAAAAATATTTTTGCAAGTTATTAGATTTGAACTCGAACCACCTTGAACGCCTATCAAGGCGAAAACCGTTAAGCCATTGAAAACTTACTGTAGACGTTGAAATTAGTAAGTAGTACCTAACAATCATAAGCGGGCAGCAAGTGTATGAGTGTGTATCAAACTTTATTATAGAAGAAGGTCGTAACTACAACTAGTATTGCTTGGCCATAGTTTTGTGAGATTGCAACTCGACTTTTGGTCTTGACTGTACCTACTATCAGTAGCAAGGATTTCATTTTGACAGTTCAACAATATTCATTACTTTGTTGCCACATGTTTCGTACTTATGCAGCAATGTATTAACAATGTCAATATCCTTCGAAATGATACAGTTTGTAAATTATTACTGTGGTTTCATAAAACCAATACCGTTTTTCTCAATACCGTTAGACCAGTTTAATGTTCCGGCTATTTAAATGACACCAAGGGATGTCCGCCAGATATCAAAATCCACCATCTGACGACCCGTCGTACGGGGAGTTTGCACCCTTTACGTTGTTAATACCATTACGATCCGGACGAAGCGTTTCGCCTCCTCCTTTATACCGCGTACATCGAGGGACTGGAACAATTTGCCAGCGGCGGTTTTTCCGTCGGAATACAATTTGAGTGTCTTCAAGGCTAGAGTGCCAGGCTCCCAATAAACTATAAGCCCCGCACGATGATATTGCGATTGGCGGCCATCTTGGTGACGTAGTCGAACTCGCACCGTCGGTACCGTTCGCAAATTCAGTCCGCGCTTACCCACTTACGCACATCGAATATTTTTGTTAGCTTTTTGTTTTTGTTATCCTGTTTTATTGTTGTTCTTGAGTTTTGTTGTTTAGTTTTGTTAACTGTTACTCGTTAAAATGAGTAAGAAATTAATTAATAGTCGTACTCGTGAAATTATAATTAAAGTGGACAATTATTTTGTTAAAGAGAAAGAGGATTGTAAGTTAGTTCTTGAAAGTATAAACCGTGCTTTATGAAGTGCTTCGGACATTTTAATACCGAAGCAACTGCTTACAGTTATTAAAAATATTTTGCAAAATTCTATCAAAGTCACGGAGTGTGTGGCATGTGCCACAGGCGTTGCAAAAAACACTGTGACGAAATTGAGACGAGAGCATGAGTCAGCAACAGCCAGTGGCAGCAAAATGAGAACTCCTACTAAAGGAAAAAGACAAAAGAAGAAATATTTCGACGGGTTTTCCATAACAGCTTTAAGAAATATTATAGATTCAATGTGTACGGTAAGGAGAGAAATACCCACAATGCGCAAAATCTTGGCGGCTTCAAAAGTAGACCTTAATTATACTGGTAGTGAAACTACATTAAGAAAAATAATTAAATGTGATTTAGGCTACTAATTTAAACGATGCTACCAAAAAAGACGCCCTAATTCAAAGACCCCAAATTCAAGCGTGGAGGGCTAAATATTTACGACGTATGAAAGAAAATGACTCGCTTGGTAATAACAAAAGACCCGTTATTTATCTCGACGAAACGTGGATACATGCACACTACACGGTAGAAAAATGTTGGCAAACAACAACCGATGGAGTGAGACGGAACGACAGTCCCGGCCGCCGATGGATAATAGTTCACGCGGGAAGTTAAAGCGGTTTTGTTGACAATGCCCTTTTAATGTTTAAAGCAGACACCAAAACGGGGGATTACTATGATCAAATGAATGCTGAGAATTTCACCAAGTGGCTTACAGAAAAAGTAGTACCCAACATACCACGCAACTCTAAAATTGTGATGGACAACGCCCCTTATCACAGTAGAGATGAGAATAGGCCACCAAGTATGAACAATAAAAAACAGTTGATTGTTGAGACTTTCCCAACGACACTACAAAACCTGAACTGTATTTATTAATTAAACGGCACAGACGGCCGAAAAATTATAAAATTGGCAATTTATTAGCTGGCAATGGCCATGAAGTCGTTAGATTACCACCTTACAACTGCGACCTCAACCCCATTGAGTACATCTGGAACCTGGTAAAGATAAGTAGTGTCAGAAAAGAATGTGGAGCAGTTGGAAAGTCGCATTGAAGCTCTGACGTTGGAGTCGTTGGCGAAGAGGAATAAATATTGGAATAAATATCGAATAACTGACGAGTTATTTGTCATAAATACGGCGACGATAGAGAATCGGAAACGACAGACACAGAAAGCAGTTATGATTCGGAAGACTATATACATTTTTTTACTTATCCTGGTTTTATTTATAAGCTGATAGATGTAGGTAGTAATTAAAACATGACTACTACACAGTGGACTCTGGTTCAATTCCCGCTCGCAAATTAACAGAAATGTAGTTAGAAAAAAATAGTATACATGTAAGAAAGATATATAAATAAGTATATTTTTCATACGTCTACAAAAATTATTTCCTTGAAATTCTTAATAATGAAAGTTTATTTGTCAGAATATGGGTGAGTAGGTATACCTACGAAAGAATGTTAAATGTAAAATTAATATTAATTTTATTATAGGTACATACACTCTTTATAAAGAGTGTAATAAAATTATAAAATACAAATAAACCCTTAACCCTAATATTAATTTATACATACACTCTTTACAAGAGTGTAATAAAATTATAAAATACAAATAAACCCTTAACCCTAATATTAATTTTGCATTTAACATTCTTTTGCTAGCTGTCCTTTTGTGTGACAGATGACGTCACAACGCTGTTATTGTGACAAGGTTCCATCGCAATATCATCGTGCGGGGCTAGTAGCACGCTAACCATCAACGATTGCATCACTGCTTACCATCAGGCGGGATTGCGGTCAATGACTAGTAGTAGTAGGCAGATCATAAAACTAAACTAAATTAAGTAAACACAATAAAAATAAAAACCAAAAACAAAATTATCACGTACGTATGACATTATGTCATAGATAAAATATAATTATATTATATTTCTAAACATTCTAGAAACGCTTTGTAATGATAAGATTCTTATTTACTTCGTGACACCAGCCGAGGTTATTTGGCATAGCGACAGCAGCTGTATTTATATTAGAAAACTAGTTTCCGCCCGCGGCTTCTTCCTTTACATTAGCCACGAACCCCTCACAGCCAATCTACATTGTCTAGAATTAACACATCATCATTATCTCAGCGTTAATCCAGTCGCATCCAAAGCTTCTTCAGCTTTGGAGTCTAGGGTCCGCTTCATCAGTCTAACTGCTGATTTTGGCTAAACTTCGATATTTTCCGTGAAGCGACTGCCGTCTGACCGTAGACCAGACCGACTGATATCGCCGTCGGGTCGTGTAGACCCGAAGGCGATATCGAAGTATTGCAGCTAGACCAATTGTTGGACTTTTGAGGGCTTCAACAACCCGTTACGACTGCCATTAGATGTTCGTATGGCAACCGGGACCAACAACTTAACGTGCTTTCCGAGGCACGACCAGAACAGTGCAAATATTCATATTCATGCAGCGGCCGCATTCGCTACCGCTAGCGCTACGCGACGGAGGCTGTCAGTGTATGTCATTAACTGTATCGGATTTAACAACGCTATACCTGCATTAGTTATTATAAATAAAAAAAACATTTTATACACGTAAACAATGATTTTCAGTGGACACATTATAATTAATTGACCTTATAATCACGAGGTGTGCGGTTTGCGCAAGCGCATGCATAATACTCGTGTCAAAGGCATGCATTGCAATACAAATCACAAGTTTCTGAAACTTGTTTTTCAAGTTTACTGACACCCTAATTACGTAACGCATCGTTCCTATCAGTTGGAATCATGTCGAAGCCAATAACCAATGCATTGCTTCATTTGTTCGTAAATGTGTCTGTTCTAAAACGTAAATAAAGCAATGAATGTTGTTGAACTGTCAAAATGAAACACATTGCTAGTGATATTGTGTTACGCAATTATCCTGCAGGGTAGGTTTAAATTCCCGGCAGGGTATATACATAGATCTACTAACTTACTGCGCACTGCAAATTCGAACTATAGTAATAACGAATCGTATATAAAGCTGAAGAGCTTGTTTGTTTGAACGCGCTAATCTCAGGAACTACTGGTCCGATTTGAAAAATTCTTTTTGCGTTGGATTGCCTATTAATCCAGGAAGGCTTTAGCCTATAGAACATCATATTGTGATAAGTTTAGGCAGATAATGACCGCTTCTCAAATCCATGGTCGTTCCGTTCCGTAGGCCATAACAACGGTTGTCGGCGGCAGTTACCACCCACCAGACAGTTCCGGCATGATGTCTGGTGACACAGTTGTGTTGCGAATTGCGATGTATGCCGAGTCCGATGGGCTAAATGTTGTGTCGGGAGTTTGGTCGTAGACGGTCTCCAGATCAATCTCCATCTGGCGCAGTATCGTTGGTTGTGTTGTTGGGTTTAACATCGCTCAACTGCCGTTTTCCTTCCTATTTACTCAATTTATTTTTTTGGAGTGAATAAGCTCTTAATAAACTAGGGCGCTTTACTATCAACGATCGGTTATAATTTTTTTTTTAAATTTCTATTGTTATCAGATGGGGCGGGGCTATCACAAAAACTCATCACACAATATAGTCATTTGTTTTTGACTTTCGAGTGTTTGTCTAATATCGAATATCACTTTCATGTAAGGTCAAGAGTAATCGATAAGATGACTTGTACTTAAACGAAGGATGAATGAGAAGTGTTGTGTTTATTCCAACGCTATCCGAATGGCATTGATGTCAATGACCTTTGTAAGCTCATATCTAAAGGATTTTTCTTAACACTTGCAATAAACTTGCAGTGCTTAAGTGATCTATTGAAATTAACAATTAACTATTAAAAAACTATCTTATATATCAATGTTAAATCTGAATTACCCATTTTCGCAATCAATAAGTTTGAGTTGAGTAGAGTTGAAATTAGGTTTACAGCACTGGCTTTGTCATGGCCGCGGTTGTTCAAGAGACACTACGAGGTAGGCCGTAACATCGGCTGCCGGGAGAAGTTACCAACCACCAGACAAAAGTGTTGCCGCCAAGCGATTCATCGTGTTCTGTCATGTCCGGTGAAGCCGTAGGGAGGATGGGTCTGTGTTGCGATTGTGTGCCGGGTACGAGACGCCAAATGTTGTTGTGTCGAGAGTTTGGTCTACTCACTCAACTGCCGTCTTCCTTCCTATTCGCTCAGTTTTTTTTGAGTGAATGGGCTCATAATAAACTAGCGCGCTTTACCATCAACGATCGCATCATTGCTTACCATCAAACGGGATTCCTATTCTAAGTCTAGGAAAATCTCTGTTCATCCTGAGGTTGGCTGGAAGAGATTGCATTAGCGTGTTTTTTTTTTTGTATAGGTAGAGTAAAGTACAATATAATATACAGAGTGGTGCTGACAATACGACAATAAATTAAACATCGTGTACCTCAACACATTCTCAGTCTACACATAAAAAGTCATATAAATATGTTCATTAGTGTAGTCACAGGAAATTATTTTTCATTTTTACATTTTGAACATGTTGATAAGGAAGCGCTTACAGGTTGATTACCGCCGCATCCTGCGGTACCAAACTTTAATAATAATGGCGCAAAAAAACAAGTCGATACAGGATCGCGCTGTCGCCGATCGGAGGTCAGAGAACCAATATTTTTAAAGGATCTATTCTTTTTCTATGGTAAAGGATTCCTATGAACCAGCATTGTTCGTGGTTTCATTTATTGTCGTATTGTCAGCACCACTCTGTATAAATAAATGTATAAGGGGGGCTCCCAAACAACAGACGTGAATTTTATAGACGCCTGATACAAAACTACGGATTCTAAGTAACATAGCTAGTTTAAAAAAAAAATCTTTTTTGAATTTAGTAACTAGTTCGCTGAGACAACTATTGAAACGATACTGCAATAATGCTTGATGTAAATAAAAACGAAGCAATATACATAATTATATTAGGTAAGTGTTTGAACTTTGTAATTACTACATTAGCATTGCTACATAATCCTAATGAAGCGTGGAAAGGCAAAAACAACGATCGTTTACAAACGTAACACTTTTTTTCATTAAGCATGGTCATGCTCAAATATACATAAGTAAGTAGTGGTTTCAATAAATTATGAATATTTTGGACAACGAAATGAGGAAGAAAGACCATTTAGTCATTGCACCTCTTACAGGAAGATCACAGACAAAACTAAATTAATATAAAGTATCAAAAACATAAACGGAAAGTCCTATACGAGGCCAAAAGACACCCTATCTCAGCACGATGCTTCGAAATTAAAAAAAAAAAAAACTAAATGTCGCAGTGTTGGTATTCTGATAGAGCCCGAACCAAAACCAGCGGGTTAACTGTTCACACTATTAGTAGCATCGGCTTAAATTTTGACAGATGTACAACATTCATTGTGTTATTTATGTTGTTAAGAAGACCCATTTTTAGAACACATGCAGCAATGAATTAAGCGTATCTTTCAAAATGTTCCAGATTGATATTGATACTGTGTTACTTTTAAGGTTGCAGATACGACCGTTAAAAACCGCCTCTAGTCGGTGAACTCGTCAAAGTCGGGAAGCACCTGGATGAGATTTCTCGGTGGTAGGCAACAACATCAGCCGCCGGCATAAGTTACCACCCACCAGACAAAGTCTTGCCGCCAAGCGATTCGTCGTGTTCCGGCATGATGTCTGGTGAAGCCGTACGGAGGACAGGTCTGAGCAGTTGTGTTGCGATGTGTACCGGGTACGATGTGCCTAATGTTGTTGTGTCGGGAGTTTGGTCGTGGAGGGTCTCCAGATCATCCTCTGGCGCAGCATAGTTGGTCGTGCTGTTGGGTTAAACATTGCATCACCTCGCTCAACTGCCGTCTTCCTTCCTATTCACTCAGTTTTTTTGAGTGAATGGGCTTAATAAGCTAGTGCGTTTTACCATCAACGATTGCATCACCGCTTACGATCAGGCGGGATTGCAGTCAAGCACTAGTTTATAAGTAATAAATAAAAAAATGAGAGACGGCCCGAATCGGGCAGAAAAAAATGGAGGCCACCAACACGCTAATAGTTTAATACATTTTCAACAGCAATCTTAATGATTTTGAAGCATGTTGCTAATCCATAACCTCATATAGTCAGACTAGTCCATAAGTTTAAAGCCGCTCAGCGAGCTATGGAGCGGGCTATGTTGGACGTCTATTTGAAGGATCGCATCAGAAATGAGGTGATCCGACAGAGGGCCAGAGTCACTGACATAGCTGAGAGGATTAGCAAGCTGAAGTGGCAATGGGCTGGTCACATATGCCGCAGAACCGACAACCATTAGGGTAAACGAGTCCTCGAGTGGAGACCGCGTCTCGGCAAACGCGTAGGACGCCTTGGGCGAGATGGAGCGATGACATCAAAAAGGTGTCTGGTAGTGGCTGGCGGGTAACTGCTCAGGATGGAGCTTGTTGGTGTGCCATGAAAGAGGCCTATGTTTTTTTTTTTTATTTGTTATAAACTAGTGCTTGACTGCAATCCCGCCTGATGGTAAGCAGTGATGCTTTCGTTGATGGTAAAACGCACTAGCTTATTAAGCCTATTCACTCAAAAAAACTGAGTGAATAGAAAGGAAGACGGCAGTAGAGCGAGGTGATGCAATGTTTAACCCAACAACACGACCAACGATGCTGCGCCAGAGGATGTTCTGGAGATCCTCCACGACCAAACTCCCGACACAACAACATGAGGCACATCGTACCCGGTACACATCGCAACACAACTGCTCAGACTCGTCCTCCGTACGGCTTCACCAGACATCATGCCGACACGACGAATCGCTTGGCGGCAAGACTTAATCAAATCTAATCCATACTTAATATTATAAATGCGAAAATATCTCTGTCTGTCTGTCCGGCTTTCACGATAAAACTCCTGGGCCTGTAGCCAATGTAACATCGCTTCATAGCGAAGCGAAATCGAACACCAAACCAACCAATGGCGGGAACGATTGACCACGCGACGCGACAAATTACGTGGTCAATCGTTCCCGCCATTGGTTGGTTTGGTATTCGATTTCGCTTCGCTACGAAGCGATGTTACATTGGCTAGGGCCGCTGAACCGATTGTAATGAAATTGACGACGAATCGCTTGGCGGCAAGACTTTGTCTGGTGGGTGGTAACTTATGCCGGCGGCAGATGTTGTTGCCTACCACCGAGAGAATGTCCAGCAGTGGACGAGTAGAGAGTGATGCTGATGAACCTCATATGTTCGCAAAAATTGTCCACAACGTACTTTACGCAATGAATATTGTTGAACCGCAAAAATGAAAGCTATTCCTGTTGGTCTGTGTGGTGTTTAGCTATTGGGCGAGATGCCCACTACTCGCCGCCCGGTCAGAACCAGGCCCTTGTCGACGGCACGTTGTGTTTCGTCGAATCCGAAGCTTTTTTAGCTTTGGAGTCCGGGGTCCGCTTTACCAGTCTAACTGCTGATTTTGGCTAAACTTTGATATTTTCCGTGAAGCCTCTGCCGTCTGACCTACACAACCCGAAGGCGACATCAAAGCATTGCAGTTAGACCAATTGTTGTACTTTCGAGGGCTCCAACAACCCGTAACGACTGCCATTAGATGTTTGTAAGGGATCGAAAATGAATGAATGAGGGAATGAATGTGATTGAACTGTCAAAATGAAACCCATTGCTACTGATAGTCTGTGACGCAATTACCCTGCTGGTCTGAAATGACGATGCAGATACTCACAGATATTACTGTGATGTTTAAAATTTACCTGACATTGATATAAAAATTAATATCTGAGGTGTGGTTTCCTTATGAATACAGGTTTAAATTTATACCTCATACAAAGTGTTTATTTGTATACCAGTTAGCGTCTATGGAGTATTTTGAATAAATATTATTCAAACTATTAACACCAGTCCATCCTCCATTTCCATCTCGTGCCATTACAATAAACTTGTAAATTAAACCATATTTATTATTGAATTTCATAGAATTTTACGTAATGTTTATAAAACGTTGTTTGAGACGTCACTCTGACGGGTAAAACGTCACCAGCGGAGTAGTAGGGTATTTGACTAAATAAAAATAAATAGTCCGTCAGTCAGATTTCCAAAAATTACCAGACACCCATCTTTTCTTTTTTCATACAAACAAAAAATGAAGACGACACAGTGCGTTGAAAACTCGTGTGACGTCACTGCACGCTACACTTTTTAGCGAGCAGTGACGTCACCAGCCACAACTCCTGATTTATGATGCCTTTTATATTTGTCAATTTTTATTGATTTGATAAAACAAAATATACGTATCCAATATTTTTGTATAATCTGAATGACGGTCGGACGGATTTCGGATGCAATTTTTTTTTTTACCTATGAAACATCCCTATTCTCGTAATTTTGAGGCCTCCTCATACACTCGTATACGAATCGCGAGACGAGGCACAAGCCGAGAGTTTCCATAGACGCTCGCGCCTCGCCTCGCGTAAGTAATCCATACTAATATTATACATGCGAAAGTAACTCTGTCTGTCTGTCTGTTACGTTTTCCCGCTTAAACCTCTCAACCGATTTTGATGAAATTTGGCACAGTCAATCTTTGGACCCTGAGAAAGAACATAGGCTACCTTTTATCCCGGAAAAATATGATGTTCCCGAGGGAAATCTAAAAAGCGCGATATAACCGAACTCCACGCGGGCGGAATGCTAGTAACTTATAACCTACGAATTTTTTCTACTTCTAGAATCGTGTGCAGAAGTGTGACACTTGAACAACGTTCATTGCGTTATTTACGTTATTGAGCAGATACTTGAACACATGGAGCAATGGATTAGCAATATGATTCGAAATGATTCCAACTGATAGTAATACTGTGTTACGCAATAGGGTATTTGACTAAAAAAAAAAAAAAGTCCGTCAGACAGATTTCCAAAAAATACACGTAATAGACACGTATATTTTGTTTTATGAAATCAATAAAAATTGACAAATATAAAAGGCATCGATGATCTGGGCCCGTAGCCAATGTAACATCGTTTCGTAGCGAAGCGAAATCAAATAACAAACCAACCAATGGCGCGAACGATCGGCCACGTGATTTATCGCGTCGCGTGGTCTATCGTTCTCGCCATTGGTTGGTTTGGTTTTCGATTTCGCTTCGCTACGAAGCGATGTTACATTGGCTACGGGCCCAGATCATCGATGCCTTTGATATTTGTCAATTTTTATTAATTGGCCCAGGAGTGGTGGCTGGTGACGTCACGGGCCGCTAAAAAGTGTAGCGTGCAGTGACGTCACATGAGTTTTCAACGCGCTGTGTCGTCTTCATTTTTAGTTTATATGAAAAAAAAAATACGTGTCTAGTAAGTATTTTTTGAAAATCTGACTGACGGACTAATTAGTTTTATTTAGTCAAATACCCTATTCTGTTGCCGTGTGAGCCTCGACGTCCTTGTGCCCTTGTATTTATAAATCTATCGCTTTGTTTATCACTTAAAAACGTCAACATGAAGTCAATAATCGTAAAAAGATCGGTAGATAGGCAGGTAGCACGCTTTGTCATCAAAACAGCCCATTATTGGCCTCCTAATACGTTACTACACTACAATGAACGTTTATGACAGGATATTCCATAATTACGCCACTTGGCTGACGAATATTAATACCCGCAATTATCCTTTGTCTGCGATTAAAATGCCAAACATGTTAATAGGCATGAATTAATTTTAAAAAACTTTAATTCCTACTAAAGTTCAGTTTCCGCTGTAACTTCAAATATGTTTATAACATTTTCAAATGTGCCTCTTAAAATTAAGTTCTGTATTATCATGTTGAACTGTCAAAATGAAACCCTGGATAGTGTGTTAACGCAATTACCCTGCTGGACACACCGACCAAATTGATCACCTATTTTTTTTTTAAATTATTAACTAGTGCTTGACTGCAATCCCGCCTGATGGTAAGCAGTGATGCATTTGTTGAATGTCCACGCTCTGCTCGGTGAGCGGTGCGTTGACCTCTGGCGTCAGCTGTTGCGCGGGCGTGCGCAGTACTTTGATCTATCGTAGGCTTGCGTGCGCGCTCGATAACCACACTTCAACAATTCCTAAATGTATTTGGGAAAAAATACAACATGGTGTAAAAATGACTGGAATCGATTCAGCTGCTTATTCTGAACGAACTGTACAGGGTGTATCGGACATCGTAACGCATACTTCGCGAAAAGGCACATGACACTAATAAAATTATGATAGTTATTTATGTCGTTAATGAGTGGTTACAGAAATCACAATGTTTAAAAAAAAGTGTCGGCCCGGCCTTTGAACGTTGCAAGCGTGCCGTCGTGCGGGGTTGTATTATAGGTATGACGTTGACCCCTGATGTGAACTCTATTAAATCAGCTGATATTGCGCTTTTTGGTGTAATTAGCGAATTAATTCATTTTTACATTAAAATCTTATTGGGTTATAAAAGTATAGCAATTATGAACGGTCTAAAGTGAAAAACTGCATATGTATTTTTAAATCATGAAAAGCCAATGAAAAATTCCACCACTGGGGGGTTCAGAATCACGTACTGAATCCACGGTACTCGTTTGTGCGTCGATGTCAGATACAGCCTTTATTCAAGTTTTGTATAAAGTAAAAATAACCTTGTGTAAAAATAATGTCGTTCTGGTGTTATTGTGAACAACATTGTGTTATCACCATCAGCTATCTCCTGTGGTGCTGTTTTGGAAACGCTTCGACCTTGTGTCAGAAAATAGATATTATCCATACTAATATTATAAATGCGAAAGTGTCTGTCTGTCTGTCTGTTACGCTTTCCCGCCAAAACCTCTCAACCGATTTTGATGAAATTTGGCACAGACAATCTTTGGACCCTGAGAAAAAACATAGGCTACCTTTTATCCCGGATAAATTTGATGTTCCCGAGGGAAATCTAAAAAGCGCGATATAACCGAACTCCACGCGGGCGAAGCCGCGGGCGCAAAGCTAGTATTATAAATGCGAAAGTAACTCTGTCTGTCTGTCTGTCTGTCTGTCTGTCTGTCTGTTACGCTTTCCCGCCAAAACCTCTCAACCGATTTTGATGAAATTTGGCACAGACAATCTTTGGACCCTGAGAAAAAACATAGGCTACCTGTTATCCCGGAAAAAATTTATATTCCCGAATGAAATCTAAAAAGCGCGATATAACCGAACACCACGCGGGCGAAGACGCGGGCGGAAAGCACACAATCTTTAGACCCTGAGAAAGGACATAGGCTACCTTTTATCCCGGAAATATTTGATGTTCCCGAGGGAAATCTAAAAAGCGCGATATAACCGAAATTTTCGCGGGCGAAACCGCGGGCGGAAAGCTAGTAAGTAATAGTACTTCTTTTGTTTACTGTCGTAACACTGAATATTGACATTCATGATACACATGGCTACACAGCTGCGGTGGATGTGTGGAGTTACGCGGAAGGACCGCATCAGGAACTCCCGCATCCGGGGCAGTCTTCATGTCCGTGACATAGCGGACAAACTGCAGGAGGGTAGCCTACGTTGGTACGGTCACGTCTTACGAAAACCGGCATGTTACGTGGGTCACAAATGTCTTGCCATGGCGCTGGGCCGGAACAAGCGGTGTAGACCAAAGAAGTGCTGGCTTGACGTTGTAAGAGATGACATGCGTGCCAACAATCTCACACCACAGGATGCTAAAGATCGCGCGAAATGGAGGAAATGAAGTAAGAAAGCAGACCCCGGGCTCCAACGCGAAAGCCGCGGATGCAACCGGGATAAACGCTAAGATGATGATGACATGGCTACACATCAAGCTATAACATTTCCAGTTTTACTGGACCTTGCATTGTATTGGTCATCATCATCTCAGTGTTAATCCCAGTCGCATCTGAACCTTTTTCAGCTTTGGAGTCTAGGGTCCGCTTTACCAGTCTAACTGCTGATTTTGGCTAAACTTCGATGCCGTCTGACAAATATCATTAAAATGGAAATGTAAATACAGTTAAAACTTATTACCTAAATAAAATCCCTAGGTATAAAGGGCGTGAGTCGTGACAGCTGACATATGAAACGTCAAACGTCGTTACTTCACACTTTGGTGTCGGTTTTCGCTATCAATATCATGTTCTGTGCGATATTACAACCACAAGTGTCGCTTGTCTTCACAGTATCACGTTAAGTATAATATCCAGCCTCTATCTCTGTTATGGCCAAACATGTATATTTATTCTAATGCAAATCTTCGTTGAATTATATACTTACTAGCTTTCCGCCCGCGGCTTCGCCCGCGTGGAGTTCGGTTATATCGCGCTTTTTAGATTCCCCTCGGGAATATCAATTTTTTTTTCAATAAAAGATAGCCTATGTTCTTTCTCAAGGTCTAAAGATTGTCTGTGCCAAATTTCATCATAATGGGTTGAGAGATTTAAGCAGGAAAGCGTAACAGACAGGCAGACAGAGTTACTTTCGCATTTATAATATTAGTATGGATATTTTACTTTCTCTAAATTGCAACTGGATACAGCTAGTCAAAACAAAAAAAAAATCTGAGTTTTAGGGTCGAATCATCCCCGAATATGTTTTGCGAAATCATGCCCCCTTAAAGGGTACGCTCATGCCCACTTCTTCTTCCAGTAGCATGAGTCGGGCGTCTGCGAAATACTTGTACAGTCCCCGCACTTACGTCGCGATGGCATGTTTATTAGGTTACTAGCTTTCCGCCCGCGGCTTCGCCCGCGTGGAGTTCGGTTATATCGCGGTTTTTAGATTTCCCTCGGGAACATCAAATTTCTCCGGGATAAAAGGTAGCCTATGTTCTTTCTCAGGGTCTAAAGATTGTCTGTGCCAAATTTAATCAAAATCGGTTGAGAGGTTTAGGCGGGAAAGCGTAACAGACAGACAGACAGACAGAGCTTTCCGCCCGCGGCTTCGCCCGCGTGGAGTTCGGTTATATCGCGGTTTTTAGATTTCCCTCGGGAACATCAAATTTTTCCGCGATAAAAGGTAGCCTAAGTTCTTTCTCAGGGTCTAAAGATTGTCTGTGCCAAATTTAATCAAAATCGGTTGAGAGGTTTAGGCGGGAAAGCGTAACAGACAGACAGACAGACAGACAGAGTTACTTTCGCATTTATAATATTAGTATGGATTATACAATATGTAAAGAAAACCCTGTCCGATCCGTGAAGGTATTGTTAGGTATCGATAACTGATTCTAATAATGCCCACAAAGACAGGCTAAACTTAAAAAAAAATCCCCCTAAAAAAATTAATATTATTTCGCAAAAAGAGGTAACTTAATACATGTGCGGTGAGCAACCCTTTCCGCGGGCGGCGGGGGCAGGGCACACGGCACCTGCGACGTGGTCGCGTCGCTATTCGCTTATAATAATACCGGTGTTGTCACTTTTTAAAAACTACCAAATTTCGGGGAAATTGGAATTAATTCCCGGGAAAAAAGGATTATTTCAAAATTCATTAGTATTGTTACTATGATGATTATGTAAAATTTTATATTTTATTTGGTCAAGTGTTTACCTAACCTTTATTATCCTTATGGGTCGGACAGGGTTTTCTTTACATATTGTATACCTACATCAATGTCTATAAAAGACAACCCATTTCCACACATTTCAGAATTCCTCTTATTTACTTAGATATTTGGTACAAAGGAAGAAAATACGTTCATTCTTGGAAAAAGTGACGCAGAAAAATAACACAAGCAGAAGAAATAACAAAGAATATAATACTCTTTATTATGTACAAGATATTTACAGAATTTTAATGTAAAGATTTTACAAAGGGTGACACAACGGGCGGGCTTATCGCTAACAGCTGTCTTTTACCGACAACCTTTGGATGGAATATCAAGGGAAGGAGTGATAAATCGTGTAGGTAGCCTACGGTGTACTATTTTGATTGATCATCATCATCAACCTTTTTACCGTCCCACTGTTGGGCACAGGTCTCCTCTCATACAGAGAAGGATTGAGCATAATCATCACGCTTGCTCAATGCGGGTTGGCGATTTTGGACTTAAAGTCCAGGTTTTTTTTAAATTATAATCTAGCGCTTGACTGCAATCCCGCCTGATGGTAAGCAGTGATGCAATCGTTGATGGTAAAGCGCGCTAGTTTATTAAACCTATACCCTAACGAATAGGATGGATGACGGCAATTGAGCGAGGTGATGCAATGTTAAACCCAAGACCAACACGGCCAAACGATGCTGCGCTAGAGGGAGATTGATGTGGAGGCCCTCCACGACCAAACTTTCGACACAACAACATTTGGCTCATCGTAACCGCCAGACATCGCAACACAATTGCTCAGACCCGTCCTCCGTACGGCTTCACCAGACATCATGCCGGAACACGACGAATCGCTTGGCGGCAAGACTTTGTCTGGTGGGTGGTAACTTCTGCCGGCAGCCGATGTTATGTCCTACCACCGAGAAAGGTTTCCTCAAAATGTTTTCCTTCACCTTCTGTCATTGGTGTCCAAGATATACTTAGAAAGTCCATATAACTTTAGAAAAGTTACATTGGTACTTGCCTGACCTGGAATCGAACCCGCGCACTCATACTTGAGAGGCTGGTGTTTTTTACATACTTTTTATTAGTTTCACTTGTATGTTTGCTTGCTTGTTTGTTTGTTTGTCCGTCTCTAACTCTTTGGACTACAAGTGAGCGGCTCATTACTGTAAAATGTCCCACCGTTTTCAATACGTTCGTTTTTTATAAAAAATATCGAACTAAAAAGTTGAAAATAAATATAGTTTAAAAAACTTAAAAACATTCTTTTAAAAAACATCAAACTAAAAAGTTAAAAATAATTTTAAAAACAGCGCGAGGCGCTTAATATACAAAAATTATGGCACAAAGCGCCTCACGCTTTTTTTAAATTAATTTTAACTTTTTTTTTAGCTTTTATATTTTTTAAAAGCATGTTTTTTAAATTATATTTATGTAACCACTAGGCCACACGGCTTCATGAGACTTCACGGTTTTGATTGTTTTTTGTGATATAATGTGTCACATCCACGCAAAACGGCCTTTGCTCAGGTTAATGAACAACACTGCACGAGGAAATCACAAGATATGTTTGCTGTAGACTTTAGACTCATTATGATGCAAAAAGAAGTTCTTTCTAACCTTCACGTAGCAATGATGACCTTCACGTACATAATTATGTTGATATCAGTGACGTAACGTCTTAAATATCATTGAGAAAGTGGTGGAGATTTTGGCGCGAAGTCAACAGATGACGGCAATCCGATGACGGAATTACGTTGAACGGGACGCGACACAGTGGAAACGTTTTGAAAACGATTTATAGGAAGAAAGTGTGGAAAATTTGTGTCACCTCTTTTATTTTTTTTGTTCCGCGGCAGATTCCATTTTTTTTATTATTAATATAATTATCTTTCACGAGTAATACTAGTCTGTAAAGAGGTATGAGGCTCAGTGTGTACAGTTCACTTCCAGTGATCTTCCGGCGATTGATGTCAGGAAGACAATATTGTTTTGACCATTGATGTAGTATTGAACAGATATGATATGCTCTAACAAATTCACCAAAATGAATGTGCCGATCGGAGCAACAGCACACACATGCAAATTTTTTATTCTGCGTACATTTCACACGTTGGTACAGTGGGAATGAGATGGAGCGCAATCTAAAGCATAGAGAAGAAAAAGATAGCTAGTGTTTGTCGTTTGCGCTGTTAGTGTTTATCGTTTGTTTTTACGAGTGTATCGAGAGTGACTAAAGGGTAATTCCATGAAAAACGCTACCGCAACATAAATTTTTAAATTACTGTTTTTAAATTAAAATGTATCTTAGGATAATCTTAAAACCCCATATTTTAATAATATGTCATTATTTTTTCGATAAGTATTTAATTTTTCGATTTTTTTACATATTTAAGTTAGGTTAGTATGAACGATTGATGGTTGATAAATTTAATCAAAATTGGATACACTGAAAAAAGAAAACTATTGTTAAATTGGCATTACGCTTCCCGCCATTCGAACAGAAAAGTTTTCAAGAGTTGTTGCGTGTAATATTATTTCGTAAGTTTTATTATTCTTTCCATTTATTTAACTTTTAAATTATGCCTCCTACCTGTAACACCCGTTACAAAAAAAGTGCATTTGTTTGTTTGGCGATTAAGTTATTGCACGCATTATAAAATGCTTTTAAGAAAGTAAGGATATGATTGATAACCACTTAAGTTTGCATTTATATGAAGATTGGCCTTTTTGTTTGTGAAATTTTGGCGGGTAACAGTGTGTAACACCCGTTACGTAACGGGTGTTACCAAATTTTGACATGCCTTGATAAAAACTAATAATAAAGGTTTTACGTTTAGGGGTCCTCCAAATATTATAACGACACGTTTTTTATGTCTTTCGTTAATAAAAAATGTTTTCGTCAACTGTTGACAACATTTTCATTTTGCTGTGTTGAATAAAATATTTGCATTTTATTCTTACTTCTTATCTTGTTGGTAACCTCTAATGTCTTCAGTTGTTTGACCCATTCACTAGCCCCGAATCCCTTTTGTTCAAAAACTAGACTAAATTTAAGTTGCATGCTATTGTTTCTATTTAATTAAGAAAAAGACACATATATAAATTATATTTAGCTATTTTCATGCAGCCTTTGACAACTCGACAGATCTCTGACACTAAATGTTGCAACTCAGCAAAAACGCCGACAATTTAACTTAGTAGCGTGATTTATTGGCGGGCCCCAAAATAATAATTATGCCTGATGCCGAATGCAGTATGGTGTACTTTGCTTAGGTTGAGCTAGCTTTCCTTTTATACTGACGATGTCTTCAGCGAAAAATAGAATGAAGAAAAATATAGACAAAGCCTGAAAAAAAATCTGCAAAACATGCAGAACACCGTGCAAAAAGAAAGAGAAAGGGACAGAAAACGAAGAAAAAATTGTACAACATCCAAACTTAAAAGCTTAAAACCAGACAAAAAACTAGAAATCGCGTAGAGAGTATTTCGACTAAAACATTACAATATTTTTATTAAAAATATTGTAATCTTTTAGTCAAAATGCTCTCTCTGAAAGAAAAAAAAAAGGATACAGTAGTGCAGGGATATGCCAATATGTCCATGCGAAGGAGCAGATATTATTATTTTCCCAAAAATATTAATGTAAATTAGCAGTAAACATGATTATTTCACTGCTATTGTTATTATAATACCTTTATTGGTACAAATATTGTTTTAATTTCGTACTCGTAACACCCGTTACATTAAGCTGTAACACCCGTTACAGTTTTAAACTTCGATAAAAAATTATGTTTGTATTTTTGTTTTAAAACAAGTGGACTACGAAGTTAAGAATTTATTTAGCTACGTAGTTCCAATTTTTTCACTAATGTAAAGTAAATAAATTCGCAGAGTTTTGCTTTCATTTCGGTTAAGCCCGAAAGCTTAGACAAAATCGTGTAACGCCCGTTACGCACATATCTCGCCTTTAATTTCTTTACTGCTGTTTGTAACTGTCCAATTTATTACAGATACCAGTAAATAGTCCTAGATGGAAGGTGTTAAGCTCATAAAACTTAATTGTTTTCTTATTGCATCATGAATTAATTGTCAAGTAAAAGTGTACGACCTGTAACACCCGTTACATGGAATGACCCTAAAGCGAGATACTGGACTTACCTCCTTTTGTACGCTTCATTTTCGGTGCGCTAGTGACTTATCTACCTTAGTTTAATATTTTATCAATGGTTTTGACATTATATTTCGGACATTATTACAATATGATATTTACAGTTTTTGATATTCAATTAGTAAAAACTGTTTTTGTTGTTTTTCTTCTGTTTGTGAATTCTTAGTTCTTTATATTTGTTTGTGCGTAGGTCGAATATGTAGATATTTATCACAATATAAATTGTTTTATGAATGAAAATAAGTACGTATTATATTATGACTACTATAACCCGCACAGATAAAGAAAAGATCTGAAAATAGCGGCGGATACTTATGGTACGGTTGAGAAAACATGCCATTGTTAAATCACAAACCAAATGCTAAGATACAAAAATGACAAATTTATGTTGTAAATATTGTTATACACAACGTAAATTTGACATTTTACTTGTTTGTTGTTGTGTTTGTTTTTATTGTAGTTTTTGTTGAGTTTGATTGTTCAAACTCAACAAAAACAACAATATCAACAAAATAACAGAGACTTTAGCGGGATGAAATTAACGATAACTCGGAGTCCATCAAAGTAGGTTGGAAAGCGAATCCTGAATTCCTGATCGAAGATTTTTTTTGCAGCGCTTACTTCACTGTGTGAGTATAGACAGCGATAGAGAGTGAGTGAGAACGCATGCGAGCGGACGCCATTTACAGATCTTTTCTTTATCTGCGCGGGTTATACTAGGCCACCACGACTACAGTAGTCGTGGTGGCCTAGTGGTTGAAACACCAGCCTCTCAAGTATGAGTGCGCGGGTTCGATTCCAAGTCAGGCAAGTACCAATATACCTTTTCTAAAGTTATATGTACTTTCTAAGTATATGTTGGACGCCAATGACTGAAGGTAAAGGAAAACATCTTGAGGAAACCTGGACTTTAAGTCTGAAATCGCCAACCCGCATTGAGCAAGCGTGGTGATTACGCTCAATCCTTCTCTGTATGAGAGGAGACCTGTACCCAGCAGTGGGACGATAAAAAAGGTTGTTGATGATGATTATATTATGCTAGTTACGCGGTAAACTCCGCTTGCGCGATGCAGAATCTTACGTGGCGTCATTATGGCTCGTTTACATCTGGCGTTGTAGACACCTCCACACCTGTAACTGTCTCATAAACCTTAACTTCTAAATCAAT
The DNA here is from genome assembly GCA_017933935.1 of Sesamia nonagrioides. Taxonomy (NCBI): domain Eukaryota; kingdom Metazoa; phylum Arthropoda; class Insecta; order Lepidoptera; family Noctuidae; genus Sesamia; species Sesamia nonagrioides. The sequence goes on from JADWQK010001979.1 coordinate 134,708, forward strand.
ATAATAAGGTGAACAGCTGTTTCTCGCGACTCCATCCGCGTGGACTTCAGTTTACAGCGCCCGGTGGTTCCCGTAAATTAAAAAGAACTCAGTTGATATAAAATAAGCGCCTGTTAAAATAATGGGAGCAATATATACGTCCGTCATAGCTTCCGTTTTCGCAACATTTTTTGTTACTGCTCTTCCCCTATTGGTCATAGGAAGGTGTTATATAGCCTATGTGCTCTCTCAGGCTCTAGACTATCTGTGTACCAAATTTCATTACAATCGGTTCAGGAGTTTTATTGTGAAAGCCGGACAGACAGACAGAGATATTTTCGCATTTATAATATTAAGTATGGATTAGATTTGATTAAGTCTTGCCGCCAAGCGATTCGTCGGTGTCGGCATGATGTCTGGTGAAGCCGTACGGAGGACGGGTTTGAGCAGTTGCGTTGCGATATGTGCCGGGTACGATGCGTCAAATGTTGTTGTGTCGGGAGTTTAGTGGTGGAGGGTCTCCAGATCAATCTCCCGCAGGCGTAACATCGTTGTTCGTGTTGTTTTGTTTAACATTGCATCACCTCGCTCAACTGCCGTCTCCCTTCCTATTCACTCCAGTTTTATTTTTTAGTGAATAGGTTGTTGATAAACTAGCCATCAGGCGGAATGGCGGTCAAACACTAGATTATAATTATATAAAAAAAAGTTTAAACGACTGTCTAAGATTCACGAACGATACCCGGGACTCGTGCTTTTCGAGGTACAGATGGCACTTGCTAACTAAAGATACCCACCCACAGACCAACCGCGGCAAGCTTAGCTTAACTTTATCTATGGATCTGTGCGGCTATTTCATCAATCACTTAAAGTCATCATCATCATCTCAGCGTTAATCCCAGTCGCATCCGAAGCTCTTTCAGCTTTGGAGTCTGGGGTCCGCTTTACCAATCTAACTGCTGATTTGGTTAAACTTCGATATTTTCCGTGAAGCGACTGCCGTCTGACCTCCACAACCCGAAGGCCATATCGAAGCATTGCAGTTAGACCAATTGTTGGATTTTTCGAGGGCTCCAACAACCCGTAACGACTGCCATTAGATGTTCGTATGGCAACCGGGACCAACGGCTTAACGTGCTTTCCGAGGCACGACCAGACCAGTACAAATATTCATATTCATGCATACAAATATTTGCACTACGCGGATCCGAACCCGCGCCTCCTTGCGCTGCGGCTGCGTGCGCTACCGCTACGCCACGGAGGCGATGGGCTATTTTTACTTTATCACGAGTCCCTTTGTATATACTGCACGTGTCACCTTTAAATAAATCATTTCATTTCTAATTAAAGACTAGTCCTATTTATAAAAGTACGACGAGTATTTTTAATAATTAACACAACACAGCAAGTATTTCTAAGTGACACCGAATTATGAAGAGCGCGTGTGCGTTTTAAAGGCTCAAAGTCCAACCGAGTCCTCTTCGACTCCCTGGCGCTACGCCGGAACACGTGCCAACATTGGTTTAGTCTCTATACTTGGGCCAAATTCGATAAAGAATAGAGGTAAACAAACCGTTGCTAGGCAATGAGTAGTTTACGCCTAAAAGACAGATGTTAACAACCTTTTCAACATAGATGATTTTCATAAAAGTAATGATCGTACTCACTACCAATGTGAAAAGTTTATTTGTGTTTAGATATTTATTATTTGCATAGAACGCTTAACCGATTTGAATGAAATGTGGCACACATGTAAGCTAATTTCCTAATAGGTTAATTTTTTTGATACATACATACCTATATATTATTATTATACTTAGTTCATACTTCAAAATATTACAATGCATGTGCAGTTAATTTGAAAGTAATTAAATACGCAAAATTTTATTGAATGCCTCAACTTTATTCATTGGTTGAATTCCACAAAATGTGTTTAATACCTGGATTTCATCCATCTTTCTTTTTTTGTAAGGTTATCACGTAAAATTACTGTCAACTTTTTAATGGTTTTTCGAAATACCAAGTTATTATGCATGCTATTTTAGTGAGTCTATTAAAATATGCTGTAATAGGAATTGTTAATAAAAAGTTAGCATGTAAAAGTGGATAATCATGTAAATAACAGGAGATTTGTAAAACGTGAGTTGTGATAACCCTAAATTGGTTTGTTTACCTCTATTCTTTATGGAGCTAGGCGTTGGTATAGCTATATATATACATAGATAATCCACTAGTCTGATTCATGTGCGAGGATGAGTACTCGTCATCGTTGTTGTTAATAGAGACATGCCTTGTAACTTCCCCGTAGCCCTCTGCTAAACATACGACCTTCCCAAGATGTGCTACAACACTGTCTTCCATCTTCTACATCCAGTCTGTCCCATCGTCGGTTCATCTAGCTCGTAGGGCCATAATAACAAGGGTGGTAGGCCATAACATCGGCTGCCGGCCGAAGTTACCACCCACCAGACAAAGTCTTGCCGCCAAGCGATTCGTCGTGTTTCGGCATGATGTCTGGTGAAGCCGTGCGGAGGACGGGTCTGAGCAGTTGTGTTGCGATGTGTGGCGGGTACGATGCGCCAAATGTTATTGTGTTGGGAGTTTGATCGTGGAGGGTTTCCAGATTAATCTCCCTCTGGCGCAGCTATAGCAGGTCGTGTTGTTGGGTTTAACATTGCACCACCTCGCTCAACTGCCGTCTTCCTTCCTACTCACTAAGATTTTTAAGTGAATAGGCTTAATAAACTTGCGCGCTTTACAATTAACGATTGCATCACTGCTTACCATCAGGTGGGATTGCAGTCTCAAGCACTAGTCTATAATTAGTATAAAAAAATAAATAAAGAAGGGGCGCCCTTCACTACGTTTGCCAAGTCACCTCTAGGACTCGTCTGCTCCTCCGGTCATCGGTCTTTGGACCAAGGTGGGCAATCCACTGCCAGCTTACCTTGTTTACTCACCAAGCTCAACACCTGTTTTTTATTTACTTCGCTAGTGTCAAACTTCAATCCGTGGTCAGATTTTAGAAAAAAGTATTATTCACTGTGTTCTATAAAAAGCCTGCTTCACTATTCTAGAAGTTTTGTGTAAATATGATTTATTTTCTGTAAATAGGTTTGTAAAAACACTTTTACAAGTCAATTAAGTATATTATTTCGAAACTAGTTGAATGAGTTCGGCGTTTCATATCTGATTACTCTAAAAAAAAAAAAAAATGGCCGGAACAAACATAGAGGTCACATATACATAGTTTATCTCTGGAATTCCAGGCTGAAGTACTACCTACACACTATTTCTCTCTCCTTCCCCTTAGTATTCCATCCAAAGGTTGTCTGTAAAAGATCGCTCTTAGCGATAAGACCGCCCATTGTGTCACCCTTTGTAAAATCTTTATACTTATGTTCTGTAAACTATATGGTGTACATAATAAAGAGTATTGTACTCTATTATTCCCGCCTAAGCCCAGCATTGGGATTGCCCTGGTTAAGAGTCACATCAAAAATACTCTAAGACTTAACAATTTTTTTTATTTATATTATAAACTAGCGCTTGACCTCAATCCTGCCTGATGGTAAGCAGTGACGCAATCGTTGATGGTAAAGCGCACTAGTTTATTAAGAGCCTATTCACTCTAGCCTTGAAGACACTCAAATTGTAGTCCGACGGAAACACCGCTGCTGGCAAATTATTCCAGTCCCTCGAAATACGCGGTATAAAGGAGGAGGCGAAACGCCTCGTCCGGATCGTAGTGGTGTTAACAACGTAAGGGTGGACCAGCCGTACGACGGGTCGTCCGCTGGTGGAACGGAGATGGGGGAATTAAATCATGCAATTCCATCGCACACTCCCCGAAATGCATCCTATAGAACACCGAAAGGCTGGTTACTCTACGCCTGTGCTCTAGGCTTTGGAGACCAACTCGACCAATTCTACGTTGTTTCACTTGTTGTATTTTTACTCTTAAACTTCAACTCTGAATCATTCCAGTCTAAACTTTCCGCGCGTCGAAGTCTTGGATTTTTTTGTCAGCCGAAACAACTAAACAAAATTATTTAAATATTCTGTGCTTGTGCTGTTACCATGCCCATGGTGACAGAACAAGCACTTGTTGGTATTTTTTTCTTTTCCAAGAAGGCCAGGTGTATGAGGAATAGGATGTAAAATACACTCATCATCATCATCTTAGCGTTAATCCCAGTCGCATCCGAAGCTTTTTCAGCTTTTGGAGTCTGGGGTCCGCTTTACCAGTCTAACTGCTGATTTTGACTAAACCTCGATATTTTCCGTGAAGCGACTGCCGTCTGACTTCCACAACCCGAAGAGGATATCGAAGCATTGCAATTAGACCAGTTGTTGGACTTTTGTTGGCTCCAACAACCCGTAACGACTGCCATTGGATGTTCGTATGGCAACCGGGATTAACGGCTTTCCGAGACACGAGTGCACGACCAGACCAGTGCAAATATTCATATTCATGCATACAAGTATTTGAACTGCGCGGGGATCGAAATCGCGCCCCTTTGCGCCGTGGCCGATAAGACGGGTGTTGTCTTGTGGCTATATATTGGAACGTTGTATGTGTAATAGTGGTGCAGTAAATTCTGCTTGCGCGATGCACAGTGTGACGCTGTCGAGTAGTAGAGGTCATGCAAATGATAGTGTAAAAGAAAATACGTTAATGTGTGATGTTGATGAACAAGTTGGAAGAGAACCTTGCCTCTCGGTGGTAGGCCATAACATCGGCTGCCGGCAGAAGTTACCACCCACCAGAAGCCGTACGGAGGACGGGTCTGAGCAGTTGTGTTGCGATGTGTGGCGGGTACGACGCGCCAAATGTTGCTGTGTCGGGAGTTTGGTCGTGGAGAGTCTTCAAATCAATCTCCCTCTAGCGCAGCTTCGTTTGGTCGTGTTAGTCTTGGGTTTAACATTGCATCACCTCGCTCAACTGCCGTCATCCTTCCTATTCCCTAGTTTTTTAAGTGAATAGGTTTAATAAACTAGTGCGCTTTACCATCAACGATTGCATCACTGCTTATCATCAGGCGGGATTGCAGTCAAGCACTAGTTTATAATAATTAAAAAAAAAACGGTCACGTATGACTTTCCAGATGATTTAAAATCCCCATCTCCGTTCCACCATCGGATGACCTATCGTACGGCAAGTATCCATCCCAACGTTGTTAACACCACTACGATCCGAACGAAGCATTTCGCCTCCTTTTATACCGCGTACAACGAATTTGCAACAATTTGCCAGCGACAGTGTTTCAGCCGGACTACAATTTAAGTGTCTTCAAGGCAATTTACTATCAACGATTGCATCACTGCTTACCACCAGGCGGGATTGCGGTCAAGTACTAGTTTATAATTTATAAAAAAAAGGTTTACTCTAAAATCACGAAATTTGTAGTTTCTATCGAAGTCTTTTACATTTCGTTCTCTACTTCACCGACGAACTTAATTCATTGTCAATGTCATCATTCAATTCAATTTGACAGTTGGGTATCCTTGCTTCCGATATGGTTTCCCGTCTCAACATGTCAATTAACCGGAGTAGGGTTTATCAGATGCGTTTCCAAATCTGTACTTTGACCTTGTTTTGTTTTGCGCTGCTACCAGTCAACGACCTGACTTGATCTTGACCTCGCTGTCTTGAACGCGTTGTTATGGCGCGATCGTTGGAACATGTTTCGACTGCCGAATTCTAAGACAATATTGATGTAGAAAAAGGTCTGTGTAGCTACCATAAGTTTACATTACGAGACTCGATCGGCGATATCGAGTGCTCTCAACCAATGAGAGCGCCAAACGGGCTCGATATCGACGATCGAGTCTCGTAATGAAAACTCATGGTAGCTACACTGGTCGCGCCTCGGCAAGCATGTTAAGCCGTTGGTCCCGAACATCTAATGGACCAACAATTGGTCCAACTGGAATGCTTCGATATTACTTCGAGTAAGGTCAGACGGCAGTCGCTTCATGGAAAATATGGAAGTTTAGCTAAAATCAGTAGTTAGACTGGTAAAGCGGACCCCAGGCTCCAAAAGCTGAAAAGCTTCAGATGCGACTGGGATTAACGCTGAGATGATGATGATTCATGTAGAAAAAAGGGCGCTGTCGGTGAGATGTAATATGTATAATATAATATAACGCTCGCAGGTTTGCACGTTATTCTGGAGTATCCTCCAGAAAAGAAAACTCTTAAGTCTCTCTCGAATACACGAAATAAAGTGTATATTGTACAAGCTACTTGAAACTGGTCCCGGTTGCCGTACGAACATCTAGTGGCAGTCGTTACGGGTTGTTGGAGCCCTCAAAAGTCCAACAATTGGTCTATCTGCAATGCTTCGATGTCGCCTTCGGGTTGTGGAGGTCAGACGGCAGTCGCTTCACGGAAAATGTCGAAGTTTAGCCATATCAGCAGGTTGACTGGTAAAGCGAACCCCAGACTCCAAAGCTGAAAAGGCTTCGGATGCGACTGGGATTAACGCTGGGATGATGATGATGATGTACAAGCTACTTGAAACTGCCAAATATTACCAATCATCCTTGAGCCTTAATAGTGTAGCAATAAAGTTGAAAATCTAAGTTTCATAGATTGCAGTAGATTGATCAGTCTGTAGTTCGTTTTACAAGTGCAGCCTTTGGGTTTATTAATAACTACTGGAAATATCGCACTTCGGCAGGGTAATTACGTAATATACTATCAGTAGCAATGGGTTTCATTTTGTCAGTTCAACATCATTCATTGTGTTATTTACGTTGTTGAGCAGACACGTTTTCAAACATATGAAGCAATAGATAAGCAATATGTTTCGAAATGATTCACACAGTAAAACCAACTGTGCAGTTAAACAACATGTTGACTTGACATTTATACAATTTTATATTGTCTGTGGAATTTGACAGTTAATTGTCATCTTGACAGGCGGGGAAAAATGTGTCTTTTTTTCTGTAACTTTCCGTGTGTCCTTGTAATCTCTAAAGTTAGTATATCACATTGACTGCCAGACAACAGACACGATAGAAAATCTATTGTTAGCGGTCACCAGTGGCTCTGGTAGTTAACGCTGTAATAAATATAAATTAATTACATTATTATCAAGTTACTTTCTTTTTTCTTTTTTTATGCTTGAGTAAGTACGAGGCTTTTGATTATGTTACATTTGTCGTATATTTTAATTAGGGTTGTAACGGAGGCTTGTTAGCGGAGGCGGAGGCGGATGCGGAGGCGACGAGTCTCACCTCCGCGGATGCGGAGGTTAACGGAGGCGGAGGCGGAGGTGAAAGTACATAAAGAAAAAATTGAAGTATAAGGTTAATTAAAACAAAAAATGTAATTTAAATACGTACATTAATAGTAGTATACTTGGTAAAAAAAAATATTACCTTGTAATGAAAATTAAGGAGAAACAAATTGTGTTTGTCGCATTCCCGGTTTCGGTTCTTGTCGAGCATCGCAGCTTGCGTGTTATTTATTTTATAAATACGTAAATAAACCTCCGTTATAACTCCGCAAAAATTGTGCGGAGGCGGAGGCGGAAGCGAAGATATGATTTCTTCGCTCCGTTACAACCCTAATTTTAATATGTAATGTGCCTTTTGTGTGTGTAAAATAATCATTTTTTTTTTATTTTCCCAAATTTCCAGTTATAAAGACTTGCGTTATGGGGGCCAGGGATAGTTCTCTTTATTAATACAAGGCTAATTTATACAAAATATCACGCAGTTACATTGCTTATACTACCGTTTAAAAAGAAACAGAACAAAATAAAAAATTAAACTGGTGAATCTGTAGATTGTAACAGTCTAGTTAGAAATAGGAGGGACAATTAATGGCTGACATTAATTCAATTGTGAAGTCTATTCATCAGCACCTGCTGTGTCCCGGTTCGACGGCGCGCTGTGTTTCACGCTGGCCTTAGAGATGTTAACACATCGTGACGGGGTCCTGGAAGACCGATGCCTCCTGGGCCAGGATTGCGGGTTGGTTAAAAAAAGAAACCGTGACCCTGGCGCACAGGCAAGTGAAGAAACAGGGGTGGGTTTTAGTTGTTAAGTCTGATTTCTCATCCGGAACCAAAAATGGCTTGTTGCCTATTTTATCTCCTCTCATTTTGGCTTACATTTTCTCTTTACATTGCTGAGACCCTGGGGGGTAATTGCAAAACACGCTAACGGCAAGGTCATTACGTAACGCACTTTCCGTAGCAATGAATTTCGTTTTGACAGTTCGACAATATTCATTGCGTTATTTACATTGTCCAGAAGACGCTATTTTCAAACATATCGACGCTTGAAAGGCAATAATATCTAAGCGACAAAAATTCGTAAATTGAGTTACATACACCATTCGAACCGCCAGATTTTTCTGCGTCGTTTGGTGTATATAACTCAATTTACGAAATCTTGTCGCTTAGATAAGGTTGCCTTTCAAGCGTCGATATGCAGTAATGGATTAGCAATAAGCTTCAAAATGATTCCCATTGATAGTAATAGTGGGTTAAGCAAATAGGGTGCTGAATGAATGGCTTTTTTTTGACTCATCACCAACATTCAAGATGCATTATCTACTTTGTTGATAATTTTTTCCAACATAAACATAATTAGCCCATAATGTTCCCACTCCTGGGATACAGGCCTCCTCTCGGTGAGAGGGAATGGGCCGTAATCGACGACGCGGGCCCAGTGCGGATTGGTAGATGTCACACGTCTTGCCTCTATGACATGCCGGTTTCCTCACGATGTTGAAAACATCAGCCTCTCAAGTAAGAGTGTGCGGGTTCGATTCCAGCTCAGGCAAGTACCAATGTAACTTTTCTAAAGTTATATGTACTTTCTAAATATATCTTGGACACCAATGACTGATTAAAAGGTGAAGGGAAACATCTTGAGGAAATCTGGACTTTAAGTCTGAAATCGCCAACCCGCATTGAGCAAGCGTGGTGATTACGCTCATTCCTCTGTATAAGATGAGACCTGTGCCCAGCAGTGGGACGATAAAAGGTTGATGATGATGATCCTACAAAATTATGCACATTATGATTGATAGTAGCGTTACGCTGTGATGCTGGTACTTCTTATATAAAAGCATGCCCTATTTGAAATTACTTTTCGCCTTCAAGATTATTAATCGACTCAAGGTAACTGGTAAAAAATAACGCAATATTTTTAACTTACCAACGTCCGATTTATGGCTAATTATATCAGCCAAAACATGCATTAAAAAAACTCTTCGTATCGTGCGTGCCAACTTTTTAAATTCGCGCCGATCTGGGAACAGCTGTGCGGACTTTGAACCGCCATCTTGTCTCCAGTTTGAAGGACATTTTTTGTTTAAAAACAACGGGTACAAAGTACGCTGTCTGGATTGTTCGGTTGCTAGAAAGAGACAGACATTATTACGTTCGCAAACTTCCGAGCATTGAAAAAGGACGCTAAACGAAAACGAATATTACGAGTATTACGACAGTTCAACGACTTACATTGCGGTATTTATGCTGTTGGATAGGACAATTTTTTCGTACTTGTGAAGCAATGGAATATCAATGTTACTCATCATCATCTCAGCGTTAATCGTACATCCGAAGCTTTGTCAGCTTTGGAGTCTGGGTTCCGCTTTACCAGTCTAACTGCTGGTTTGGCTAAACTTCGATATTTTCCGTAAAGCGACTGCCGTCTGACCTCCAAAACCTGAAGGCGATGATCGAAGCATTGCAGTTAGACCAATTGTTGGAATTTGAGGGCTCCAACAACCCGTAACGACTGCCACTAGATGTTCGTATAGCAACCGGGACCAACGGCTTAACGTGCTTTCCGAAGCACGACCAGACCAGTGCAAATAGACATGCATACAAATATTTGCATAGCACGGGGATCGAACCCGCGCCTCCTTGCGCAGCGGCCGCGTTCGCTACGGAGGCTGTAGTTACTTCTATCGAACCAATCTGACAGTTAAAACATATCAAATTTAAAAAAAAATGGCTTTTGAATATCAATGTTACTATGATGTCCTTCTAAGGCGTTTCTCCCAGTTAGATCACAAAATCATCATCATCAGCCTTTACTCGTCCACTGCTGGACATAGGCCTCTTCCATGGCACGCCAACAAACTCGATCCTGAGCAGTTCTTCGCCAGTCACTACCAGGCACCGTTTTGATGTCGTCGCTCCATCTCGCCCAAGGGCGTCCTACGCTACGTTTGCCGAGACGCGGTCTCCACTCGAGGACTCGTTTACCCCAACGGTTGTCGGCCCTGCGGCATATGTGACCAGCCCATTGCCACTTCAGTTTGCTAATCCTCTCAGCTATGTCGGTGACTTTGGTCCTCTGCCGGATCACCTCATTTCTGATGCGGTCCTTCAGAGAGAAGACGCCCAACATAGCTCGCTCCATAGCTCGCTGAGCGGCTTTAAACTTATGGACTAGGCTGACCGTTAGTGATCACAAAATACTGGGTGTAAATAGAAGTTACACGTAAAATATTTGTAATTAATTCCTGATTACAATTCAAATACATTCACTATCCATTATTAATCAACTGTTCTATAGTTGAGGAGACTTAATGTTGACCTAACAATTAATTATACCCGACAGCCTCCGTGGCGTAGCGGTAGCGGACGCGGCCGCTGCGCAAGGTGGCGCGGGTTCGATCCCCGCACAGTGCAAATATTTGTATGCATGAATATGAATATTTGGTCTGGTCGTGCCTTGGAAAGCACGTTAAGCTGTTGGTCCCGGTTACCATACGAACATCTAGTGGCAGTCGTTACGGGTTGTTGGAGCCCTCAAAAGTCCAACAATTGGTCTAACTGCAATGCTTCGATGTCGCCTTCGGGTTGTTGAGGTCAGACGGCAGTCGCTTCACGGAAAATGTCGAAGTTTAGCCATATCAGCAGTTTGACTGGTAAAGCGGACCCCAGACTCCAAAGCTGAAAAGGCTTCGGATGCGACTGGGATTAACGCTGGGATGATGAATGTTGACCTACCAATTATTATACAATATGTAAAGAAAACCCTGTCCGCTCCGTGAAGGTACTGTTAGGTATTGATAACTGATTCTACTAATGCATACAAAGCCGGGCTAAAATAGAAAAAAAACCTTAAAAAAATACTTTGATTTCGCAAAAAGAGGTAACTTAAAACTTGGGCGGTAGGCAATACATGCGCGGGCGAAGGGGGACTAGGGCACGCGATCGCATCGCTATTCGCTCATAATAATATCGTCAAAAATGGTGTTGTCACTTTAAAAAAAAAATAGGAAATTACCAAATTTTGTGGAAGTTGTAATTAATTCGCAGAAAATAAAATATTTCAAAATTAATTAGTACCGTTACTATGATGATTATGACGGAGCACGGTCTATCGATATTCCATCGATGCTTTGTAGGTGCGATGTATCGTTTTATGCGAAAAATCATTTTGCAAGAAACCTTACAGAGATTGCTCAGTACCAATGTATGAGTTTTACCTTGTTTTTAAATGTGCTATGTAACTACGTACACTTTTAATTTTTCTTTGTTTTTTACTGATTCCTTACATTGTGTGTTATCGTTTTTACTTATTGTTATGACCGCATGCTTCGTCATTGCACGACGATAATTTGTACGTTATAAGTTAAAACAATTAGGTTAAGTTTAATTAATTAATTAGTTAATCGGCTGCCGGCAGAAGTTACGTGTTCCGGCATGATGTCTGGTGGAGCCGTACGGAGGACGGGTCTGAGCAGTTGTGTTGCGATGTGTACCGGGTACGATGCGTCAAATGTTGTTGTGCCGGGAGTTTCGTTGTGGAGGGTCTCCACATCAATCTCCCTCTGGCGCAGCATCGTTGGTCGTGTTATTGGGTCTAACATTGCACCACCTCGCTCAACTGCCGTCTTCCTTCCTATTCACTAAGGTTTTTTAAGTGAATGGGCCTAGCGCGCTTTACCATCAACGATTGCATGCGGGATTGCAGTCAAGCGCTAGTTTATAATTATAAAAAAAAAATCTCTTTTACGTGTAATGTATTATGTTCTTTTGAGAAAATAAAGATTATTTAACCCTATTTAATAGTTCAATAGTGTTTAGGTACAGTCCTCCTCAGCCCGTTCTCCTCATTACGGAGGGTCGTGATGTCCCTGTGGAATTATTTTCTTCTTCACAATAGTTCGCCATTTGTTACGATCCCTGGCCGCGAGTATAGCATCATGCAGGCCGGTGTCCAGAGGTGAACGAATTCGGTCAGTCCATCTTATGAGACTGCAACCTCTAGGACGTCGTCCATCCACCTTCCCAGTAACCATCAGATGTTCGAGGTTGTCTCCATCCTTTCTGGCAATATGGCCAAAATACTCCAAAATTCTTCCAAGGCAGACAGAGGAGAGTCTTATTGTGACACCCAACTCTCGAAGGATTGATGCATTTGTGTGGAATGCCAAGGAATTTGAAGCATCTTTCTCCAGCACCACATCTCGAAAGCTTCAAAACGGTCTCGAGCGGCTTTCTTCATTGTCCACATTTCCGAACCATAACTGAAGATAGAGAAGATGAGAGATCTAACGAGTTTCATCATAGTTTCCCGTGAAATGTTGTGGTCACGTCACAATTTGTGAAGCTGAGACATAGCATTTTTGGCCATTCCTGTCCTTACAGTAACACCTGTAATTCACTGGCTCACCACTACACTCGTATCGCAAGCAGCACACGTCCAACCTTGACCAGTGTCAGTGACAGACTTATAGATTGACAGCTATACTTCGACTACAGTGTACTTGAGACAATAGTATATCGGTCCGAAACTCCTCATCATCATCAGCCCCTACTCGTCCACTGCTGGACATAGGCCTCCTTCATGGCACGCCAACAAGCTCGATCCTGAGCAGTTCTCTGCACCCGCACCCTAATTACGTTATACATTTTTACTATCAATTTAAAGCATATAACTATTCCATTGCTCCATATGTTCGATAAATGTGTCTGCTCAACAACGTAAATAACGCAATGAATGTTGTTGAAATGTCAAAATGAAACCCATTGCTACTGATATTGTGGTACGCAATTACCCTGCTGTTGGTGACGTTGGAAGAAGTGAAAATAAATAAAGAATGGCCACTTCACATCGATACATCGATTACCTACGTAATAAATCAACATTGTAATCATCTGTGGTAGCTGGATGACCTTGAGGCGGCGGGTTTTATGAATACACATGTACCAGCTTGTTTGTATACATGGATGACTCGCCAGTCGTAAATCCGGTTTGCCTAATGCGAAAATTACCGAGTTTGGGTGAAACATAAAAACTCCTTTTTGTGTACCAGTATTTTATTTGGATTCATTGCCTATCTGACTATAGATCTAAAATAATATAATATTAATAACTAGCGGCCGCCAGCGACTCCGTTCGCGTGGTTTAGTTATGCTCCGCTCCTATTGGTCGCAGCGTGATATTATAGGTATAACCTAAAGCCTTCCTAGATTGTTGGGCTATCCAACGCTATAAGAATTTTTCCAAGCGGTCCAGTAGTTCCTGAGATTAGCGCGTTCAAACAAACTCTTCAGCTTTATACAATATCATCAAAACCCTGTCCGACCCGTGAAGGTATTGGTAGGTATCGATAACTGATTCTACTTATGCCCACAAAGACAGGCTAAACTTAAAAAAAAATCCCCCTAAAAAATAAATATTATTTCGCAAAAAGAGGTAACTTAATACATGTGCGGTAAGCAACCCCTTCCGCGGGCGGCGGGGGGCAGGGCACGCGGCACCTGTGTCGTGGTCGCGTCGCTATTCGCTTATAATAATACCGGTGTTGTCACTTTTATTTAAAATTACCAAATATCGGGGAAATTGGAATTAATTCCCGGGAAAAAAGGATTATTTCAAAATTCATTATGTATGATTATGTAAAATTTTATATTATATTTGGTCATGTGTTTACCTAACCTTTATTATCCTTTTGGGTCGGACAGGGTTTTCTTTACATATTGTATATTAGTATAGATTTTTAGCTATTGATAATTATACAAAATTGTATTATATCAATGTTTGTAGTGGTCTACAACGCCATATTATGCAAAATGCGAGTCATACTGACGTCACGCAAAAAATTTACCGCGCACCTAAACAGCTTATACTAGGGATGGGCAAATGGAAAAAATATATCGATATTTATCGTATCGATATTTTTGAAATATATCGATATAATCACCCAAAAAATATCGATATTTCGATATATCGATATTTTTTGCCCAATTTGCAATTAATTATAAAAATTGCCAAAATATTCGAAATTTTCAAGTAAATACACCTATGGCTGTTTTGTCATAAGTTTTATTATTAAAAAAACAGGTTCATGTACCAGAAAAATCGACATCTTCAACACAACACTTTGCAAGTGTAATTACTGGGTAAGTGAGACCTAATAACTGTAGCGCAGGGCAGTATTAGAGCAGTAACTGAGTAATACTTGGTTACTGTTTGGCACTGCAGCTATTATGGGCAGAGGTGATCTTTGCCATCAGGCGTGCGAATTGCTTGACATAAAAAAAAAAAACAACAGTAAAAATAACATTATTCAAACCAGTATTTGTCTGATATTGACATCAGGGGCACTCTTTCTTTGATGTGTGCCCTTGTTATTCTGCTTCAACCATTTGGCACAGCTAAATTTAACACTGAAGCTACCCTTTCAGATGACCCTAAAGAAGCTTGACAAATCAAATATTTTAGACCGATATCCGAGAGAATCGGCGTGAAATGTTGACAATTTACCCAGAACTTTATTGGATCAGATTTTCGTTCTAAAAGTGGTTGGTCCAAATACTGTTTCAGTTCACTGGGGACACAGCTACTGCTACCTCTGACGAAGCTATGTTTAGATTTAATAATTTCTCATGTCTGGTCCAGATAAAGGACCCACTTACTTTGATACTGCTTGATCAGGATTTTTATTCGGAGAGCATTGTCCTCTACGCCGATGTTCTGCATCAAGTTCAGCACTAATTTTGGATATAGGATTTGACAACAATTGGCGAGGTAAAGTGGATACGCTTGAAGCGAGGGTCCAAAATAGTAGCTATTGAGAGAAAAGGATTTCTTTCTAAAGAAGCCAGATTGCCTTTAACTTTTTTGAGTAACGCTTTTTTTACAATCAATCCTACAAAGGTGGTTGGAGTTGCTTGATCTGTAACTTGGGTTACTAAATTTGTAACAAGAATGGCTAAGCTTGACGTTACATAATTCGCACCACATATTTCCTCAGTAGCTTCTTTGAAAGGGCCAAGAAGATCACTAAAATCCCGTATCGTCATAGACAGTAATTTTTGTTTGTGTTTGAAATAAAGAAACTAAACCCATACAGCCTATTCTTGTTCTAAATTTAAGAAATCGGTTTGGTCAAATACATGATGTGACGCATGAGCATTAGCAGAGCTTTGAAAATATATCGATTTTGATATCGGAAAATAAATATCGAAAATCGATATATCGCGTGAAAAAAAATCGCCGATAAATATAGATATTTTTCTGAAAAAATATCGATATTTTGATATATCGATATTTTCTGCCCATCCCTAGCTTATACAACGGCCCGCCACGAATCGTCGGATGTGGTAGCCGAAATCACAGCTGCCCTCATTTTTACCCGACTACGGCAAAGCAAAAGGAGGGTTATGATTTTCACAGGCTATGTATGTATGTATGTATGTATGTTCATCTGTTCCCTCGTAACTTCTAAACTACTTGTCAGAATTCGACAAATGACATATCATTAGAAGCGTCTTAATTGTTCGCTGGTTATAGGCTATATGGGGTTTCACTAAATCTAATGTAGCGCCCTCTATCGGACAAAACATACAGAGTAAAAAAATAAAGTTAAGATAAATATCGTTTGGTATCATTTTAAAGCGTTTTACTTGTACATTTTGAATATATATATATATTACTAGCATTTGCTTGTGACTTTACCTGTATTCATGGGCTGATTGCATATAATTTACATCTTTTCGTTCTTCTTTACTACTTATCAGAATAAGACCACTGCAGTACCATTAGAAGGGCCTTAATATTCTGTTGGTTATGAGCTATAAAGCTTGTCACCAAATTTAGTATTGCGCCCTCTAGCGGACAAAAAGTTATATGTAAATATAAAATTAAGATAAATATACCGTGTTTGGCATCAATTGAAAGAGCTTCACGAGTACTTTATGTTGGTACATAATTACAGGAATGCTTTTTAGTTCATCAATTTAGCTTTTGTTAATATTATGCGCCACAACTACCTACACTTTAACACCAAAATAGTACAAATAATAAAAAGTAAAAAAACTAAAACCCAACTACGACAAAAAACGACGCTGAAAAAGTATAAAACAAGATTTTCAGAATACTGTACTAAACAAAGTTGCTAGTTTTCAAGTTTGGAAAGGCGTAGTCACACGTTACATATACCTACCGTAGCACTTTGACAACGTGTGACTGCGGTTTTCCAAACATGAAAACAAGCAACTTTGTTTAGTGCAGTATTCTGAAAATCTTGTTTTATACTTTTTCAGCGTCGTTTTTTGTCGTAGTTGGGTTTTAGTTTTTTTACTTTTTATTATTACAGAAGTGGTGTCTGTTATGGTTGTAGGAGGTTAGACGACAGCAGGTCAAGCTACCCCAAAATGTCAGATACTCCCAATCAACATTGAGCCTATTAAGGATTGGGTGCATTAGCTTTAGGGATCAAATTGAGAATCGAATAAAGAAATCGACAGATTGTAGTAGCTTGATGTGCGACATGTACATGGTAAAGGGTCACAGTTGGTAAACGGCCGATTTTCCCACTCAACTTTGAACCTTAACGTTTTCGTGATAAAGTTGAAACTGTATTAAAGAAATTTAACTGTTTGTACCTAACAAAACGATTCAGCCATCTCTTCCTCGGAGACTCTGGTTCAGCGAGGGTAGGGTGAGCAGGCAAGAGGTAGTGACGGCTTTGAGGCTCCGATCAGGACATATTCCACTAAATAGCTTCGGATTTATGATGCGCAAGGTCTATTCACCAAACTGTGCTACATGTGGGGTTATCGAAGATGTGCATCACATCCTTGCGGAGTGTGCTCGTTTGGAAGTCCAAAGGTGTCTAATCTTTGGAAATAATGTTAATGTAGGCTTTTTAATAGCATCCTGTCCTCTCCATTGTCAGATGAGGCTAGGGCACTTCTTAAAATTATAATTATGGTTATAAGGTTGCGGGTAGGTTAGTTATAGCATAATTATGTAAGTATGTACTTGTATACAATCACCGGGATGACATAATATTCTCTACAGAAAAATCCCCCTTCAAAAAACTGGCCAAGTGCGTGTCGGATTCACGCACAAAGGGTTCCGTACCAATGATTTATGAAATTAAAGGATTTAAGTTATTTTTATGAAAGATTACGCGGTAATAAGCGGTTTACGGTTTACTTATTTATTTATTTAGGCAACCCACAGCGATACAAATATATTTTACAAATACACACATACACAACTAAAAACAACAAAACAATACAGAAGATTAAACAATACATAACATAGTTAACAATTATGAAATTGAATTTACGAGGTTTTAAAACAAAACTACTAACTAGATCTCGTTCAAAACAATTTTCGTTGGTGGTTTTTATAGTAATGTACATCATATGTTTTTATTTTTCTTATTTTAAAAGTTAGAGGGGGACCAACTTTTTTCCATTTTGGAAGCGTCTGTCACGCAAACTATTCGGTTTAGAAAAAAAAGTATTTTAGAAACCTCGATATCATTTTTGAAGACCTATCCATATATACCCCACACGTATATGTTTGATGAAAAAACATTTTTTGAGTTTCAGTTCTAAGTATGGGGTGCCCCCAATATTTATTCACAGTATACATCTACCTACCAAGTTTCAACAGTATAGCGCTTATAGTTTCGGAAGAAAATGGTTGTAACATACAGACGGACAGACAGACATGACGAATCTATAAGGGTTCTGTTTTTTGCCATTTGGCTACGGAACCCTAAAAAGAAAAAAAAATGTTTGTAGGTACCTACCTAGTAGTTTGATGTATTTGGCGTCTGCGCTACTGACAGTCCGGACGGGGAGCGAATAGAATCGGGCAGGTAATGCGATGTGACACGGCGAGTTGAGGGAAATGTCGCAAGAAAATTTAGAGAGGAAAATGAAACCACATTGCGAGGGTGAAATACATAAGTCGACAGTGAAACTCAACTTTTTTTTTTGTAAATTATAAACTAGCGCTTGACCGCAATCCCGCCTGATGGTAAGCAGTGATGCGATCGTTGATGGTAAAGCGCGCTAGTTTATTAAGAGCCTATTCACTCTAGCATCTATTCATGGTGGTAGGCAACAACATCAGCCGCCGGCATAAGTAACCACCCACCAGACAAAGTCTTGCCGCCAAGCGATTCCTCGTGTTCCGGCATGATGTCTAGTGAAGCCGTACGGAGGACGCGTATGATCAGTTGTGTTGCGATGTGTGCCGGATACGATGTGCCTAATGTTGTTGTGTCGGGAGTTTGGTCGTGGAGGGTCTCCAGATCATCCTCTGGCGCAGCATCGTTGGTCGTGTTGTTGGGTTAAACATTGCATCACCTCGCTCAACTGCCGTCTTCCTTCCTATTCACTCAGTTTTTTGAGTTAATAGGCTTAATAAGCTAGTGCGCTTTACCATCAACGATTGCATCACTGCTTACCATCAGGCGGGATTGCAGTCAAGCACTAGTTTATAACTATTAAAAAAAAAAGCCTTGAAGACACTCAAATATTATTGTGACGGAAACACCGTTGCTAGCAAATTGTTCCAGTTCCTCGATGGACGCGGCATAAAAGAGGAAGCGAAACGCTTCGTCCAGATCGTAGTGGTGTTAACAATGTAAGAGAGGAAAGCCGTACCACGGGTCGTCCGATGGTGGAACTGAGATGGGGGAATTAAATCATGCAATTCATTTGCACACTCACCAGACTGCATCCTATAGAATACCGAAAGGCTGGCTACTCTACGCCTCAATTTAACTGACAGAACCTTATTTATTGTCGTTTATTCCAGTTCAATTATTACTAAGTTAAGCTTAGAATTTGGAGAATTCGATGGATGTAATTGATTTACCCTAGACTGCTTCAACATTTTCTGAGCCGTCGATTCGGAAAGTTGGTTGACAGAATTGCGAGGCTTATAAGTTGGTGCAAAATGCCGATTGGGTATAGTCTTCCCTCCTTCAATTTAGATAAGGGAGGAATCAGTGGCAGCTGTGTGGTCCTGAATTGTCAGTTCTAGGTCACGAGTTCGCCCCAGACGAGTTTTATTTGTGTACTAGCTACCCACTCCGGCTTCGCACGTGGATAAATGAGATAAATGATATAGGTAGGTAATGTCTACTGCGCCGCCCATCAGCCAATATCTGACAAGATACATCGACCTTATTGTCCATGGAAAGCCAGTTCCACCACCCTCAAACAGAATGAAAGCCTACCGGGGTAGCAAGTTTGTTCGAAATAATGGTGCCCCGCTCCGGCCAACTCCTTCCGCGGTTTAGGCAGCTAAACACTCAAGTAGCAGGCGGCCGGCACGGGCGCGAGCGGCACGCGGATTTTTTCTGGTGTTTAGTTTTGAATAAATCGTGATATCTCCTAAATGAAACAACCAATTCCAATAATTCAAAAAGGGATCTGCTGCTACTGAGAATACTTTTGATATGACTATTATAATTTACTAGCTTTCCGCCCGCGGCTCCGCCCGCGTGGAGTTCGGTTATATGTAGCCTATGTTCTTTCTCAGGGTCTAAAGATTGTCTGTGCCAAATTTCATCAAAATCGGGAGAGGAGGCGGGAAAGCGTAACAAACAGACAGACAGACAGACGGACAGACAGTTACTTTCGCATTTATAATATTAGTATGAATTTGGATCATCATTATCAATCTTTTATCGTCCCACTGCTGGGCACAGGTCCCCTCTCATACAGAGAAGGATTGAGCGTAATCACCACGCTTGCTCAATGCGGGTTGGCGGTTGGCAATTTATTTGGATAAGGATTGATAATAAGGAACAAATAGTAGGCTCTGATTTCGACTGGCATTTTAATTAACTTTTCAAACATAAAATAGTAGTCATAATGAAGAAACTATATGGTGTCAAAGACATTTTTGTAGGAATTTTTAAGGTCTACAATATTGTAGTACATTATTTTGGGTTTGCAATGTAAGCTGAAAAAAATGGGTTTATTTTGCGACATGTGTTAGAAACCTCAAAAATTTATCAGTGTTCGTCATTTATTTATTCATGGCAATGCTTTCCGTGGGTATATTCCTTAATCTGCTGTACGTGTGTACGCCACTGAAGTCCTTCTAAAGCGCTGGTCCGATTTGAATGAATTTTTTATGCGTTTATGTGACGCCCTGGATTGTTTAGATTCACAAATCAGTCCGGCAGATGGCGCTGTAGTCGGTGTCTAGGTTAATAAATAAATGACGAACACTGATAAATTTTATAATTCATTTATTTAATAAATAAATGACGAATAAGTCATTATGTATGTTATATAAATAAAAACCTTTCTGTTGAATCACTCTATCTAAAAAAAAAAAAAAAAAACTATCAGAATCCGTTGCGTAGATTTAAAGATTTAATCATACAAAGCGATATAGGGAAAGTAAAAGTGACTTAGTTTGTACTGTTACTTACTACCTATGTATCGATTTGACCGCGCATAGACGGAATATGTAATTGTCGGTAAATAATTGATTACATAGACCGAGTAATGAAAGTGTAAGCCTCGGCAAAAGATTTTTATGCGACAAATAAAAATATACTTTAAAAGCGTGACTATAAAATTTAAAGTTCAATGATGATGTAATGACGCCCAGGAAGGACACCGCGACATCGTTGCCGATGAAATGTCAACTTTATTGTCATATTTCTCGGTGGTAGGCCATAACATCGGCTACCGGCAGAAGTTACCACCCACAAGACAAAATCTTAACGTCGTCGTAATGTGTGTCGAATTCAATGCGCCAAATGTTGTTGTGTCGGGAGTTTGGTCGTGGAGGGTCTCCAGATCAACCTCCCTCTGGCGCAGCATCGTTGGTCGTGTTGTTGGGTTTAACATTGCATCACCTCGCTCAACTGCCGTCTTCTTTCCTATTCACTCAGTGTCTTTAAGTGAATAGGCTCTTAATAAACTTGCGCGCTTTACCATCAACGATTGCATCACTGCTTACCATCAGGCGGGATTGCGGTCACTCTAGCCATGAAGACACTTAAATTGTAGTCAGACGGACACCACTCCGCTGGCGAATTGTTCCAGTCCCTCGATGTGTTTGTTAAATATTATGTAATAATTTATTTTTTTACCATTGTTTCAGGTTTAAATGCTTGCGAAAGCAAATCATTCCTTTTTCTACGGAAAGAGCTGCCTGTCAGGTACTAATTTTTTTTAAAATTATTTTTGGTTTATTCAACACAAGACTTTTTCAATGACATTTTTATCATGGAATATAATAGAATATGATAGAATACTCTTTATTATGTACGCCACCTTCAGAGTACCACGTCGACCAACTTGTAAACCCATAACACCCTTTCTTTCATCAAATCATCAAATGACTTCTCCCGCTCTGGGCGAAGTGGAAAGGCGTGTCCGACTTTTACTGACTAAAACCCACCCGTGTTTCTTCACTTGCCTGTACGCCAGGGCCACGGTTTCCGTTTTAACCAAACCGCAACCCTGACCCAGGAGGCAGACATCTCTTTGAGCGCACGTGAAACACAACGCGCCGTCGACTCGGGCCTGGGCCTTACCGGGCGGCGAGCTGCCCACTGCTCACCGCCCGCATCACAGCTTCGCAGAAGGAGATGACGGACGGACCAGAGTCAGCGCTACGAGGACACGGCGGTGCTCTACCCAAGCCGGGCAGACCTCCACCGTATTCTCCACCGTGTCCTCAGGGCGATACACAAAATGGTGACACCCTGGCGCTTTCTCCCGCCTTATACGGAACAGGAACCTCCCGAAACAACCGTGTCAGGTGGGGACCTGCGTCAGGCGGAAGGTGAGGGTGCCGTGGCGCCTCTCTAGCCACTCCTCAAAGAGGAGAGTTACCGCCGCTATTGTGGCGTGCCCGAACCCATAACACCCTTAGCTCCACCTCTTCGCCATCCAGTGTCTGATGCTAATTCACCTGTACCTCGCATGTGCAAACTGGTAAACGAACGCAGCGATCTGATTGACGTCCACGCTGACTCAATAACGACATTTGTCAGACGTCATTATTGTAAATTTCTATTTCGAATCCAGTCTAGTTAGAATATAAGCATAAAATAAGTCTTCAAAGAGTCTCAAAGACCTCTTAGCTTACCACAAGCTTGCCTGTAATTGGTTTTGCACTTGTAATTGATTCTCAATAATTTCTAATGTGTAAAATATCTGTAGCAAATGTTGGAGAACCTTAATGAAATAAAAATTAATTAAGTACTGAACGTAAATGTGAAGATTTTACAAAGGATGTTGCACTTGTAATTGATTCTCAATAATTTGTAATGTGTAAAATATCTGTAGCAAATGTTGGAGAACCTTAATGAAATAAAAATTAATTAAGTACTGAACGTAAATGTGAAGATTTTACAAAGGGTGTTACAATGGGCGGTCTTATCGCTAAGAGCGATCTTTTAGAGACAACCTTTGGATGGAATACCAAAGAGAAAGGAGAGACAGATATTTATAGTTGTCCTGACATAATACATTACTAGCTACGTCTACGTCCCGCGGTTTCATCCGCGTAAATGTCGATCACGTGGCAATATCGAGATAATAATTATACTATGTCTTATTCCTGGTTATAAACTATCTGTGTGCCAAATTCCGTCCAAATCTGTTCAGTAGTTTTTGCGTGAAAGAGTAACAGACATCCATACTCACAAACGATTCCAATATATCGCGCTTTTTAGTTTTCCTTCCGGAATATCAAGTTTTGCAATAAAAGGTAGCCTACGTCCTTTCTCAGGGTCTAAAGATTGTCTGTGCCAAATTTCATCAAAATCGGTTGAGAGGTTTAAGCGGGAAAGCGTAACAGACAGAGAGACGTTACTTTCGCATTTATAATATTAGTATGGACTAGCTTTCCGCCCGCGGGTTCGACCGCGTGGGATTCGGTTACATCGTGCTTTTTAGATTCCTTATTTCCGGGGATTCATTATCGTATCATTTAGCTTCTAAGTTTATATGTACATATTCGTTTGCAATATGTTATCTTGTTTTAAACCACACACAGCGCCATCTACCACCGAACTGGTATGAAGCTAACAATATTTTTGTTTTCCCTCGGGAATACCACATTTTTCCGGGATAGAAAGTACCCTATTATTTAATACGGACTTCTTACTTTACGTCTGCAAAATTTCAAAGCAATCGGTTCAGTAGTTACGGCGTGAAAGCGGAACAAACAAACTTTCAGATTTATAATATTAATAAGGACACTAACTGCGCCCAGCGGTTTCACTCGCGTAAGTAGTAGTAATATGTATAAAAAAACCTATTCTCGTACCTAAAAAATGTATATACGAAATTACACTGAAATCGGTTCAACCGTTTTGGAGCAGTTCGAGGACAAACACTGGGACAGGAGAATTTTATATAATAGAAGATTTGATTAAATCGCCATTAAAAACCGGGGTTGATAATGTGATAATTTGAATTTGTATGTACATATTTTTAAAAGCACAATAAAAAATGGGGTATGAAAAATAAGTAGCCGATTCACAGACCGAAATTTCATAAAAATCGGGCAAGACGTTTCAGAGGAGTATTTTAACTAACTAAGGTCCGTATTACAGAACGTTACTCAAGACTTAAGCATTACTTAAAACTAGTTTCAACCAATCACAAGGCTTCAAACGAGACTTAAGTAAAGCTTGAGTTTTGAGTGACGTTCTATAATACGGACCATAGTGGCACGAGAATTTCATATGTGAGATTGACCTGATTTAAATCGTTCTTATCAGATGCATCAAAATAATCAATGCATCGATAAGCACACGCCTCTAAAATCAGTCAGTTTATTATATCTGTCAAGTGTAGTTCCAGATAATATCGAAACACGTAGTGAGTACCACTACGTGTTTAGATAATATCTGGAAGGTTCCGAGCAGAGCCTTGAGATAACATGTACGTTTGGGTGAGGAGATAAAGTCGAGGCTGCAGCGATTTGTTATCATGGCGTAAATTGTAACCCCCCGTTCCGTTAAGAACTATATTTGAGCCAAAATAATTTGAATTTGTATTTTTCTTCCGGTCTCCAAAGCCTGTAGCACAGACGTAGAGTAGCCAGCCTTTTGGTCTTCTATAGGATGCATTCTGGTGAATGTGCAAGGGAATTGCATGATTTAATTCCCCCATCTCCGTTCCACTATCGGACGACCCGTCGCCGCGTCGTACGGCGAGTTTCCACCCTTACGTTGTTGACACCACTGCGACCCGGACAAAGCGTTTCGCTTCCTCTTTTATACTGCGTACATCGAGGGACTGGAACAATTTTCCAGCGACGGTGTTTCCGTCACATTACAATTTGAGTGTCTTCAAGGCTAGAACTTATAAAAAAAAATAGATAAAGAATAGAGGTAAACAAACCGTTGCTAGTCTGTCTGTCTATTACGCTTTCCCCGCTTAAACCTCTCAACCGATTTTGATAAAATTTGGCACAGACAATCCTGACCACAATCCAGACAAAACCTTGAGAAAGGACATATGCTGCCTTTTATTGGAAAATTTGATATTCCCGAGGAAAATCTAAAAAGCGCGTTATAACCGAATTCCACGCGGGCGAAGCCGCGGGCGGAAAGCTAGTACTTAAATCGGTTTAAAAAGAAACTCTTTTTATTCACTCGAACCGACTCGACCTTGGCGTGTCTTATAATAAAGTAAATAATTAAATCGCTCTCGCCAACGGTCACCATCATCACCTGAGCAGTGCTGTAACCATGCCACTGTGGAAACTTTCTGAAGTGCGCGTGGTAAACCTGTCACACCAACTAATGCCAAGGGAATGACACTGTTGGCAACTTCCTCTAAGTCTCACTTCACATATTTTGTGTCACATGATGTCTGTTGAAGCCGTACGGAGGACGGGTCTGAGCAGTTGTGTTGCGATGTGTGCCGGTTACGATGCGCCAAATGTTGTTGGGTCGGGAGTTTGGTCGTGGAGTGTCTCCAGATCAATCTCCCTCTGGCGTAGCAACGTTGGTCTTGTTGTTGGGTTTAACATTGCATTACCTCGTTCAACTGCCGTCTTTCTTCCTATTCCCTCAGCTTTTTTTTAATGAATAGGCTTTTAATAAACTAACGCGCTTTACCATGAACCGTGAACGATTGCATCTCTGCTTGCCATTAGGCGGGATTGCGGTGAAGCACTAACTTAAAATTAATAAAAAAAATATGCTTTGACAACTAAGCCGATGTTGCCTATTCTGCCAGTGTCAAACGTTTTTATTGTTTATGGCGGCAAAGGGAATATATTATCTGTGGAAATTTCTTCCTTCTACTTATTACTGTTATAGAAAAGCCACTACTTACAGACGACAACACATCAAACTGCTATAATCGCTAAACCGAAATGTTTAACAGTTTCGGGTAGTTGTTTGTTTGTTCAATTTGCCAGTGCATTACACTGGGCCGGCAAAGGTATCTCAGACCATGATAGCCTTGTCATGAATTATTCTTTGAGCCATTTCTTCGTTAATCTTGTCTTCTTTTGTAACTTATCCTAACTAAACCTATCTCCTTTCGTCACCCGTGTGAATCGAGACTAGGAGGAAAATTTGTGACAAAGTCATGATGTGGCCACTATGCTGCAATATTTCAATGTTCTTTATGAATTATTCACAGAATGCACTTTTTACTACGCGCTTTTATTTAGTAAACGACACTATAAATAATTTAAAAGTTCAATGAAAAATGAGCGTGGCACTCATCTTGGCTTTCCCGCCAAAACCTCCAGTTTCGGGTAGGGTTAATTTTTTTTGAAGATGTGAAATCATAAAATGACCTCGCGCGCTCTGAAGTAAAGATCCTATATCCCTTAGAATTCCCTTAGATAACCACTTCGTATGTACTGATAAGCAAATCAATAACAAATCATCGATAACAGTGTAGGTCATTGATATAATATTAAACTAAGGTAGATACGTCACTAAATACAAACCACACAAAGAAAAATGGAAAGAAGTTGCCTTAATATAAAACTGAAAGACAGAATTAGGAATGCAGATATCCGTAACATGACACAAGTAACCGACGCGTCAACCTTTGCTTTAAAAAGAAAATGGAAGTGGGCCGGCCATTTGGCACGTTACACAGACGACAGATGGACCTTACGGTCGGTAAGATGGAGCGGGCCGCAGGGCACCAGAGCTTGAGGCCGCCCAAGCACCAGATGGGTCGACGACATAGTAGCGATAGCTGGTCAAAGATGGCTGAATACTGCTCTAGATAAAGAGAGATGGAATACCTTGGAGGAGGCTTTCACCCGAAGGGGGTTTTTACAGTAAAGTCACACACTAATCATAGCACCTAAAATATTAGCTCTTAAGTAACACTATTGTAAGAAATTTCAAATAAAGCTTTATTATTATTATTATTAGATACGTCACTAGCGCACTGAAAATGAAGCGTACAAAAGGAGGTAAGTCCAGCAAGTCGCTTTAGTTTTCGTCGATTCTATTTAAGCGCAAACGACAGACACTAGCCATCTTTTTCTTCTCTATGCTTTAGATAGCGCCCCATCTCACTCACACTGTGCCAACGTGTGAAATGTACGCAGAATAAAAAAATTGCATGTGTGTGCTGCTGCTCCGATCGGCACATTTATTTTGGTTAATTTGTTAGAGCATATCATATCTGTTTAATATTATATCAATGGTGTAGGTACATTTTACAATCGAGTGGGCGAAGCCGATATCGCACAATAATAGATGTTGTTATCATAAAGTATCGTCACAGATTATATATTATTAAGTACATAACAACTAGAGTGAGACCGACGCGACCTTGATTCAGACATAAACAATGTGTCACGGTATCAGTAGATCAATACTGTAAAAGTGCTTGACCGCAATCCCACCTGATGGTAAGCAGTGATGCAATCGTTGATGGTAAAGCGCACTAGTTGTTATTCACTCAAAAAAACTGAGTGGACAAAGCAACGGTTTGTTTACCTCTATTCTTTTTTATAACTTATAAAACTTGCGCTTGACCGCAATCCCGCCTGATGGTAAGCAGTGATGCGATCATTGATGGTGAAGCGCGCTAGTTTATTAAGCCCATTCACTTAAAAAAACTTAGTGAATAGGAAGGAAGATGGCAGTTGAGCGAGGTAGTGCAATGTTAAACCCAACAACACGACCAACGATTCTGCGCCAGAGGGAGATTGATGTGGAAGGAAGACGGCCGTTGAGCGAGGTGATGCAAGTTTAAACCCACAGAAATCGTAATTATTACGTTTTCTGTGGTTAAACCCAACAACACGACCAACGATTCTGCGCCAGAGGGAGATTAATCTGGAGACGCTCCACAACCAAACTCCCGACACAACAACATTTGTCGCATCGTACCCGGCACACATCGCAACACAACTGCTCAGACCCGTCCTCCGTACGGCATCACCAGACATCATGCCGGAACACGACGAATCGCTTGGCGGCAAGACTTTGTCTGGTGGCCCGTGGGTGGTAACTTCTGTCGGCAGATTTAACTTAATCGGGTTGGCAGTCTGCAAGTGCGCACTTCTCCTATAAATAAGATCTAGGTAGGTACCTCCATTATTATCTAGTTTTTACAACGTATTGTATTGTGACCATTAAGCTATTAAAAACTTCAAACAATACCTCCTAAGATGGCGAGTAATTTTCCAAACACGTAAAACAAATACATATAAGTTATTAGCTCTTGCACACGACTTCGTCCGCTTTAATTTCTGTAATTATTATCTCGATTAAGTAATTTTATTACATATTTATATAGTAACTTGACAGCCTCCGTGGCGTAGTAGTAGCGAACGCGGCCGCTGCGCAAGGAAGCGCGGTTTCGATCCTCGCGCAGTTCAAATATTTGTATGCATGAATATGAATACTATTAAAGATATAAGAGATATACAACGTGTAACAAAAAGGGTATATACATACCAAGGGCATGGCATCTTTACATGATATCAAACGATATCGGAAGGGTTTCTCCTCAAAATAAAATACTCAAAAAATTGGTACCAAATTTTCGGTTTCGTGTGTTTCTTAAAATCAAATCATAACAAACGTGGCAGCACACTACATACGTTAATAACTACTCGTTACCCGTCACGTTACTTGCCAAAATCCGATAAATGTCTTCAATATCTCTGTGCGACTAGTATGATAGTAGCCTATCACAGGCGGTGTTTTTCCTCATAACTTCCTAACATAAAGAGATAGGATTAAAAAACCCTTCCAATATCGTTTGATATCATGTAAAGATGCCATGCCTTTGTTATGTATATACCCTTTATGTTACACGTTGTATAAATCTATTAAAGATAAATCCATTGCTCCATATGTTTGAAAAATGTGTCCTCTCAACAACGCAATTCATTGCGTTGTTGAACTGTCAAAATGAAAACCTTTGCTACTGTTACGTAACTTCCCTGCTGTTTACGATATTACTTCAAAAGTTCTGTAGACCTTGTGAATAACGCTTGTCACTCTAAAATCAACATATGTACATAGGTATATGCTAAGCTACTTAAATATGTACAGTTATATTTATTTGGGCACATCAAGCTACTACAATCTGTCGGATTTCTTTATTATTATATTTAAAACTTTATTTGTAAAGCTTTAAGAGGGAACTCTAGTGGTGCTTTCTCTATACAAACGTATTCCGCTGTTTTGTTCGTGGATAATGCTTTTTGAGCAATGTTTTTTTTTTTTCTACAACTTTACACCGTGATTATACGTGCCCCTATCATTTCATTGTTTCGGAAACTTAATTAATAAAAGAAATACGATACTTCAAAATCGCGACAAATAACCCATTTTTATATTTTTTATCGTGATGGTCACATTACTATTACACAAACGTGATAAGTTTTTGTCAAAAAATAATAGAAGAGCGTAGGTATACTTTTCCTCTAAATTTTGATATAAAAATAATTGAGTTCTGTCGTGTTTCGAAAAAGAAAACAGCGGAGTACGAAACGTCTTTTGGTCAACGTTTTTGTAGGTAAAATCAGGCTGAGCTGCAACTGTCCTTTTCGCACTTTACCGAGAGAGGTTGGAAGCAGCGCGACGGCAATAGTTTCTTCAATTACCCGTTTTCCAAATTCCTCGGCACTAGAGTCCCCTCTTAAGTAATTTTTAAAAAAGTGTTTTTATTTTTTTTACAATATTTTCAGCTAAAGCACCAGCCATCTAATCTCTTCACCACCTATGGTTGACTGGTAGAGAATGCCTAAGGCATTAAGTCGGCCTCTGTACAATTCATGTGCGAAAGATTAAATATATAAATAAATAAACGAGAGACCGTCATTATTTATACAATGTACCAAAATAACTAAATTGCTCTACAAATATAATTTACGATGCTAAAATTATTCTGTCTCTTAGTTAAATATTTGCATCCTGAACTACGTAGTTACATAATGTTTATAACAAAGTTAGTGAAGTTGATAACAATTCTGGTAGTTGTATGTTAATATCTTGAATCTAAGATATTTCACGACAACGTTCAGCAACACACTATTACCACAGTATAAAAATTATACAGTAGGTCGACGCCTTTGATTTCGTGTAAAATGCCGACATCGTCTAGACAGTAACGCATCGGTCAGGGTTGTCACAAATAAACAATATTTATGAAATTATTTATTTATTGCAGATCAACATCGAAGCTGTATTATATTTAATTAATTTGCTATTTTTACTAAGGGAATAACTCGAGAAAGAAATAAGTTATTTAGATGGCATTTTCGTAACCAGCACCCCAATCGACCTCGGAATTAACACCCATATCATCCATACTAATATTATAAATGCGAAAGTAACTCTGTCTGTCTGTCTGTCTGTCTTTTACGCTTTACCGCTTAAACCTCTCAACCGATTTTGATGAAATTTGGCACAGACAATCTTTAGACCTTGAGAAAGAACATAGGCTACCTTTTATCCCGGAAAAATTTGATGTTCCCGAGGGAAATCTAAAAAGCGCGATATAACCGAACTCCACGCGGGCGAAGCCGCGGGCGGAAAGCTAGTATTAATATACATTTGAATTGACATCCGCCGCGCCGTCTTGGATTTCAGAAGGGATAGCTTTTTCGTAACAAGCACCACAATTATATTTACTTAAAATTGACACCCATATTAAATTTAAAAAAAAAAAAATGACGTCCGCCATTTTGGATGTCAAAAAGGATGGCTTTTTCGTTACAAGCACCCCAATTATACTCAAAATTGACACTCATATCAAATTATAAAACAAACAAATAAAAAAACAAACACGTGTTAGCCCTTAATGATAGATACCGAGCTACGAACATCGTTTTGTTCACGGAATAGTTAATATAAGACTGGAAAGGCCGTGTGGGCGTGGCAGCCGTGCCACACATGTGAGACGCAAATCTTATGTCGACCGAACGTCCGAAACATTCATTTAGTATTCTTAAAAGTGCTTCACGAGTCGGAGCTCCGCTTTAAAATGCCGTATTGTGCAATTATAACATGCAGGGCAAAAAGCCAGACCTCAACTATACAACGAAGTGGTATATCTTTCCATCGGTAAGTCGAAAATAATATTATGTTGTAGTAAAATTTGTAAAAAACACAAAAACATACTGAAAACAATGATATTCCAAACTTTCATGATATTATTGCTTCAAGGAAGAAAAAAAATTACATTGCTCGGTTTGTCTTCGCTTTAGAAAAACAATAAGAAAGTCCGCGTACGATGTAGTGAATCCAATGCGTCCTCTACACTTTACTCATTGTCATTTTGTCCTTTGCCCTGATTGGCCGAAATGCAGGGCGCCATGTTTATTTATAGTGAGGTGACCATGTGGTTAATTAAAATTATCGTTAGAATTCAGAAATATACGAGTATGATAAATATATTGTTTGAATCATTTTACATTAAATTAATAATATTTTATTTTTAGTTAGACATATTTAAATAATATATTACTAATTGTTTAAGAAAAGCCTTCGTAATTTTTATGTGGTCAAGGCTTATTATTATAGTTTTGCAGACTTTTTGTTTGACTATTTTATACTGAAACATCTTGGTTGACTATTTTATATAATTTAATTATTAGAAACTGACATCAATTATATTATTGACTGATGAATTTGAAATAGAATTATTGTATTAATTGATGGAATTATATTATTAAGCAAACAATGAACTAGAACTACTTATATGATTTAATTTGTGTATTTTTAAATTGTGAACATTTTAATTGTGCATGCCTTTTAATTGCCGAAATATGGCTGTTCGTATTAATATTATGTACCGCCATGTTTGCACCCTTATGTGCAAAATAAAATATCTTATCTTATCTTATCGAATAAATGTAATGGAATGATATAAAGAGCCACGTCAGCGGTTAATATTTATTTTAATAAATTGCAAATAAAAATAAATAAATTATAAATTTTAGGTTTCCTAAACAACCTAGCGTTATAAGAGAGCGATGGATTGACATGGCTGGTAGAGTACATGGGATTCCGACAAAGACTAGTACTATTTGCTCTAAACATTTTATCGAAAATGATTATATCATTAAAAAACCGGGTAAAAGGTACCTAAAACCAGGTATGGTCCCAAGAGATCAAATAGTTCGGATTTGTTCTTTGGTAAGTTTTGTCATAACCGTTGTGCTTATATTTGTTGGACTTAGGTTCCGTATTTTATTCCTATTTTCAAACAAATTTGATCCTTAAGGTTAAACAGACACAACACAACTTTTAATAAATTATTTTTTATAGGAAATATATATATATATATATATATATAGATATCAACAAAGTGCCCAAAGGGATATATATATATATATATATATAAACACCTCTTTGGGCACATAGTTGATCCAGCCGCAATCCCGAACACAATAGACTCCACCTTTAGCACGGAATAACTTTGATCTAGCTGCGTATTTCTCAGGCGGAGTGGCAACGTCACATTCGATTAAGCGATGTTGCCAAACATATTCGTCGATAGGACATTATACTCGATAAAATTTTTTTAACAATTTCATGCAATTGTGGATCCGTAACGGCTAAATTTTTTGAACCCACGAGGACTTTTTAGCACTGAATATATTTTAGAAATCAATTACTTGTGTTGATCCATTTATATACTCGTACTTCCAGTAATACTTCTTTTGATCCGATGCCTGTACCGTAATGGTTGATCAATTATGAAGTTATTAAACCTAATCTAGATATTTTATATTCGCATTGCTCCATACATTGTAAGATCTATATATATTTTTTCAACAATTTCATGCATTAGTGGATCCATAAGGATTTTTTTTTAAATGCATGAAGACTTTTGGCTCGGAATATATTCAAAAATCATTGACTTATGTTGATCCATTTAGCTACTCGTACTTCGTAATACTTATTTTGATCTGAATAAGTACTGATACCGTACCGGTCGATCGGTCAGTTTAAGAAATCAAAGTTATTCTTATGAATATTTAAAGAGGTTAAATTTTACGTATGGGGTTTTTATACTTTATTTCTAATTAACCATTTATTTTAAATTTTCAAACTCTATTCATCGAAACCAATCTAATGAGTCCAAACACGATATCGCCGCTGTATGTTTTGTGTGGACAGCCTCGGTTACATTCAATGCAATTAACACTGCTTGTATAGACTTCTGTGGTAGAGATTGTATGCGAATACATATTATAATTAAATTTTAAGTTTCAGTTTTAAGGGTTGAATTTTGCGTAGCGGTTTTTTAAGGTATTAATCAGGCATTCTGATGAGTGTGCAAGGGAATTGCATGATTTAATTCCCCCATCTCCGTTCTACCATCTGACTGGGACAATTTGCCAGCGGCGGTGTTTCCGTCACACTACAATTTGAGTGTCTTCAAGGCTACAGTGAATAGGCTCTTAATAAACTAGCTCGCTTTACCATCAATGATCGCATAACTGCTTACCATCAGGCGGGATGGCGGTCAAGCGCCAGTTTATAAATAATAATAATAATTAAAAAAAAATAGAAAGAAAAATTGTTTACTCCGCCCAAACAGAACCCACATTATAATAATAATACACTAAAAAAATAATAAACACAATAAAGAAAAAAGAAAAAAACAAAGTAATATAATTTACTAAAAAGCCTCGTACTCAAAATAAAACAATGTTTTCCTGATGTTATAACCCGGGGTCAGGAGTTTTGGCGGGAAAGTTAAGCTGAGTGTCGCTTCAATTTTTCCATTGGAGTTTTAAATTACTTATAGTGTTCTTTACTAAATAAAAATGCGTGATTTATGTAGTAAAAAGTGCATTCAGTAAATAATTCATAAAGAACATCGAGATATCCTAGCGTAGTGTGTAGGTACAATAAACATGTGTACCCCATTTATAATGTTTTTGTAAATTAAAAAAGGTAAACTCAACCGCACGTTATCCATACTAATATTATAAATGCGAAAGTAACTCTGTCTGTCTGTCTGTCGGTCTGTCTGTCTGTCTGTCTGTCTGTCTGTCTGTCTGTCTGTCTGTCTGTTACGCTTTCCCGCTTAAACCTCTCAACCGATTTTGATGAAATTTGGCACAGACAATCTTTGGACCCTGAGAAAGAACATAGGCTACCTTTTATCCTGGAAAAATATGATGTTCCCGAGTGAAATCTAAAAAGCGCGATATAATCGAACTCCACGCGGGCGAAGCCGCGGGCGGAAAGCTAGTTGGAAATAAAATCTTATTTGCTACTTAGTAATAGCGCCATAGCGCCGGGAAAAATATTATTGTTCATTATTCGTCATTGAACTTAAAAACGAAAATTACGTGTTTGATTTCCGCAGATTGTTTGAGGAAAGTAGTTAGTAAATGCCTGCGTGATTTCACCGTTTACTGCTTAGTATGATACTATTGTCATCGGCAGCAGCGCGGGCGTTGAGACTAAAGGATTCGACCTCGGGCAATAGCAATAAAAAAGTTAGTAATCAATCTCAAAATCCTATAAAAATTTAAATTGTCAACAGAAAAATTATTTTCTTTTGGCAATTTAAGTTTTTACCCGACTTCAAAAATGGAGGAGGTTTATTTTTATGTATGTTCATCAATTACTGTAAGAGGCCTGGACTCGTTTGCAAAATTCTTGTTTTATTTGAAAGGGTGGTCCCATAGTCACCAGGTCAGGATCTGATAATTAAAGACTAGAGAAATCAAGGAAAACTTTCACAATTTTTACGAGCAACTAGTGCATTTCTAGTTATTTTCATTAAGTATTTTAAAGCACTACAATTTAGGTAATAATGATCTGGAGTAGATATGAAGTCGGGAGACAGTTGAGGGAACTCCTCGACAATTCACAGCAGCTACCTTGTGTTTGAGCTTGATTAATTTGTATTAATAAGAACTTTACATTATATTTAGGTAAATGGGTTGTAACTGTCATTAGGGCGCTGATGATGAATACAAAGGCCAGTTCAGGTCAACTCCTCAACGGTTTACAGTAGTTCCCTTGTATTTGGATTTAATTATTAAATATATATTGATGAGCAATTTTCACCCATATGGATTATTATGAAAATCTGCAGTAGGTTTGATGATGAAGACCACGACCGACAAACCATCATTTTAACCCACATAGGTGCAAAGTTCTTATCAATACGAATTAATCAAGCACAAACGCAAGGTGACTGCTGTGTATAGTTGAGGAGTTCCCTCGACTGCCTATGGTCTTCATCATCAGATTTACTACAGACCATCATTTTAACTCTATAGGTGCAAAGTTCTCATCAATATAAATGAATTAAGTCCAAACACAAGGTACCTACTATTAACCGTTGAAGAGTTCCCTGAACTGGCCTTTACTTTTATCACCAGAGCCTTCATGACAGTCATAACCCATCTTTTTGTAAAGTTCTTATCTATACAAATTAATCAAGCACTAACTCAATGTAGCTGCTGTGAATCATCGAGGAGTTCCTTTGACTGTCTAGGGTCTTCAACATCAGATCTACTACAGACTTTCATTTTAACCCATATAGGTGCAAAGTTCTTATCAATATAAAAGAATTAAGTCCAAACACAAGGTACCTACTGTTAACCGTTGAAGAGTTCCGTGAACTGGCCTTTCTTTTCCAACACCAGAGCCTTCATGACAGTCATAACCCATATTTTTGTAAAGTTCTTATCAACACAAATTAATCAAGCACAAACTTAAGGTAGCTGCTGTAAATCATTGAGGAGTTCCCTTGACTGTCTCCCGGCTCCATCATCAGCTACACCAGACCTTTATTAAATTGTAGTTCTTTGAAATACTTAATGAAGATATTTAGAAATGCACTAGTCACGCCTATGATTTTTGGAATTTCCTCTTGATTTCTTTTACTCTTCCATCATCAGATCCTGAGTTGGTGACTACGGGACCGCTTAAAAAGTTTACCTTTCCAAACAACAAAGTATTTTGAAAATCGATCCAGGCGTCTGAGATTACTCAGTGAACATACTTAAAAAAAGAAGCTGCTGCTTATCCAATCGCTTCACGCCCTTGGCAAATGCTGCGCCCTGATTGGCCCGTTTGAATTATATCAACAACTGGTCAGACGCCAAAAAGGTGGATTTGTATAAAACAGCCCTTAATTATTGTTATTACTTCTTATTATTCATCGTGACGCATGTGGATCCGAACGGAGCCACATATTTATGATCAGATGGCAACGGATCAAGAAAAGGCCCCCGGATCAACAACTGAAAATGGATCAACAAATTACTACCTATACGGCACGTCTGATCAACAAAGTGCCCAAAGGGATATCTATATATATATATATATATATATAAATATAATATATATATATATAAACACCTCTTTGGGCACATAGTTGATCCAGCCGCGATCCCGAACACAATAGACTCCACCTTTAGCACGGAATAACTTTAATCCAGTTGCGTATTTCTCGGGCGGAGTGGCAACGTTGCATTCTATTAAGCGATGTTGCCACACATATTCCTCGATAGGACATTATACTCGATAAAATTTTTTTCAACAATTTCATGCATTAGTGGATCCATAACGGCTAAATTTTTTGAACCCACGAGGACTTTTTAGCTCTGAATATATTTCAAAAATCAATTACTTGTGTTGAACCATTTATATACTCGTACTTCCAGTAATACATCTTTTGATCCGATACCTATACCGTAACAGTTGATAAAATAGGAATTTATTATAGCTAATCTAGATATTTTATATTCGCAATACTCCATACATTGTAAGATCTATATATATTTTTTAACAATTCTATGCATTAGTGGATCCATAACGACTATTTTTTTTAAATGCACAAAGACTTTTTGGCTTGGAATATATTTCAAAAATCATTGTCTTATGTTGATCCATGTAGCTACTCGTACTTCGTAATACTTATTTTGATCTGAAGATGTACTGATACCGTACCGGTCGATCAATTATGTTTAGTATGAAGTCAAAGTTATTGTTATTAATATTTAAAGAGGTTGAATTTTGCGTATGGGGTTTTTATACTTTATTTCTAACTTACCATTTATATTAAGTTTTTAAACTCTATTCATCGAAATCAATCTAATTAGTCCAAACACGATATCGGCGCTGCATGTTTGGGCCTGAAAATATTGTGTGGACGGCCTCGGTTACACTCAATGCAATTAACACTGCTTGTATAGACTTCTTTGGTAGAAATTGTATGCGAATACACATTATTGTTAAATTGGAAGTTTCAGTTTTAAGCGTTGAATTTTGCTAAGCGGTTTTTTTAGGTATTAATCAGGTAGAAACAAAAAAAGTTTACTCCTTCCAAACAGAACGCACATTACAATAATAATACACTAAAAAATAATAAACACATAATAAAGAAAAAGAAAAAAAAAAGTAATATAATTTACTAAAAAGCCTCGTACTCAAAATAAAACAATGTTTTCCTGATGTTATAATCCGGGTCAGGAGTTTTGGCGGGAAAGTTAAGCTGAGCTTCAATTTTTCCATTGGAGTTTTAAATTATTTAAAGTGTTCTTTACTAAATAAAAGTGCGAGATTTATGTAGTAAATAGTGCATTCAGTAAATAATTCATAAAGAACATTGAGATATCCTAGCGTAGTGTGTACAATAAACATGTGTACCATTTATAATATTTTTGTAAATTAAAAAAGATAAACTCAACCGCACGTTAGTGGAAATAAAATCATATTTGCTACTTACTAAGTAATAAAGGTAATAAAGATCTGTGGATCTGGTGGATGATTTCTCAGTCTACTCAAAGTGTGTTATAAAAATAATTTCGCTTAGTCGCGTTATATTTTAGCGAAAGAAAGCGCTGTTTTCTAATCAAATCAAATTAAATCATTTATTTGTTAACACAGGTAAATATTGACAGATCTTACAAAGAATAATAATGATATGATGAATGAATAATAATGGTTTGTGGTAGGTACTGGAACGCGTTAGACACATGGAATGTCAACTTTAGCGGCCGCAATTTCGAAATAGGGAGTTTGCGTTTCGTTCCAACGTCCTAGTCTGAATTTCTTTCGAAAAAAAAACTGCATTCGAAACATGGAATACCAAGGAGGTAACTAATAAAAGGTTTTATTCAAATTTTGGACTATCTTGCAAATAGACAGTAGTAGACTGTTTATTGAAAAAAACAAAAGAACATTATAATAGCGCGGGAAAAAATATTATTGTTCATTATTCGATATTGAACTTAAAAAAGAAAATTATGTGTTTGATTTCCGCAGATTGTTTGAGAAAAGTAGTTGATAAATGCCTGCGTGATTTCACCGTATACTGCTTAGTATGATACTATTGTCATCGGCAGCAGCGCGGGCGTTGAGACTAAAGGATTCGACCTCGGGCAATAGCAATAGAAAAGTTAATAATCAATGTCAAAATCCTATAAAATTTAAATTTGTTGTTAAAGTTGTCAACAGAAAAATTATTTTCTTTTGGCAATTTAAGTGTTTACCCGACTTCAAAAAAAGGAGGAGGTTCACAATTCGTCACAATCTTTTTTTTTATGTATGTTCATCGATTACTGTAAGACGCCTGGACCCCTTTGCGAAATTCTTGTTTTATTTGAAAGGGTGGTCCCATAGTCACCAGGTCAAGATCTGATGATTAAAGATTAGAGAAATCAAGGAAAACTTTCAAAACTTTTACGGGCAACTAGTGCATTTCTAGTTATTTTCATTAAGTATTTTAAAGCACTACAATTTAGTAATGATCTGGAGTAGATATGAAGTCGGGAGACAGTTGAGGGAACTCCTCGACAATTCACAGCAACTACCTTGTGTTTGAACTTGATTAATTTGTATTAATAAGAACTTTACACCTAAATGGGTTGTAACTGTCATTAGGGCTCTGATGATGAATACAAAGGCCAGTTCAGGTAACTTCTCAAGGGTTTACAGTAGTTCCCTTGTTTTTGGATGTAATCCATACTAATCCATACTAATATTATAAATGCGAAAGTAACTCTGTCTGTCTGTCGTCTGTCTGTCTGTCTGTCTGTCTGTCTGTCTGTTACGCTTTCCCGCTTAAACCTCTCAACCGATTTTGATGAAATTTGGCACAGACAATCTTTAGACCCTGAGAAAGAACATAGGCTACCTTTTATCCCGGAAAAATTTGATGTTCCCGAGGGAAATCTAAAAAGCGCGATATAACCGAACTCCACGCGGGCGAAGCCGCGGGCGGAAAGCTAGTTAATATATATATTGATGAGCAATTTTCACCGATATGCATTATTATGAAAATCTGTAGTAGATTTGATGATGAAGACCACGACCGACAAACATTCATTTTAGCCCACATATATTTTTTTTAATAATTATAAACTAGCGCTTGACTGCAATTCCGCCTGATGGTAAGCAGTGATGCAATCGTTGATGGTAAAGCGCGCTAGTTTATTAAGTCCATTCACTTACAAAACCTTAGTGGATAGGAAGGAAGACGGCAGTTGAGCGTCGACAACGCTGCACCAGAGGGAGATTGATGTGGAGACCCTCCATGACCAAACTCCCGGCACAACAACATTTGGAGCATCGTACCCGGCACACATCGCAACACAACTGCTCAGACCCCTCCTCCGTACGGCTTCACCAGAAATCAGGCCGGAACACGACGAATCGCTTGGCGGCAAGTCTTTGTCTGGTGGGTGCTAACTTCTGCCGGCAGCCAATGTTATGGCCTACCACCGAGTAAAGGCACCGAGCATAGGTGCAAAGTTCTTATCAATACGAATTTATCAAGCATTAATCATGCTCGGGCTAGTAGGGAATCAATCCGGTCCGAAAGAGAGGCCATGGTTGAGCGAACGAGTATTGCACTGCAGGCAGTCTCCGAATGGGGCAATGCCAATCTTGTAGCATTCAATGCCGCCAAAACACAAGCGTGTCTTTTCACCGCCAAAAGGAGCCCGTTCACCTTGGCTCCTACTTTTCGAAATGTGTCCTTGGAGTGTTCCGACCGCCTTCAGCTTTTGGGAGTTGAGATTTCCTCGAACCTTAACTTTGGGCAGTTCATTGAGTCCAAGGCCAAGGTGGCTGCCAGGAAACTTGGCGTTATCGCAAAGGTCCGGCAGTACTTCACACCTGGGCAGCTTCTAATTTTATACAAAGCACAGGTCCGTTCGTGTGTGGAGTACTGCAGCCACATTTGGGCTGGTGCTGCCAAGTGTCACCTGGCCACTTTGGATTCAGTGGAGAGACGTGCAAAGAGGCTGATTGGTGACCCTGATCTAACTCGAGTTGGTCTCCAAAGCCTAGAGCACAGGCGTAGAGTAGCCAGCCTTTCGGTGTTCTATAGGATGCATTTCGGGGAGTGTGCGAGGGAATTGCATGATTTAATTCCCCCATCTCCGTTCCACCAGCGGACGACCCGTCGTACGGCTGGTTTCCACCCTTACGTTGTTAACACCACTACGATCCGGACGAAGCGTTTCGCCTCCTCCTTTATACCGCGTACGTCGAGGGACTGGAACAATTTGCCAGCGGCGGTGTTTCCGTCGGACTACAATTTGAGTGTCTTTAAGGCTAGAGTGAATAGGCTCTTAAGAAACTAGTGCGCTTTACCATCAACGATTGCGTCACTGCTTACCATCAGGCAGGATTGCGGTCAAGCGCTGGTTTATAATATGTAAGAAAAAAAAAAACACACAAACGCAAGGTGGCTGCTGTGAATAGTTGAGGAGTTCCCTCGACTGCCTATAGTCTTCATCATCAGATTTACTACAAACCATCATTTTAACCCATATAGGTGCAAAGTTCTCATCAATATAAATGAATTAAGTCCAAACACAAGGTGCCTACTATTAACCGTTGAAGAGTTCCCTGAACTGGCCTTTGCTTTTATCACCAGAGCCTTCATGACAGTCATAACCCATCTTTTTGTAAAGTTCTTATCAACACAAATTAATCAAGCACAAACTCAAGGTAGCTGCTGTGAATAATTGAGGAGTTCCCTTGACTTTCTCCAGGTTCCATCATCAGCTATACCAGACCTTTATCAAATTGTAGTTCTCTGAAATACTTAATGAAGATACTTAGAAATGCACTAGTCGCCCCTACGATTTTTGGAAGTTCCTCTTGATTTCTTTAGTCTTCCATCATCAGATCCTGACTATGGGACCATTTAGAAAGTTTACCTTTTCTAACATAAAAAGAATTTTGTAAATCGGTCTAGGCGTCTGAGATTTATCGGTGAACATACATAAAAAAGTAACTGCTGCTTATCCAATCGCTTCACGCCCTTGGCAAATGCTGCGCCCTGATTGGCCCATTTGAATTGGATCAACAACTGCCCAGACGCCAAAAAGGTGGATTTGTATAAAACAGCCCTTAATTATTGTTATTACTTATTATTATTCAGCGTGACACATGTGGCTCCGAACGGACCTACATATTTATGGGCAGATGGCATCGGATCAAGAAAAGGCCCCCGGATCAACAAGTGAAAATGGATCAACAAATTACTACCTATACGGCACGTCTGATCAACAAAGTGCCCAAAGGGATATCTATATATATATATATATATATATATATATTATAGGAAATATATTTGTTTATAGGAAAAAATATTTAAAATAAGTAAAGTTAGATAGGTACGACATTTTATTACACATTTTAGCTAAAATCTCGAAAACTAAAAGTCCCATCACCTCAAAACTTCTTGTAAAACTGTTTTACACCTAAACCTTTCATTCAACTCTAATTTTATGTTGATAGCACCATAAACAAAAAAACACATTATCAAGTTACGTAAATTTATAAGTACATTTCTTTTTTTTAAATCCCCTACAAATTACTTAAAAATCATATAACTGGAATCTCATGTAAGTATACTTATATGTAAAGATCCTAATTCTTACGAAACTACATAACGAGAACACAATTAATCCTTGCCTGTCAATTTTATCGATATAAACTATCGATATAAATATCGACCTTTTGGTCGCCATAGCGTGTATGAGAAATTTGTAAATGTAGGAGTGTACGTCAAATGCACTGTTTACGTTAGTGTGATCACCAATTACAAACTTATAATAGAAGTG
The DNA here is from genome assembly GCA_017933935.1 of Sesamia nonagrioides. Classification (NCBI taxonomy): domain Eukaryota; kingdom Metazoa; phylum Arthropoda; class Insecta; order Lepidoptera; family Noctuidae; genus Sesamia; species Sesamia nonagrioides. The sequence goes on from JADWQK010001979.1 coordinate 176,483, forward strand.
CGAGTATTTATTTGTGTGCGTAATGCGCTTCCGTATTGGTCTCTTGCTTACAGGCGAGTTATAGAGGGGAATCAAGCGGCGACACGCGTTCTAATACTGATTCTGAACTATTTCCATTCTAATTACTTTATCTGTTCTGTGGTTTTGTTCGCCGCTCGGGTGCTGCTTACCCGCGTCTCGTCCCTCACACCCCGCACGATTGCTCTGTCTAGACGTCTTCGTAGGACGACTGTATGATTTTTAGACTGTGCTATTACTTTCAATTTAATCATATTGCTAATCCATTGCTCTTTACATTCGAAAAATGTATCTTCTCAAAAACTTAAAGAACGCAATGAATGTTCTGGAACTATCAAAATGAATTCTATTGATAATGATTTTGGGTTACGCAATTACCCTGCTGACCTATCCTGTCGCGTCGTATCGCATCGCAGAAGGGTAATATGGGGACGGGTTGGAATCAATTGTAACAGCATATACCTACTTAGGACCCATTAACTTAATCAAATGTTATTCCGTGGTGCTTGGCAATCTGGGCTTCTCCCAGTTGCAATAATGTCCCTTTGTGCCGATTGGCCTAGTTCTGTTCTGTTTCCTGCTTATTATGGAGGGAAGTGGAAAAAATATCTTTTTTCTTACTCCTCCGCTATTCTTTTCTGATTAATTTCGTTGCGGGACCCAAGACAGTTGAATCGTTTCTCCGGGACTCGTCCAGCTTCATTGCTCGACGTTTTTCTGGCGGTCTCCACTGTTGATTCTGGCTTTCAGGAGTTGCAGTGGGTTGGGAACAGTGTGGCGGGTTTTGTCATCTTTATTTGTTTGTTGGTATATTCTTGTATATTCTACCCACATAGTTAACACCTGAAACTATAATCATCTCTTTCTGTCTTACAGGCTGGCGAACATTATGAAAGAGATAGCGCTGCTGCCAGAGAACCTGCTGCGGATGCCATCGGTTGGCCTCGTGAACCAGTGGTATGAGAGATCTTTTGAAGAGATCATACAGTTCGAGACTATGGAACCGGACCCTCCTATATTGAGCTCGTAAGTTTACATATGCATACATATACTGTACAATATGAAAAATAAACCCTGTCCTATCCATAAAGGTATTGTTAGGTATCGATAACTGATTCTACTAATGCATACAAAGCTAGACCAAACTTCAAAAAAAAAATATTTCACAAAAGGAGGCAATCAGGGGTCAATGGAAACAGAATCGCAATGCTGAAGATTACATAAAGTCATCATCATTATCAGTGTTAATCTCAGTCGCATCCGAAGCTTTTTCAGCTTTGGAGTCTAGGGTCCGCTTTACCAGTGTAACTGCTGATTTTGGCTAAACTTCGATATTTTCCGTGAAACGACTGCCGTCTGACCTCCACCACCCGAAGGCGATATCGAAGCATTGCAGTTAAACCTTTTCGAGAGCTCCAACAACCCGAAACGACTGTCATCAGATGTTCGTATGGCAACCGGGACCAACGGCTTAACGTGCTTTCCGAGGCACGACCAGTGCAAATATTCATATTCATGCATACAAATATTTGCACTGCGTGGAGATCTAACCCGCGCCTCCGTGCTCAGCGGCCGCATTCGCTGTCTTTGGCTGAAGATTACACAAAGAAATGCTGTAATATTAATTATCGGACAACGTGCTGGTATCCATACTTCAGTCGTGCCAACACGAGTGCATAGCTTTATGCTGTCTCTTGAAACTAAGCCAAGTCTGGTACCGGTTTCACACCAATTTTACATAATATGTACTCATATATGTGTGTGTTAAAATTTATATTGATTCAAGTTAAACAAATACCAACTTAATAGAAGTCGTAATTAAGTTGTATTCAGAGTAAAACAAAATATTTGAAAATTGGGAGTACCGGCAGAAGATAACCTTGTGCATTTTTTTTTTAATATATTAGATGCTTCGGATTTGTCATTTTATATAATATTTGCCTTATATATAACCCTTACATGTGATATATTTTTAGATTCCTTAAACCTATTCTATAAAATGACAAATAATCTAAACCATTACTTAATAAAAAGTTTATAGGAAAAAATATTACACAGTTACACATTTTGCTAATATCTCGAAAACTAAAAGTCCTACTAACTCAAAACTTTTTGTAAAACTGTTTTACAGCTAAACCTTTCATTTAACTTCAATTTTATGTTGATAAACAAAAAATCACATTTTCAAGTTACGTAAATTTGTAAGTACAAAATTTTTGTTAAACTCCTTACAAGTTACGTAATAGTCATATAACTGGAATCGTATGTAAACTTTTAAAGAATACTCCTAATCCTTACGAAACTACACATGAGAACACAATCAATCCTTTTCTGTCCATTTTATCGATATAAACCAACGGTCAGCAACCTTTTGGCTGTTACGGGCCATATGGCGACAAAATGAGGAAGAGGCGGGCCGCGCTTTTACATAATTTTATTCTTTATTGCACACACAAGTACCTAAGTTCTGCCAAAAAATTTAATTAACTTTTGAGCAAACCTTTTCAAATCATCAAAATCAGTTGGCAAGCTGCCATAGAACTTAAGACGATCAGTGGTCACATAAATGAGCTTTTAAGAATGTCTTTAGATTGAGGATCAATCACGTTCATTTGTAAATGACTCGGTACATCTTCAATGTCACACGAAAAAGGATTTGCAAAAATCTTCATTCCACTAGAAAACTTTTCAAAATCGCCAAATCTGTCACTGAACTGATTTTGCAGTTGTATTAAAATGTCTCTCATTTTAGAATTGTAGTTTATTTTACAAAATAGTCGCGGGCTGCAAGGACCCGTTCCTTGCGGCCGCGGGCCGCGGGTTCCCGACCACTGATATAAACTATCGATATAAATATCGACCTTTTGGTCGCCATAGCGTGTATGAAAAATTTATGAATGGGAGGGTATACGTCAAATGCTTTGCGTGCGTTAGGCTGATCACCAATTACAAACTCATAATCTAAGTGCCGAGTATTTATGCGTGTGCGTAATGCGCTTCAGTATTGGTCTCTTGTTTACAGAAGGGAAACAAGCGGCTACACGCGTTCTAATACAAATCCCGTAGTAATTCCATTCTAATACTTTTCATCATTTCTACTAACGAGTTTTATAATAATGGCAATACAACAATGACCATTCCGTTACGAGACCAATGACCGATGTTTATGATCTTAGCAGATTACGGGCTAAGAGCAAAATGACAATGGAGACGTGCTGGAATGACAAAATTATATAAAATAGCAGACTAGGCCTCCTGTTCGGTGGTTCACACTATCGTAAACTGGAGTTTGTTGTGTAGGAATTTATATTATTTTTCCAATTTTTTTAAATTTATTTACATGTTTTATTTGCATAGAGGTGAAATTTTACAAAATGTTAGTTTTTAATCAAGTGCCAAAGAATCATTACATCTATACGTATAATAGTAGATATCCTTTATTTCAGTAGTTTTTGTGAGAAAGAGTAATAAACACACATACACAGTACATTGTCACAAACTGATAATGATTACAAATCTAACAACCTTGAGCTGCCCAGGTCCTTAAAGAATAGAGGTAAACAAACCAATTAAGGGTTATCACAACACACGTTTCACAAATCTCCTGTTATTTACATGATTATAGACTTTTACATGCTAGCTATTTATTAACAATTCCTATTGTAGCATACTTGAATAGAATCACTAAAATAACATGCATAATAACTTGGTATTTCGAAAACCCATTAAAAAGTCGACATAAATTTTACGTGATAGCCCTACAAAAAAAGAAAGATGGATGAAATCCAGGCATTAAACACATTTTGTGGAATTCAACCAATGAATAAAGTTGAGGCATTTGTTAATTCAATTTTGCGTATTTTAGTTAGTTTCAAATCAACTGAATAACACATGCATTCTAATACTTTCAAGAATGGACTAATTATAATATATATGTATCAAAAAATTTAACCTATTAGGAAATTAGCTTACATGTGTGTCATATTTCATTCAAGTCGATTAAGAGTTCTATGCAAATCATAAATATCTAAACATAAATAAACTGTTTAGATTAAGTAGGAAGTAGGATTATTACTTTTATGAAAATCATCTGTGTAGAAGAGGTTGTTAACATCTGTATTTTAGGCGTAAACTACTCGTTGCCTAGCAACGGTTTGTTTACCTCTATTCTTTATCGAATTTTGCTCAAATATAGATCGATACATAAAGGAGACAATACAAAAACTGTCTCAAAGATTTAGGCTTAGACTAATTCTAGGCTAGACTTTTGTCTACGATACACTCACAAACTTTCGTATTCAAAATATTAGTAATATTACAACACAACCTCTGCAAATGTTTACAGAAAAGGGTACAAAATCTACAATTTAATTTTTCTCTCTTCCCCAGATTCTGCGAACGCCTGGTCCATATTCGCAACCGCCACGCCGACGTCGTCCAAACCATGGCCCAAGGCGTACTTGAGCTGAAGGAGTCCCACGAGGTGGACCCCAGCACAGAGAACTCCATTCAGTATTTCCTCGACCGTTTCTACATGAGCCGGATATCTATTAGGATGCTTATCAATCAGCATAGTAAGTGATTTTCTAAACTGATATGTAAGTGTGAGTTGCTGTGGTAGTGTGAGTGCGGAACACAAAGGCTAGATTAGTCTGTATGGAGAAAGTAAAGACTGGGGTAGTTGAGTGCGGAACACAAAGGCTAGATTAGTCTGTATGGGAAAAGTAAAGACTAGGGTAGTGTGAGTGCGAAAAACAAAGGCTATGGTAATCTGGATGGGGAAAGTAAAGGCTAGGGTAGTCTGAATGGGGAAAGTAAAAGCTAAGGTAGTCTGGATGAAGAAAGTAACAAGCTAGAGCAGTCTGAACGAGTAAAGACTAATGTAGTGTGAATACGGAAACCACAGGTTAGGGTAGTCTGGATGGGGAAAGTAAAAGCTAAAGTAGTCTGGATGGGTAATATAAAGATCAGGGTAGAGTGAGTGAGGAAAACAAAGGTTAGGGTAGTCTGGATGAGGAAAGTAAAGGCTGGGGTAGTCTGGATGGCGAAAGCAACAAGCTACAGGTAGTGTGAACGAGTAAAGACTAGAGTAGTGTGAATACGGAATCCAAAGGTTAGGGTAGTCTGGATAGGGAAAATAAAGGCTAGAGTAGTCTGGATGGGGAAAGTTAAACTCACAGTTCACTTAGAAGCAGAGATTTGCATTTTGCATTCATATTTTTTTCTTTTTACGCAGCACTCCTCTTCGGCGAACAAATGGGCGTTGGACCACGACAAGCATCAGTGACAGGCATTGGCAACGGCGGTCGCCATATTGGGTCCATTGACCCCGCGTGCGACGTAGCTGCCGTCGTACGGGACGCATACGAGAACGCGCGGTTCCTCTGCGATCGGTATTACCTGGCTTCGCCTGAGCTAAATCTACTGCAGGATGGGGGTGAGGGTTAGCTGGAATTGATTATAATATATTTAGTTGTAGTAGTTTAGTAGAACCGATGGCCGATGAGGCAGTAAGGTTCTGAAGTGCCGACCACGTACTGGAAGACGCAGCGTAGGGAGGCCCCCAACAAGGTGAACCGATGACCTGGTGAAGGTCGGGAAGCCGATGGATGCGGGCAGCACAATACCGGTCTTCGTGGAAAGCCATAGGGGATGCCTTTGTCCAGCAGTGGACTTTTATAGGCTGAAGAAGAAGAAAAAGATCAAGAACTGGTGGTTTATTTAGAAAGAACCTCATCATGGATATACTATCTTCATCTGCCTACCCTCTATTTGTTTATCAGCCATTTGCTCTTATCCCAGATTATTTATAGCTGGCGCAACGTCTTTTTCTTGCATACTTCTCTATTAGTCATATCTCGGTAGTCACCCCTATTCTAGCTATATAATCATTGACACATTTCATCCATCGTTTCTTTGATCTTTCCCTACACTTGTAGCCATCGACATTCATACTCTAAACTTTCCTTAACGGCATTTTCCTCATTATACCTAATTTCTTCCTAACTCATTTCATGTTTTCCCTTTCATTCATTCATACTACAAAGAACTTACTAATTCCATGCATGCAACGTGTTTTCTTTCATACTCCTCTTATTTATAGACGGCGCAACGTCTTTTCTTTCATACTCCTCTATTATTTATAGCCGGCGCAACGTCTTTTCTTTCATACTCCTCTATTATTTATAGCCGGCGCAACGTGTTTTTGTTTCGTACTCCTCTATTATTTATAGACGGCGTAACGTCTTTTTCTTTCACACTCCTCTATTATTTATAGCCGGCGCAACGTGTTTTTGTTTCGTACTCCTCTATTATTTATAGACGGCGCAACGTCTTTTTCTTTCATACTCCTCTATTTATAGCCGGCGCAACGTGTTTTGTTTCGTACTCCTCTATTATTTATAGACGGCGCAACGTGTTTTTGTTTCGTACTCCTCTATTATTTATAGACGGCGCAACGTCTTTTTCTTTCATACTCCTCTATTATTTATAGCCGGCGCAACGTCTTTTTCTTTCATACTCCTCTATTATTTATAGCCGGCGCAACGTGTTTTTGTTTCGTACTCCTCTATTATTTATAGACGGCGCAACGTCTTTTTCTTTCATACTCCTCTATTATTTATAGCCGGCGTAGTCACCCCTTTTTTAGCCATATAATCATTGACACATTTCATCCATCGTTTCTTTATTTATTTATTCTTTATTGTACACCAATCAGATATCGAACAAAAACATTCAACACAAAAAAACATACAATGGGCGGCCTTATCGCTAATGCGATCTCTTCCAGACAACCAAATAATGGACAGATTCTTCCGAACCACAAGTAGGGCTGTCACACACACACACATACACTTGTAGCCATCGACATTCATACTCTAAACTTTCCTTAACGGCATTTTCCTCATTATACCTAATTTCTTCCTAACTTATTTCATGTTTTCCCTTTCATTCATTCATACTACAAAGAACTTACTAGTTCCATGCCATACCATCACACTTAAAAAAAGAACTAATTTAACTTATTATTTTATAAATATTTTTTTATCATTCATATTAATGTCGCCAATCATGCTTGTGGAATTTGGTAACTAATTTAATTTGTTATTTCGATAATTATAAAGTTCTAGAATAAGAAACTCAATGAAGTAGAAATACCTGACAAATTCTATAACGGCTAAAATGAATTTAATAACTTTAATACAAATGGTCAGTCAAAAATCAACTTTAATTACATAAAGTTAAAAGTGATAATTCAATGTTCATGAGCAAATTAATATACAGATGACAGCACATGAAACTACTACAACTTGTTAAATAACAAGTTTTTAATCACTACAAAATCTTCTTTGGATCAAAAGACCAGTTCTCATAATTTAAAATGTTCAAAATCTAGTCGCAGTCTCATCCCGGTGACAAACAAATCTATACTTAATAAAGCTGAAGAGTTTGTTTGTATGTTTGTTTGTTTGTTTGTTCGCGCTAATTTCGGAAACTACTGGGCCGATTCGAAAAATTCTTTTTGCTTTGGATAGTCCATTAATCCAGGAAGGCTTGAGGCTATATAACATCACACTGCGATCAATAGGAGCGGAAAATAATAAAAAAACGCGATCGAAGTCGCTCGCGGCCCCTAGTGTCAAAATATAGGGCAATTCTAGAACTTTTTATTGATTATATAGATTGAAATAAGAGTGTGTACGTTCTTAAGATTAGGAGACTTGCCCATAAGTTTCTCACACTTTATTTTCTCCTCTTCCAGTGGCGTCAGAACGTCCAATGCCCATCGTTTACGTTCCATCCCATTTGTACCACATGCTATTCGAGCTGTTCAAGAACTCCATGAGGGCTACGATGGAGACCCATGAGAACAGCCCCCCGCCTATCACTGTGAACATTACGAGGGGAAAGGAGGATGTGTCTGTTAAGGTAAGAGGAATGGAAGGTCTAACTAAAATAACAACCAAGGAAAAGCGCGATTTTGTAAATATTTCTCCTAGAATGTTAGGTGAAGTGAACCGATGACCGATATGCCATATACATATGCCATATGGCCATCGACATGGCAGTAAGGTTTTTTATGGCAGGAGTGGGAAATCCTCATGGACGCCCAGACTGCCACACCAGTGAACCAGTCTGGGCAGTGCCGGACTCTTACCGGCTAAAACCCACTCCTGCCTTTCTAAGTGTCCCCTGACGTAGTCAGAGACCTTTTCTGTATCTTGGGGCAGTAAGGTTCTGGAGTGGCGGCTACGTACCGGAAGACGCAGCGTAGGGAGGGCACCAACAAGGTGGACTGCGCAGGAAGACGATGGATGCGGGCAGCACAAGACCGGTGATTGTGTGGGTCCCTGGGGGAGGCCTTTGTCCAGCAGTGGACCTCTATAGGCTGAGGAAGAGTGTGGAGTGAGCTGTCATTACAAGTTCATTTCATCTAAGTTTTCTCAGTGTAATGGTTACAGAATCGCATTACAATAGGGTATTTGACTTAAAAAAACTAATTTGTCCGTCAGTCAGATTTCTAAAAAATACTAGACACGTATTTTTTCATTTTCATATAAACAAAAAATAAGACGACACAGCGCGTTGAAAACTCGTGTGATGTCACTGCACGCTACACTTTTTAGCGGCCAGTGACGTCACCAGCCACCACTCCTGATCTTTGATGCCTTATAAATTTGTCAATTTTTATTGATTTGATAAAAAATATACGTATCCAATAATCATCTATAATCTGAATGACGGACTAAATAGATGCATTTTTTTTACCCAGGAAACATCCCTTTTGTCTAAAGGAGTAAAACCGTTATTAATAGTATACGCAAAAACGATATGGTGCAGAAGCAAAATGTTCTATTTTTTTTTTTTAGTAAATGCAATTAAAATTCAGGTTTTATATCATTCTATTTGACAAAAAAAAAAAAACATCTGATTATTATACTTAATAAAGAACTTAAAATCAAACTCTAGGCTAGTGATAGTGAGTTGATTTTGGAAAAAGTCATAAACATTTTTGAAGTTGTATTGCACACTGAACTCTATGTGTAGGGCTTTAAAATCCTATGTCCAGGAACATATTTTGTTTACTTGTTTAGAAACCAATTAACTGCATGCTAGTGTTAATAAGTTTAGTTTAGTAAAAGCTATGAAAATATTAGACGTTTTGTTGCAAACTGTACTCTATACAAAGTTATTTTTTGTTTTTGTGAAACCCGAAACACGTGTCCAGTATTTTTTAAGTAAAGAATCTATATGTATACAAAATTTCAAAAAGATATGAGTTATGAGCTTGTTATCTTACTCGATTGTCCCAACAAAAATATGGTCAATGCACCGCTCGCCCGCCCGTACCTATAGCGGCGCGGCATTGGGCTGTCCAGCTATGCGCACGCGCCTTGTACAATGATCTATTGTCAGCTATGTTGTGGGGTAACCACATTGTAACAATTTCTAAATGCATTTGGGAAAAAATATAACATGATGGAAAATGATTGGAATCGATTCAGTTGCTTATTCTGAACAAACTATATTCAGGTTTCTTATAAAGTAAAAATAACGTTGTATATAGAATTTTAAATTAGTTTCTTCAAAAACTTACTTTGTTTACATGTCGGTAATTTAATCGCAAACGCAGAAGACATTTATAGTAAGCCATATTTTTTATTGCAGCTATCAGACCGCGGTGGTGGTATCCCGCGCAGCGTGTCGGACCTGCTGTTCAAATACATGTACAGTACCGCCCCGCAGCCATCCAAGTCTGATGCACACACCGTGCCACTGGCTGGTAAATTACTATAAGCACACATGCAAATGACATTAATCGACTGCCGGCAGAAGTTACCACCCATCAGACTAAGTCTTGCCGCCATACGATTTGTCGTGTTCCGGCATGATGTCTGGTGAAGCCGTGCGGAGGACGGGTTATGGCAATTGTGTTGCGATGTGTGCCGGGTACGATGCGCCAAATGTTGTTGTGTCGGGAGTTTGATCGTGGAGGGTCTCTCGATCAATCTCCTAGCGCAGCATCGTTGGTCGTGTTGTTGGGTTTAACATTGCATCACCTCGCTCAACTGCCGTCTTCCTTCCTATTTACTCAGTTTTTTTTTTTTGAGTGAATAAGCTTTTCATCATCATCATCATCAACCTTTTATCGTCCTACTGCTGAGCACAAGTCTCCTCTCATACAGAGAAGGATTGAGCGTAATCGCCACGCTTGCTCAATGCGGGTTGGCAATTTCAGACTTGAAAGTCCAGGTTTCCTCAAGATGTAGCTCTTAGTAATAATTATAATTGAAATTTGAATTTAAACCGTCTAGGTTGATTATCAATTTTCTAAACCAGTGTCTCCCAATTAGTGGTACGCTTATCTCCAGGGGTCAATCAACGGATACTCACAGAAAAAATACAACTAGACTGCACATTAATAAAACATGTGTTCATTATTGTGAGAATCTAATGATAAAGAACACGTGTTTTATATGATGATAATAAATATAAATTACATTTGTTTTCATTCTAATCCATACAATATGGGGTACGCATGTTTGAGGTATTTGTTCAAGTGGTAAAATCAAAATCAATTCATTTATTCAAATTAGGCTGAGAATCAGGCACTTTATGAACGTCAGTATTACATAAGACAGTCCCCCCAAAACGCCCGCCCTTTGTACGTTGAAAAACCTAATTGGGAAACACTGCCATTACCCTGGCAGGATTATGAAATGTATGAAATTTCAACTCTGTTTTCAAGACACTTGTTTAATGCAAGAAAATTTTTAATATTTTATCTCCTCTTAGGTTACGGATACGGTCTACCGATATCGCGACTGTACGCGAGGTATTTCCATGGCGACCTCATCCTGGTCTCTTGCGAGGGGTACGGCACTGATGCTGTTATTTACTTGAAAGTGAGTGTCTTGAGCTTATACATATAACTTTTCAGCAGATGGAGCTACAGCGGACGTACTACAAGATGTACAAAAGAGAGGGAGAGAGAGATGGGGGGGGGGGGGAGGGAAAATTTAATGCGAGGTTATGTATAGTAATCTACAACCTCAATTAATACTCGTCTGAATTTTTAAATTCCGTGTTTGCAGTACTCTCTCGTAACTATACACTCTGCAAAAATATTAATTTAAAAGTTATATTTTCTTACAGGCTCTATCAAACGAAGCAAACGAGCTCCTGCCAGTGTTCAACCGAACGTCAACGAAGTTCTATCGGCCCGTCACACAACTAGCCGACTGGTCTGGCTCATTAAACACAGCGAGTAACTCACAATGCAAGAACCGGGAGAAGGTATCCCCCCTCTCAGCACCTGTTTCACATAGTCTATAATCAACACCCGAGGAGTGACATTGCCACTCCTAAAAAAACAATCGGGTATTTTTTTTACCTGACAATATTTTGTCGATACGTCAAGTATAGTTTGAATTTGAAAATAGAACCCATTTGACGTCGTCGGTATTTCGATGTTAAAATGTAGAAATTAGGACAATCAGTGCTTTTTATTAATTTGGTTTTAATCTACCTTTATGGTTTAATTTTAATTGCAGGTGAAATGAAATGGTAGGAAGTTGAGGATTCGATAGTGAAAAATGGATTTGGATGAAATTTTGAAATTTTCTTAACTAATTTACCTTATAATACTCGAATACAAGATGGATTTCTTTAGCTTGAAAATATCAGTGTTAATAATATTTATTCGTCATTTCAAACATATTATAAAATAAAATTATGAGATTACTTATAATATGCTATAATGATGGTAAATATTGGGTTGCCAACCTTAGAGAAAATATTGTACAGATGACAGCACTTCAAGCTTCTACAATCTGTCAAAATTCTTTATTAGATTTTCAATTTTGTTGCCAAATCAATAAGGCTGGTTGATTGAGAATATTTGACAGTTTCGGTTGGCTTGACTTGCTGTTTTCTGTACAATATTTCAGGCCCTTGTTCGACGTTCTAAATATGTTCCATATACTATTTTCTCTTCAAAAATTCGCTTTAAAGTCCTTGTAATTAAGATTAAAAAGCACTCAAATTAACTATTTGATTTTAACGTGTTACAAGTTGTATATTAGTGAAAAATGTCAGTAAAAAAATGTGTACAATTTTTGTTAAATATTGTGTTAGTCTTGTGATACTCGGCGTAATTTAGATGAAGTTTTTTGGACTCGAAAATGGACTGATAAATGAGCTCTGTAGTTGTTTTGTGATTTTGTTTCAAAAATAATATTACCTAAGCAGAAAATGATATATACATTTATATTTATATACTTACGTTTTCAACTGAACCCAAAAAAGAGGTCATGCCTTTAAAATGCTTTATTAAATAATGCCTTCTTAAAGTTAGTATATTTTGAAATACAATCATAAAACAACATAGTTCTGGTAATGAGGAAGATAGATAAATTAAAACTACTCTATTAATGTATTAGAATTAGTACAGATATCATAGACTAGAAATTAGCTTAAGGCGGCGTGACTGTGAAGGAGGTGATACTTTTAGTTATAAATATTATTCACTTTTTTTTTAAATCTTCAACTGACATTTATTATTGTCTATGATCAACTGACACTTAACAAAAAAAGAAAAAAAACATTTGGTTTGTTCATTTCAATGTCAAATCGTTTAATAACTTCATCTATACTACCAAATTGTTTTTTCTTTTTTTGATATTTTAAATTTGGAAGTGGTTTTTATTTGTAAATAAAACAACCAAACTCCATTACAACCGATGGTCACTATGTATGAGATCTCGTACAATTTTGTATATCATTTTACGATTTAGAAAATAGTTGTTAACTAAATTGTTTTATGACAAAAATAGGGTAATAATCATTTTTTGAAAATAGATTTATATTTTTTGAATAAATTAACTTAAAATTAGACTATGGTGGAGCTAAGAGTCCTGGCTTAGTAATGGTAACGTAAAATTTTGCCAGTCGAAAACTGGAATGGAGTAAATATAAGCAAAGATAAGCATTAACGTTCAGATGTCGATATCAAACATCTAATTGAAATAAAACGTGTTTTGATCAGTTTTAATCTTAAAGGCAAAATGAGGTTAAAGCTGGGTCTGAATCGGTTAAAGTCGGTACTGAATCGGGTTAAGTCGGCTCTGAATCGGGTAAAGTCGGCTCTGAAACAGGTATAGTTGACTCTGAATCGGGTTTACATTGTTGGCTCTGATTCGGGTTGTGCCCTGAATCGGGTATTGTCGATTCTGAATCGGGTATAGTCTACTTTGAATCGGGCATAGTCTACTCTGAATCGGATATAGTCGGCTCTGAATCGGATATAGTCAGCTCTGAATCGGGTATAGTCGGCTCTGAATCGGGTATAGTCAGCTCTGAATCGGGTAGAGTCGGCTCTGAATCGGGTATGGTGACTAGTATATTGTCCCCAATAATTTACATAGTGATCATAATAACGCGCCCTTCATTATTAATCACAGCTGCCTACTCTATCAAGTACAATTTTGCTAACAAAATAATTTAGATGAAACAAATCCACAATAGAATTGCTAGTCTACCTAATCTTCCCCCAAAAATGTTAAGGTTAGCTCCTAGTCTAACCACTATTTTACATGGAGCGACTGCTATCTTACCACAGACCATTTACTGGGTATCAGAATACTCCTTGGTAAGACTCCTTGTTACTCCAAATATCTACGAATTTAAAAAAAAAATGCTGAAAGGGACAACAGAAAAAAGCAACTTAAAGTAAATCAGTGCTTTTAAGATTATATTTTTAATATTACAGTGAATGTGAGCCTAAAGATTTATGTAATTTTATTATAAAGCAATAAATTATTATGAAATTAATTTATAGTCGACTTGTAATATAAACAAGTCACACTATTTCGTTTAAATGAAACAATAATTATAATAACTTAAAACTTTAACTAAGTTTTTTATAGTTTTGTTCATCGATCAAATATAGTACATATTAGAATAAGGACGACGATCAAGTAGACATCGTTCAACTGGCCTCACTTACATATAACTCGATTATACAATATGTAAAGAAAACCCTGTCCGACCCATAAGGATAGTAAAGGTTAGGTAAACACTTGACCAAATATAATATAAAATTTTACATAATCATCAGAGTAACAATACTAATGAATTTTGGAATAATCCTTTTTTAAAAAAGTGACAACACAGGTATTGTTATAAGCGAATAGCGACGCGACCACGTCACAGGTGCCGCGTGCCCTGCCCCTCGCCGCCTGCGGAAGGGGTGTCTTACAGCACATGTATTAAGTTACCTCTTTTTACGAAATAATATTTATTTTTTTAGGGGGATTTTTTTTTAAGTTTAGCCTGTCTTTGTGGGCTTTAGTAGAATCAGTTATCGATACCTAACAATACCTTCACGGATCGGACAGGGTTTTCTTTACATATTGTATACCTTACTATTCATTTATAAGGTTCATTATAGTTTGTACAATATTCGTTGAGCAAAACCTATATTCTGAAGGGAGACGTATTATTTAAATGAGATGAATCAATCTTATACCAAATTCGACCGAAGTTTTTGATATTATAAATTACGAAGAATATTTTTTTTTTATTACACTTTCATAACAAAAATGCGCTGCGGTTATCAAATCTTAAATATAAAGACGACAGCATATCAAGCTATATACTACAATCTGTCGAATTTCTTTATAATATTTTCAACTTTATTGCTAAAGCGTTAAGGCTTCAAGTTGAGTGGGAATATTTGACAGTTTGGGGTAGCCTGACCTGCTGTCGTCCGTACATATCTGTCTTGACTTGACATGGAAATTTAACATTACTGAAACGCAAACTTGTCAATATGCCTATCTTTTTCTCAATTAAATAGAGGTCAGCTTACAGTCTAACCAGATGCAGCTGAATACCAGAATTTTACACGGAGCAGCTACTTCTTTGACCTCCACTACTCAGTAGCACAATACTGCGATATTAACCCGCTAGGCTAAAATTAGCAATAAAATGTCCTCAATGCATTTTTGCAATATAAAATAAATCTATTTGTAGTAACTCTCAAAATTAACTAGAAATAAAGATGTCTACTACAAATATTGTGCTGGCAATTCCAGGCAATAGTAAAAAGGCATGAATTTATAGTATTTTTGTAAGAATAAATGAATTTGATACTCTTCAAATCCAAATCAAGGTTTAAAAAAAGCCTTTTGAAATTAAGCAATGCAATAGGAATAATATTTTTAAAGAAATAAAAGTCCTGATAACTATTGTATCGTCTGCCTAGTCTTTTCCCAGCTATATTAAGGTCAGCTTCCAGTCTTACCAACTGGTAAGACTTGAACCTGACCCTGAGATAGTTTGCCTTATAGGCAGTATCTGCAGCTAAACCCAGTAATTTACATGGAGCGGCTGCCTACCTAGCCCCGCAAGCTAGTTAATGGGTAACATAATAACTCTTGGTACGATTCGTAGTCAGACTTGGGGTTGACTAACTATTGTATTTACAGTTGTATGTATCTGTTGGTATTGTGAAAAATATTATTACTTATTTGCATTTTACTTTGTCTTATTTAAGTTTTATTCCAAAATCGTTGTGTAATTTAAATATAGTGAATAAAAAAAATAATTTTACTAAAATAAAATTTAATGAAATAGTATCTGTGTTTTTATTTATTAAAGTTTTATGAAAAGGAGCAAAAATACCTGTACAAAATGTCTGATGGGGTAAGATTCATAGAGATGATTGATTGTCGTCCTCTGTGGCGCAGCGGTCAATACGCCTGCCTGTGACGTGGAGGCCCCGGGTTCGATCCCCGGCCAGGTAATGATGGAAAACGATCTTTTCCTGATTGGCCTGGGACTTGGATGTTTATCTATATATGTATCTATTATAAATATAGTATCGTTGAGTTAGTATCCCATTACACAAGTCTCGAACTTACTTTGGGGCTAGCTCAATCTGTATGATTTGTCCGTATGTGTTTATTTTTATATGAACTTTATCCTCACGTACATAATGCTCATATTCGTACGCATAGGATGCAAACAAGCTGTTGGATGTTCATATTCGTACGCAAGCAATGAGATGTAAACCAATCTGGGATTTGAATTTCGATACTGAACCTTTACGAATTCATGTAGGTAGTCTAGATTACTACATTACACTATATTGATTAGAGTTAGACATTATTTCTCTCTCTTCCCCTTAGTATTCCATCCAAAGGTTGTCTGTAAAGTGTCACCCTTTGTAAAATCTTTTTATTTATGTTCTGTAATCTATATGGTGTAAGTACATAATAAAGAGTCTGAGTCGACTCTGTATCGGATATAGTCTGCTCTGAATCGTGTATAATCGGGTATTGTCGGCTCTGAATCGGATATAGTCGACTCTGGATCGGATATAGTCAGCTCTGAATCGGGTATAGTCGGCTCTGAATCGGATAATCGGATAGATTCTATTCTAGGCTTCTCATCATCGTCTCAGCGTTAATCCCAGTCGCATCCGAAGCTTGTTTCTGTAATATTTAGCTTCATCACTTCCATTGTTAAGATAGCACATAAGGGAAGAGCGAGACAGCTCCGACACCAGTACTTTTCTAACTTACTGGAGCTGCCTCAATTCATGTATGACAATATTTGGATGAAATAAATATTTTTGTATTTTTTTTTGTATTTTTGTATTCTGGTGAATATGCGAGGGAATTTCATGATTTAGTTCCCCCATCGGATGACCCGTCGTACGGCGAGATTCCACCCTTACGTCGTTGACACCGCTACCATTCGGATGAGGCGTTTCGCCTCCTCTTTCATACCGCGTATGTTGAGGGACTGGAACAATTTGCCAGCGGCGGTGTTTCCGTCGGACTACAATTTGAATATCTTCAAGGCTAGAGTGAATAGGCTCTTAATAAAATAGTGCGCATTACCATCATCGATTGCTTCACTGCTTACCATCAGGTGGGATTGCGGTCAAGCGCTAGTTTATAATTTCTATTTAAAAAAAACTTAGGACAAAAAATACCTAAACAATAGCAAAAGCCTGATTTATATTAAAAAAAAAAAAAAAACATTTAGAATAATCAATAGTGTATAAATCCACAACACTCCTACGGCCTTTTTATTATAAGTCAAAGAGTGTAAAGTCGCGGTTCCTATAGGCAACATTTGGCGCGCGAGACGTGACGCTCAACATATACGGCAACTCTGCACTACAGCCGGCGACGTTTTTGCTTGTTGGCGACGACTGACGTAAAGTAGTCCATTGCGTATACAGACAACGTTGTTCAACTAAAGCAAAGCTCCGCACTGACTTTCAACATGTTGAGCGTCATATGTAGCCTAGTGTAAACGCGGCTCAACAATACAATATGTAAAAAAACCCTGTCCGACCCATAAGGATAATAAAGGTTAGGTAAACACATGACCAAATATAATATAAAATTTTACGTAATCATCATAGTAACAATACTAATGAATTTTAAAATAATCTTTTTTTCCTGCGAATTAATTCCAACTTCCCCGAAATTTGGTAATTTTTAAAAAAGTGACAAGACCATTTTGACGGTATGCTTATGCGATTCGATCACGCGTTGCGTGCCCTGCCCCCCGTCGCCCGCGGAAGGGTTTCCTACCGCACATGTATTAAGTTACCTCTTTTTGCAAAATAATATTTATTTTTTTAGGGGGATTTTTTTTTAAACTTAGTCCGGCTTTGTCGGCATTAGTAGAATCAGTTATCGATTCCTAACAATATCTTCACGGATCGGACAGGGTTTTCTTTACATATTGTATAAAAGGGATATTAGTACCTACAAGTGGACGTTCAGAGATGTACAAAATGGTTTTAAAAAAGCATTTAAATACAAAATGCAAAATACTTTTCAGATTTACTATTTCAAATACAAAATACCAAATAGTTTTGCGTTTTGTATTTGAAATGCTAAATGCAAAATAGGTATTTTCAAAATACTTTTTTCAAAATAAAATAGTTTCTTATCTATAGATTTAATGAATGTTCGTCGTTTTGGTTGATTTTTTTTGGTTCACTTCTTTCCGTACTTCTAAACGGAAAAGGCAAAGGCATGGTACGCCATACAGTCTGGACTTGAGGAAGTTTATCCTTTTCTATTTTTTCCTTTATATATCTTCTTATCCTGACTTAACTAACCTACCTCCTTTCGTTTCCCGCGTGAGCCGACTACATTATGATTTTTAATTCGAGTCAGATAAATGACAACTCCAGTGTGGCAGGTTTTTTGTCCCAAATAAATAGTGATGTGGTAAATCGAGATTTTACACTTAAAGCTTAGTCTAGATTGCACTTTTTAATTCAAATTGCGTATATGTATGTAAATAAAAATACAGGGTGGAACAAAAGTCAGTTTATATTTGAAATAATGATAAAATAAATAATTTCAGTA
Source organism: Sesamia nonagrioides (assembly GCA_017933935.1). Classification (NCBI taxonomy): domain Eukaryota; kingdom Metazoa; phylum Arthropoda; class Insecta; order Lepidoptera; family Noctuidae; genus Sesamia; species Sesamia nonagrioides. The sequence continues at coordinate 194,905 of JADWQK010001979.1, forward strand.
GGTAGATTAAAACTGTTTATTGTAACAAAAACTAATTACGAACGCTATGTTGTGGAAGAATTGGCCGCTGAATCGCGGTGCCACAATCCTGCGTCTGCCCCCCTATCACTGTGAGCTCAACCTAATAGAGTTAGGTGCGTATTCCAAAAGGAAACTCAAGCATTGATCTCTGCTTAAACATTACTTAAAACTAGTTTTAACCAATCAAGTGGCTTGAATCGAGACTTAAGTAAAGCTTGAGTTTTGAGTGACGTTCTGTAATACGGACCTTAGTTTGGGCTCAAGCAAAGGAGTACGTCGCCAGGAAAAACAAAACTTGACACCGGAAAATTGGAGAAGTGCATCAATCATGCCATAAAAGTTGAAGATGAAATGTGTCAACTCGACCACATCATGGATGAATGTGCGGATTCATAATTTATAAATGTAACCGATTCTGATTCGAGTGGTAATCAATAAAAAAGTAACGAATAAAAACGTATAAAATGATTTGTATTATTTCTTAATTGCTCTGAATCTCTTTAAACATTTTTTCCCCAGCTCTTGTGATAATTTTGTAGTGAGTTTAATATGCTGCTAAGGCCCATATTTCTAAAATCATATGGTTAAATACGGTATGTATTACATATTTACAATAAAAAACCGCTTTGATACCTAATGAAATAATGCAAGACTAAATGTAAAAATGTCGTGGTGGCCTAGTGGTTAAAACACCAGCCTCTCAAGTATGAGTGCGGGGGTTCGATTCCAGGTCAGGCAAGTACCAATGTAACTTTTCTATAGTTATATGTACTTTCTAAGTATATATTAGACACCAATGACTGAAGGTGAAGGAAAACATCTTAAGGAAACCTGGACTTTAAGTCTGAAATCGCCAACCCGCATTGAGCAAGCGTGGTGATTATGCTCAATCCTTCTCTGTATGAGAGAAGACCTGTGCCCATCAGTGGGACGATAAAAGGTTGATGATGAAATGTCTAACAATAAGGTGGACCGATGACCTGGTGAAGGTCGCGGGAAGCCGATAGATGCGGGCAGCACAAGACCGGTCATCGTGGAAAGCTTTGGGGGAGGCCTTTGTTCAGCAGTGGACATCTATAGGCTGAAGAAGAAGAAATGTCTAAGTCTATTGATTGCCGAACATCACTATTGTAGCGGGTCACCCTTATTCATATCAGTGACACTTGCCCTTGTCATTTTACTGACTCGAATTAAAAATCCCACTATAGGAGGGGTTTGGGGTAAAGTCATGATGTGGCCACTATGCTGCAATATTTCAATGTTCTTTATAAATTATTCACTGAATGCACTTTTTACTACATAAATCACGCGCTTTTATTTAGTAAACAACACTATAAATAATTTTAAAAGTCCAATGAAAAATGAGCGTGACACTCTGCTTGACTTTCCCGCCAAAAAACCTGACCAAAGAAGTAAAAAATGTTTTTTTTCAACTGTCATTGGCGATATCCGCCATTATTGTGAAATCAAATTTTCAAAAAAATTCTATAATTCGTTACACGTGTTATTGGCAAAATTGTGGTAACTATTCCACAGGGGCCATTGATCTAGAGTTGAAGTAGTATTCAATACTTGATCGTAAAGAAGAAGTAAAAATATGGAATAATGACAATACAGACGTCATTCGCTCATATAAATTTCATTTTGTTATACTCGTAATATTGGCTAAACTTTATCACAAAGTATTTTGTATTTTGAAATGAATATTAAAAATACAAAATATATCTCGAAAGGTATTTCAAATAAAATACAAAATGCTTTTTACTAAAAAGCATTTAAATACAAAATACAAAATAGCTATTTTGCATTTTGTATTTGCATTTTAAATAGAAGTATTTCAAATAAATCGCATCTCTGTACAACACTGACCAAGTAGTACCACTATTAAAGTCTACAGAGTCTTTTTTATAAATGGGTTATTAATCTAAAACAAATTACGGTGGAAAATACTGACTATTTAACTCAATTACTGTTTATCACACCGACTGTAACTGACTGTGCGGCCCACAATCCGTGTTCGTGTCCCTGTGCATACATTGATACACATTAGATAAAGAAAAATGTACAAAATAAAAATGTCCCTCCAGGCCCTGGCACACCAATTCCGTCATCGTAACACAAAGTAGAGGTTTTTAATGAATAATATCAGATAGTACAATTAATTCATCATAGCGATTCGAGTATTTTTTATTAACAATTACGTATTGAATTGAACAGAGCCATAAAAAAAAAGTTCTACTATCCAACCAAGGGGTGTAGATCACTTATTTACGTTGTCAGGCTAAACGCGAGGTGTTTTTAAATTTAGCTGGTTAGTAGTGCGAAAGAACTGTCATTTATTTGTTGTCAGTCCCAGTCAGCGTGTTTCGTGTCTGCGTTCCAGTTTTATCCTACGATTTATAAAAAAGAGCATCAAATGTACGTCGCTCTCTTTCTAAAACGCTATGTAAGAAGGAAAGAAAACACAAAGCTATTACTTATTAGAATAATTCATTTCACAAAAAACATTCTTCTGCCAGCTGGGTAGAACCTGTATTCGTAGAGGTTATGGAAAATTGTTATTGATTTTTAAGTTACATTTAAGACTGAAAATTGTATTAAAATGAAGATTTACACAAACCAAAACAACACTTCCACCTTAAAGCTGCTCATTGCGGCTAACTTAGCCGGAAAGAAAGTTGATCTCGTCAGCGCATCTTTCGAAGGTAGGTGAATTTTCCTCTTGCCACTAGAACATGAATTAATCTTGATGTACCTATTATTATATTAGTCTCTCATATGTAGAAAGTTCTATATTTGCATGCATTTCATTAATGTTTCGATAATTCGGGCAATTTTTGTGCATAAATTTGATTTTTTAGTACCCAAAATGTGAACTTTTTTTTTAATATTCTTCATGCTTACGCCTAATATTGAGAAATCTATCGCGCTAAACATTTGTCTATGTTTGCAATTCCATACTTGTATAAATAATTTAAAATATCATGCTTTTTTGTACCATAGTTAAAATGCCAAATCATCTAATTATTCTATCATTTCAATGATTCATGACAATAACATCACAAGTATTGCATCAGAAAACCTATAGAAACCTGTTTGTCTTATAATTTGCTTTATTGACAAATATCTTTACTTTTGAAGGTGGTTTCTCTAATAGGATTCTTTTTGCCTACCATTTCTTACTGTGATTGTATTGGTAAATAAATTAACAGATAAGTGCCCCCAAAGCTTAAGTTCTGACCAGTGCTGGGGTTCTGTCTTGTGTAGTGTACGGTTATTAAGTTGTTATGTGAATATTATGCATATTAATAGCGAATAAATGTCATTTCTTTCTTCGTCATTCTGATGTACGGACAACAGAAGGTCAAGCTACCCGTAACTGTCAAATGTTCCCAATCAACCACCCTTAATGCATTAGTGGTAAAGTTAAAAATCGAATACAGATTTCGGACAGATTGTAGTAGCTTGATGTCCTGTCGTCAGTACCTCACTGCCAGTTTATATAATGAATATTCATTCATTTATTCTACTGAATATTCATTCCCTCACTCTTATCCTAATTTACTCGCACTTAATGCAACATGTATTTTCCTCCATACTTCTGTATCAGTTATTGGAGGTAGTCTCTGAGTAATAACTCTTATATGGAATTATCAATCAAGTTAAGCTACACTGGCCTTGATCGGAACGAGGATCGGTGAATATCTTTACGTACCGAGACCCATCTGTGCCTGAGATAGCAAGTTATGAAGTCTAAAAGCCTGACAATGGGTATTTATTGTATTACTAAGTAATTGGGTTTTGGATATTAGATAAGGCAGTTACTAGATGTAAAATACTTTTATTTATCTGCATCCTGGAAAACTGGAAGCCAATCCATTTTGAAATTCACTATCAAAAAGGTTTGTTCCACAAACACTGACATTGATGTTAGTGCCAAAGTAGCTAAAAATCGAATGTGTTCGTGTTGTCTTTGTTTTTTTTTTATTTAAGTGTCTGGCTCAGTTACTAGGCCTTTAAGCCAGATTATCTTTGATAGTATGATTAGGTGTTAACTCATCAGTCACAACAGCTAAGTGGAAATTTGCCAGGAGATACATTCTGCAAACTAACAATGCTTGGCTTTTTGAGGTCAGTTTTACTTTTTTTAAATTTTATTTTTGGTAATGGCTAAAAAAAAGGCTAAATCTCTTAATTTAGCCTTGGAGGACCAAGGAGGTGGTTGTTTGCTTAACTGGACTTATTTATTTTTTGTGTCTGTCTGTGTGCAGTCATTCAGGCTGAAAGGCCATCGAAGAGCAATCTGATACCATGGATTCAGTACATGTTTCGAAATTAGTTGTTTCATATTTTGACTGTGTAGGTATATTATGCAGAGGCAGATATAGTTTTCCACTTTATCTGTCACCATTACTAAGGCCCTATTTCTAAGTTCCGTATTACAGAAGCTCACTCAAAACTCAAGCTTTACTTAAATCTCGTTTGAAGCTATTTGATTGGTTGAAACTAGTTTTAAGTAATCCTTAAATCTTGAGTAAGTTTCTGTAATACGGTCCTAAGAGTCTGTTTATCACCAGGCTGTATCTATCTCAGTTACCGTGATAGCCAGATAGTGGAAACTTTTACAGAGATTTATTACTTTTACCGCTATACAAGAAATACTAAAAACTGAAGCTAACCGGATTCGCACTTGACTGGTTATTTTAGCACAGAAGAAGAATAGATGATGTATGTACTGAATTCAGGGTTACAGTTTGCGCTTGGATGTCCCTGTCATTAGCCGATCGAGTCTGTGAAAATCTCACCATGTAAAGTTAGTTGGAGGTTAAAATGAGCTGTCAATAGTGTCATGTCAATCCCTTAATGTCGCGACACATCTGCGGAACATACGGCGCCGAAAGTTCGCCTAAATACGCTCGCGGTGTATTTCAAGTACTCAATGACACATCAGCCGAAAGTTCGGCGGGCGTAGCTGAACGTTCGGCGTGTGTTGTGAATCACGCTCGTGGCGGTAGCGAAGAGCGGCAACGTCTTCTAAGTCCTCTATAATAGCTGAAATTCTAATTAAACCCATTTTTCTGGGCAATTCAGGTACGTCACAAAAACCGCACACCATAAAGTGTCGACACAGACAGACTGACGATGACGCCACGTAACTTTCCGTCGCGTAGCGCGCTGAACAACACGCCGCGTTAGCGTTTTGGCAGTTTGGTATGTCATAACAACTGAATATTGCGACTGACACTTCAGCCGCTGAGCTTTCGGCGCCGTACGTTCTGCATTCGTTGGAATTACAGCTCACTCCACGCTCACTTCAACCATGTTTACATGGTGAGATGGTTACAAAGCCGCTATGCTGTTAGTATACAACAGTATTTTTCGTTTATGCGAAACCCGATACACGTGTCCTGTATTTTTATGTAAAGAATTTATGTACGAAATTTAAAGAAGATATCATGAAAAACCACAAAGTTATGAGCTTGTTATCCTACTTGGCTGTCCCAACAAAAATGTGGTCCACGCTCCGCTCAGGCGGGCGAGCGTGGCGTTGACCTCTGGCGTCAGCTGTTGCGCCGGCAATACTATGATCTACCGTGCGCGCTCGGTAACCACAGTGTAACAATTTCTAAATGTATTTGGGAAAAATATAACATAGTGTAAAAATGATTAGAATTGATTCAGTTGCTTATTCTGGACAAACTGTATTCAGGTTTCTCATAAACAAAAACTAACGTTGTATAAGGTGTAACAAAATAAAAGCTAGTCCTGGGAGTAGTTTGTTTATAATTGACCACTGAATATGATTTTAGTAAATTTTAATAAAGGAATTAAAAGAAAGTTGTGGGACTGACCGACCGATCACAGAAGTGAAAACTGAAATCAATAAAAACACAGAAAACTATCACGGTGTCGGATCGGTCATGCTCACATTTACCCCATCCAACAAAAAAGCTCCATGTTTCTAAAGAATTTTTCAATTCATTCCGCCTTGCCGTCCGTCGATTAAGGCAAAGAGAATTAAGCCTTATCTCAAGGCAATAAGACACAATTTTATCTGCATGGTGTAATCAACATGATTTTCTTAATAATAATAGTTTCCTTTAAAAAATAAGTTTACATAAATCAGCAATGGGCACTTATGAATCGTGCACCTAGATTGGTGCACGATTCCAATTGGTCACATGGGAGTTTTGGCGGGAAAGTTAAGCTGAGTGTCACGCTCATTTTCCATTGGACATTTAAATTATTTATAGTGTTGTTTACTAAATAAAAAAACGCGATTTATGTAGTAAAAAGTGCATTCAATAAATAATTCATAAAGAACATTGAGATATCGCAGCATAGTGGCCTCATCGTGACTTTGCCTCAAATCTCCCCCGTAGACGGTTCACGCGGCCGTCTTTTTCGACATGAATGAAAATTCATTACGTGACATTGGCTAAATGCACAAACCTTGCGAAGCCAAAGAAGAAATAAAGAAATAGGTCACGAACTACAGAAGCATATCTACAGGAAACATAATGGTATTTGTCGTGTAGTGTGTAGGGCAAATAGAACCAAGGCATCCTGTATATGTCCTCATTTATACTTTGATTAGTAATTAAGGGAGTTCATACATGTTCATGGACATCTGCAGAAATACGAGAGTAACCGACATAGCCCGAAGAATTGCAATACTAAAGTGGCAGTGGGCCGGGCACATTGCCCGTAGGACCGATGCCCATATCTACATGAAACATAATGGTATTTGTAGTGTAGTGTGTAGGGCAAATAGATGCAAATGATCCTGTATGAGTCCTCATTTATACTTTGATTAGTAATTAGGGTAGTTCATACATGTTCATGGACATCTGCAGAAATACGAGAGTAACCGACATAGCCCGAAGAATTGCAACACTAAAGTGGCAGTGGGCTGGACACATTGCCCGTATTACCGATGCCCATATCTACATGAAACATATGGTATTTGTAGTGTAGTGTGTAGGGCAAATAGATGCAAATGATCCTGTATGAGTCCCCATTTTTGTCGACCTCCGTGGCGCAGCGGTCAACACGCCTGCCTGCGACGCGGAGGCCCCGGGTTCGATCCCCGGCCAGGTCATGATGGAAAAACGATCTTTTCCTGATTGACCTGGGTCTTGGATGTTTATCTATATATGTATTTATTATAAATATAGTATCGTTGAGTTAGTATCCCATAACACAAGTCTCGAACTTACTTTGGGGCTAGCTCAATCTGTGTGATTTGTCGGTACATATTATTTATTTATTTATTTATTTATACTTTGATTAGTAATTAAGGGAGTTCGTACATGTTCATGGACATCTGCAGAAATACGAGAGTAACCGACATAGCACGAAGAATTGCAACACTAAAGTGGCAGTGGGCTGGACACATTGCCCGTAGGATCGATGCCCGATAGGGCCGACGGGTTCTCGAGTGGCGACCACGCACCGGAAGGCGCAGCGTGGGTAGGCCACCGACAAGGTGGACCTACGACCTGGTGAAGGTCGCGGGAAACCGCTGGATGCGGGAGGCGCAGGACCGGTCGTCGTGGAGAACCTTGGGGGAGGCCTATGTCCAGCAGTGGACGGCTTTCAGGTGAAATGGTACATGTTCTGCGAGATTATCAAGAGGGGGCAGCATGTCCCACCTGCCCCTAGTAGGCCTTACAAATATTTATTTCGTGCCATTGCGTCAATCGTGTCATCCTTGTATTTCTCGCTGAGATGAGAATTTGAATTGGGTTGTATCCTAAAAAATATTTAATGTCCATCAGATTTCAATTTATAAAAAATATTGAACAAGTTTTTTTTTTTTTTATTTATAATTATAAACTAGTGCTTGACTGCAATCCCGCCTGGTGGTAAGCAGTGATGCAATCATTTATGGTAGAGCGCACTAGCTTATTAAGCTTATTCACTTAAAAAAACTGAGCGAATAGGAAGGAAGACGGCAGTTGAGCGAGGTGATGCAATGTTTAACCCAACAACACGACCAACGATGCTGCGCCAGAGGATTGATCTGGAGTCCACGACCAAACTCCCGACACAACAACATTTGACGCATCGTACCCGGCACACATCGCAACACAACTGCTCAGACCCGTCCTCCGTACGGCTTCACCAGACATCATGCCGGAACACGATGAATCGCTTGGCGGCATGACTTTGTCTGGTGGGTGGTAACTTACGCCGGCGGCTGATGTTGTGGCCTACACCGAGAAAACATTCAAATAGTTAGCTGCGTGATCGAAACAGAAATGAGGAGATCCGCAGAAGAACCAAAGTCACCGACATAGCTCTGCGAGTCGCTAAACTTAAGTGGCAGTGGGCAGAGCACATTGCTCGTAGAACCGTCGGCCGATGGGGCAGTAAGGTTCTGGAGTGGCGGCCACGTACTGGAAGACGCAGCGTAGGGAGGCCCCCAACAAGGTGGACCGATGACCTGGTGAAGGTCACGGGAAGCCGATGGATGCGGGCAGCACAAGACCGGTCGGCGTGGAAAGCCTTGGGGGAGGCCTTTGTCCAGCAGTGGACATCTATAGGTTGAAGAAGAAGAAGAAATAGCAAAAGTACTTAGGAAGATATATTGACTTGAAATGTCGCATGACGTCACGCTGTGGTATATTTTGTACCACGGTGGTACAAAATATACTACGGCGTGACGTAATTAGCCCCCACTCCGTAACTTTAATACGTTATATCTCAGTAGTTTTTGGTAATTTCGACAAAATAAAAAATACGGGTCTTAATTTTTTTTATTATCTATAAGACGGACTAATTATTTTATTGATTTTCATACCTTGGATAAATCCCTGTTATAGAATTTGAATGTTTTTGAACTATATGGGAATCAGTCTTCTAGTTTTTATCTCTGTATTATCATTTTAACTCATTGGTATATGGTATGTGGTCTTTCGTTAATAATGTTATGTGTCATACTTAGTGTTTGGGACAGAGGGGTAATCGCGCTAAAATAATTCACCCAAAACAAAATTAAATCGCAACCAAACTAAAACTTTAGTTATGTTTCGTATCGCGCTAACCTTTTGACAGATGGTTTAATCATAACTGGATCACAATAGGAACGTAACTGCTGACAAATGAAAAAGTTGAAACAAAGCTAACTTTTTCTGTGTATTTTGTCAAACTTACATCTAAACGATTGGATTTACTTATAATTAATATAGTTTTAAACGAAATGTATCACTCATACAGCTTGGCAAAAAAGAGTCTGACGCGGTGACAGTTGGAACTAAAAATAGATAATTAATAAAACATTGCTCAATTGTCAATTTTTTGTACATTCTGTGTCAACAGTGCGTTTATTATAACAATCTTTTTATAATTTTCAAAAACTATAAATTATCAATGAATAATTATCCATTTAAAATGCCACAGATGCGTTACTAGTGACCTCATTTATTCCACACTCTTTTTTGCCAAGCTGTACATTGATTTTACTTCAATCGAAGTTAAAATTTAGCGCGAAACGAAATGTAATCGGAATTAAACCACAACTTTAACTTGTTTAGATACGAACAAGAGTTGAACTTCTATTGCTTTAATTAGCGCGATTGCCTCCCAGGTTGGCAAGAACTAAAACAGTAGCTTCAGACCATGATTTATGTTCGAAAGACGTTGGAATTTTCCTCAGGATTTTTTTTTAATATTCCGACCGTTTTTCCATTTCTGATGTGTTGACAGCCTCCTGGCGCAGCGGTAGCGGACGCGGCCGCTGCGCAAGGAGGCGCGGGTTCGATCCCCGCACAGTGCAAATATTTGTATGCATGAACATGAATATTTGCACTGGTCTGGTCGTGCCTCGGAAAGCACGTTAAGCCGTTGGTCCCGGTTGCCATACGAACATCTAATGGCGGTCGTTATGTTAAAATCTTATTGGGTTATAAAAGTATAGCAATTATGAACGGACTAAAGTGCAAAAACTAAACGCAAACAGAAGATAGAATAGAATACTCTACAAGATTAATATCATGCCTCGGAAAGCACGTTAAGCCGTTGGTCCCGGTTGCCATACGAACATCTTGTGGCAGTCGTTACGGGTTGTTGGAGCCCTCAAAAGTCCAACAATTGGTCTAACTGCAATGCTTCGATGTCGTCTTCGGGTTGTGGAGGTCAGACGGCAGTCGCTTCACGGAAAATGTCGAAGTTTAGCCATATCAGCAGTTAGACTGGTAAAAAGCGGACCCCAGACTCCAAAGCTGAAAAAAGCTTCGGATGCGACTGGGATTAACGCTGAGATGATGATGATAGTGACCTCATTTATTCCACACACGATTTGTGACGTGTTGATATGTAACAGCAAAATCCTGCCCAATACATCTAATTTTATTAAAAATTACGATAAAACGTTAACTCGTCAATGGCGCCGATTCTGCTATTCACAAAATAAGCTAATTTTAAGATAAGTGCATCTTTTTCTTTCCATTTCGTTGAGAAAAGGACAGAAGATAAAATGTCTGTTTAGACCTGTCAAATTAGTGCGCTCCTGATGTAAACTGGCGTATTTTTAGTCGCCATGTTTATAATCGCTGCTAAACTGTCTATGGAGTATCTTAATTTGACAGGATTAAATTAAATTGGTATCTTCTATCCTTTTCTTAACGATATGGAAAGAAAAAGACACACTTAACTTAAAATTAGTGTAGTCAGAATTGGCGCCATTGTAATTGGCATAACAAGAAAATCACTATTGGAGGTTATTCACCTCACAGCTGATTTCGTGCGCTTAGTATCACATAGTAATCGTTTACTTTGCTTTTCCTGGATAATCTTTTCAAATCAAATCAAATCAACATTGTTTATTTCAAATTAACCATCACTTGGTACTTTTGAATAGTCAATGTCGGTCAGTCCAAGAAAAGTGAAGCTAAATTGCACGTTCCGAAGCGTAGATCTCTATGGAGAAGAACGTGCAAGAAACTCCATGGACACTCTTTTAAAATCATAATATATGGGTTACATTTCTTCATTACACATTTATGTTGCTTCTATCATGTGAGCACAATGTATAATTATAAAAAAATAATTTTACTAACACGCTACTGAATTCATAGTTTTAGTTTTTGCCAAGCTGTTTCATACACGCAGTATATTGTACTAATAGCAACTGCATCCTTAATAGAAAGGCTTCTAGATACTAACCCTGGGTAACGGCAACTAAGTTTCCGTCTGTGATTGCAGACGATATATTCACAGGCCCGCGCCAGCTGCCTCTCCTGGAAGTCGACGACAATGTCAGCTTCTTCTCAAGTAACGCCGCCGCGCAGTACCTGTTCCCAGTCTTGGATCTGTCTGATGATGGACAGTGGTATGTGGTTGTTTTTATTATTGTAGAATGATACTGGCCTCGGTTCCCTTATTCAAAACTAGCTTTCCACCCGCGGCTTCGACCGCGTGGAGTTCGGTTATATCGCGATTTTTACATAGATTTCCTTCGGGAATATCAAATTTTTCCGGGATAAAAGGTAGCCTATGTCCTTTCTCGGGGTCTAAAGATTGTCTGTGCCAAATTTCATCAAAATCGGTTGAGAGGTTTAAGCGGGAAAGTGTAACAGACAGACAGACAAACAGAGTTACTTTCGCATTAATAATATCAGTATGGAGCCTATCTCTTAATAAACTAGCGTGCTCACAATAGGCCTCATACGAAGGCTCAGAGTCACACAAAGGGCAATGGAAAGGACTATGCTCGGAGTTTGTCTGCGTGATCGAATCAGAAATGAGGAGAGTCGCTAAACTTAAGTGGCAGTGGGCAGGGCACATTGCTCGTAGAACTGATGGCCGATGAGGCAGTAAGGTTCTGGAGTGGCGGCCACGTACTGGAAGACTCAGCGTAGGGAGGGCCCCAACAAGATGGACCGATGACTTGGTGAAGGTCCAAGAATTACCCACTTAGTATAAATGCGTTGTTCAATTTCTAATGAGCTTTAACGGGAAAACGCGTGTTGGGTCTGATTGCATGCCTGTGCAAAGTGATTGTTTATGCATGCATATCATATGCTCGCAGTTATGAGTTTGCATAACTTTTATTAATCTTGAATCATGACTGAATACTAATTAACTAATTGGACTTAGTTTATTAAGAGCCTATTCACTAAAAACACTGAGTGAATATGTTTAACTAGCGACTTCGTTCGCGTGGAGTTAGTTATACTCCGCTCCTACTGATCGCAGCGTGATGTTATATAGCCTAAAGCCGACTTGGATTAATAGGCTATCCAACGCGAAAAGAATTTTCAAATCGGACCAGTAATTTTTTTTTTTTTTTTAAATATTATAAATCAGCGCTTGACCGCAATCCTGCCTGATGGTAAGCAATGACGCAATCGTTGATGGTAAAGCGCACTAGTTTATTAAGAGCCTATTCACTCTAGCCTTGAAGACACTCAAATTGTAGTCCGACGGAAACACCGCCGCGGGCAAATTGTTCCAGTCCCTCGATGTACGCGGTATAAAGGAGGAGGCGAAGCGCTTCGTCCGGATCGTAGTGGTGTTAACAACGTAAGGGTGGAAACCAGCCGTACGACGGGTCGTCCGCTGGTGGAACGGAGATGGGGAATTAAATCATGCAATTCCCTCGCACACTCCCCGAAATGCATCCTATAGAACACCGAAAGGCTGGCTACTCTACGCCTGTGCTCTAGGTTTTGGAGACCAACTCGAGTTAGATCAGGGTCACCAATCAGCCTCTTTGCACGTCTCTCCACTGAATCCAAAGTGGCCAGGTGACACTTGGCAGCACCAGCCCAAATGTGGCTGCAGTACTCCACACACGAACGGACCTGTGCTTTGTACAACATTAGAAGCTGCCCAGGTGTGAAGTACTGCCGGACCTTTAAAGAGATTACCGCGTTCAAACAAACTCTTCATTAGTAAGCGGACGGCCTATAGCTAGTACAGACAGCACATCAAGCTACTACAATTTGTCAGATTTTCTTATTAGATTTTCAACTTTATATCTAAAGAATTAAGGTTCAAGGTTAATTGGGAATATCTGACAGTTAGGTGTAGCTTGACCTGCTGTCGTCTATACATGTCTATGACGGCTCTTGTCCAATGGAATGCAGTGCCCCTCCGACGGACGTGGCCTATAAGTTATAAGCATGGTTTCGTAATCTGCTCACAATATTGCGTCTTTATGACTTTCCGGTGGTCTATCACTGACACTCCACAAAAATTACTTCTTTTAACGGATTTTATAATAATGGCAATACGGCGATGTCATTCTATCATCATTCCATTAAGAGAAGACTGAGATAATTGATCGATCATTATGAATTTAGCAGATTACCAAGATTTAAGCACAATGACAATGAAGTGTCAATGGTCGTGATGGAATGGCAATTTTAGAAAAATAGCAGGCTAGGGCCCGACGAGGACCCGAGGAGGCCTTTGTCCAGCAGAGGACATCTATAGGCTGAAGAAAAAGGGCCTGACGGGTGTTTTGGGGAACTGTCTTATGTAATATTGATGTTCGAAAAGTCCTGTTTCTCAGCCTTTGAATAATAAATGACTTTAGATTTGGATTTGTACCTAGAGCTGAGTTACCATATTATTTAATCAAAAATATTTGTCAGTAGCCAATAATATTATGTGACGACGATCGAAAGAAGAAAAGATCGATCGAAGTTCAGCCAAAATCAACAGTTTAAAGCGGACCCCAGACTCCAAAGCTCAAAAGCTTCGGTTGCGACTGGGATTAACGCTGAGATGATGATGATGATGAATGTTATGTGACGACTATAGACGAGAGAGAGAAAGAGCACAGGCGTAGAGTAGCCAGCCTTTCGGTGTTCTATAGGATGCATTTTGGGGAAGTGTGCAAGGGAATTGCATGATTTAATTCCCCCATCTCCGTTCCACCATCGGACGACCCGTCGTACGGCTGGTTTCCACCCTTACGTTGTTAACACCACTACGATCCGGACGAAGCGTTTCGCCTCCTACTTTATACCGCGTACATCGAGGGACTGGAACAATTTGCCAGCGGCGGTGTTTCCGTCGGACTACAATTTGAGTGTCTTCAAGGCTAGAGTGAATAGGCTCTTAATAAACTAGTGCGCTTTACCATCAACGATTGCGTCACTGCTTACCATCAGGCAGGATTGCGGTCAAGCGCTAGTTTATAATATATAAAAAAAACATTTAGCAAAGAAAACTTCTTCCAGCCAACATTTACTTGAGTGGGAGTCGACGCGATTACACCCAGCCGTATCATCAGTCCTGACTACCAAGAATGTCGCCTCTGATCTCAAGCAGACGCTGCAAGCGCTGCTGTCAACTGTCAACGAAATGCTGCAGAAACACCAATATATACTAGGGGTGAGTACTGTGAGTGACCTAGTGGTGGCCTAGTGGTTAAAACACCAGCCTCTCAAGTATGAGTGCGCGAGTTCGATTCCAAGTCAGGTAAGTACCAATGTAACTTTTCTAAAGTTATATGTATATTTCTCGGTGGTAGGCAACAACATCAGCCGCCGGCATAAGTTACCACCCACCAGACAAAGTCATGCCGCCAAGCGATTCGTCGTGTTCCGGCATGATGTCTGGTGAAGCCGTACAGTGGACGGGTCTGAGCAGTTGTGTTGCGATGTGTGCCGGGTACGATGTGCCTAATGTTGTTGTGTCGGGAGTTTGGTCGTGGAGGGTTTCCAGATCATCCTCTGGCGCAGCATCGTTGGTCGTGTTGTTGGGTTAAACATTGCATCACCTCGCTCAACTGCCGTCTTCCTTCCTATTCACTCAGTTTTTTTGAGTGAATAGGCTTAATAAGCTAGTGCGCTTTACCATCAACGATTGCATCACTGCTTACCATCACGCGGGATTGCAGTCAAGCACTAGTTTATAACTAATAAAAAAAAAAATGTACTTTCTAAGTATATCTTGGACATCAATGACTGAAGATGAAGGAAAACATCTTGAGGAAACCTGGACTTGTCTGAAATCGCCAACCCGCAGTGAGAAAGCGTGGTGATTACGCTCAATCCTTCTCTGTATGAGAGGAGACCTGTGCCCAGCAGTGGGACGATAAAAGGTTGATGATGATGACTGTGAGTGACAGGAGGTGAGTGAGTGCAAATATTTGTATTATTATCAACCTTTTTATCGTCCCTCTGCTGGGCACAGGTCTCCTCTCATACAGAGACGGATTGAGCGTAATCACCACGCTTGCTCAATGCGGCTCAGTCATTGGTGTCCAAAATATACTTAGAACTAGGTAAGGTACTTGCCTGACCTAGAATCGAACCCGCACACTCATACTTGAAAGGCTGGTGCGTTAACCACATGGCCACCACGACTTACTGATTGTGTATTATTCAATTACCTTGATGATAGGGTGCTACTCTGTTTGTGATGTTGTTTATTACATCAATCTTCCGTCAGTTAAGCAGTTGTACAGGATTACAAACAAGAATATTCCTATTTCCAGGGCAAACTATCTCCAGTGGATATATCAGTATGGAGCACGTTGTACCCCATCTTCTACAACCCAGAGCTGAAGCAAGTCTACTTAGCAGAGTGTAGTAACATCGTGCGGTGGATCGATGAACTAGCCAGGGCTAAGGCTATCCAGGTAATATGCTCCTTACGAGGAGTCAGTGATGACATACGGAACTGAAACGTGGTCGCTCGCAATGGGCCTCATACGAAGGCTCAGAGTCACATAAAAGACGATGGAAAGAGCTATACTCGGAGTTTCTCTGCGTGATCGAATCAGAAATGAGATCCGCAGAAGAACCAAATAAACATAGCTCTTCGAGTCGCCAAACTTAAGTAGCAGTGGGCGGAGCACGTTGCTCGTAGAACCGATGGCCGATGGGGCAGTAAGGCTCTGGAGTGGCGACCACGTACCGGAAGACGTAGCATGTTGGCATAGTTGGCCCCCCAACAAGGTGGACTGGTGACCTGATGAAGGTCGCGGGAAGCCGATGGATGCGGGCAGTACAAAACCAATCACTGTGGAAAGCCTTGGGGGAGGCCTTTGTCCAGCTGTGGACCAAGGATATATCAGTATGGAGCACGTTGTACCCCATCTTCTACAACCCATTCTCTCGGTGGTAGGCAACAACATCAGCCGCCGGCATAAGTTACCACCCACCAGACAAAGTCTTGCCGCCAAGCGATTCGTCGTGTTCCGGCATGATGTCTGGTGAAGCCGTACGGAGGACGGGTCTGAGCGGTTGTGTTGCGATGTGTACCGGGTACAATGTGCCTAATGTTGTTGTGTCGGGAGTTTGGTCGTGGAGGGTCTCCAGATCATCCTCTGGCGCAGCATCGTTGGTCGTGTTGTTGGGTTAAACATTGCATCACCTCGCTCAACTGCCATCTTCCTTCCTATTCATTCAGTTTTTTTGAGTGAATAGGCTTAATAAGCTAGTGCGTTTTACCATCAACGATTGCATCACTGCTTACCATCAGGCGGGATTGCAGTCAAGCACTAGTTTATAACTAATAAAATAATAGTTTCTTTAGATCATACAATATGTCCGTAGGATGCCATAATATACAGAGTGGTGCTGATAATACAGCAATAAATGAAAACACGGATAATGTTGTTCATAGGAATAATCCTAAACCATAGAGAAAACCTTACAAAACAAATAAAAATTTCATACAAACTAAATTGAATAAAATTGTAAACGGAACAGAATATCCTTTAAAATACTGGTTCACTGACCTCCGATCGGCGACAGCGCGGTCCTGTATCGACTTGCATTGTTGGCGCCATTATTATTAAAGTTTAGTACCGCTGGATGCGGTGGTCATCAACCTGTAAGCCCTTCCTTATCAACATGTAGGTACATCACGTAGAAAATGTAAAAAATTAAAAATAATTTCTTGGGACTAAACTAATTGATATATTTATATGATTTTTTATAGGTAGACTGAGAATGTGTTGAGGTACACCATGTTTAATTTATTGTCGTATTGTCGTCACCACTTTATATAGATAAAATAAAAAATAATAAAAAAAATTATATATCTTCACAAGACTAGTCAATACCCAGTTGTTACCTTTAAATAACTCAGTACAACAAGGACACAAGATTGTGCAATATGGCAGTTAGTTTACTGTATGCTTGTGGCGCCCTCTGTAACGAGTTTTGCGTAATGTTTCCTATTATGGGAATTTCCCCTCAGCATGCTAAACGCGTCTCGGCAAACGTAGCGAGGGACGCCCTTGGGCGAGATGGAGCGACGACATCAAAAAGGTGGCTGGTAGTGGCTGGCGGAGAACTGCTCAGGATCGAGCTTGTTGGCGTGCCATGAAAGAGGCCTATGTCCAGCAGTGGACGAGTAAAGGCTGATGATGATGATGATGCTAAATGCGTATCCCACTATGTATTACTATCAATTGGAATCATCTTTAAGCATATTACTATTCCATTGCTCCATATGTTCGAAAAATGCGTCCGCTCAACAACGTAAATAACGCAATGAATGTTGTTGAACTGTCAAAATGAAACCCATTGCTACTGATAGTGTGTTAGTACAATGCCTACAATATGTTCCACAATGTGTCTGCTCAACAACGTAAATAACGCAATGAATGTTGTTGAACTGTCAAAATGAAACCCATTGCTACTGATAGTGTGTTAGTACAATGCCTACAATATGTTCCACAATGTGTCTGCTCAACAACGTAAATAACGCAATGAATGTTGTTGAACTGTCAAAATGAAACCCATTGCTACTGATAGTGTGTTAGTACAATGCCTACAATATGTTCCACAATGTGTCTGCTCAACAACGTAAATAACGCAATGAATGTTGTTGAACTGTCAAAATGAAACCCATTGCTACTGATAGTGTGTTAGTACAATGCCTACAATATGTTCCACAATGTGTCTGCTCAACAACGTAAATAACGCAATGAATGTTGTTGAACTGTCAAAATGAAACCCATTGCTACTGATAGTGTGTTAGTACAATGCCTACAATATGTTCCACAATGTGTCTGCTCAACAACGTAAATAACGCAATGAATGTTGTTGAACTGTCAAATGAAACCCATTGCTACTGATAGTGTGTTAGTACAATGCCTACAATATGTTCCACAATGTGTCTGCTCAACAACGTAAATAACGCAATGAATGTTGTTGAACTGTCAAAATGAAACCCATTGCTACTGATAGTGTGTTAGTACAATGCCTACAATATGTTCCACAATGTGTCTGCTCAACAACGTAAATAACGCAATGAATGTTGTTGAACTGTCAAAATGAAACCCATTGCTACTGATAGTGTGTTAGTACAATGCCTACAATATGTTCCACAATGTGTCTGCTCAACAACGTAAATAACGCAATGAATGTTGTTGAACTGTCAAAATGAAACCCATTGCTACTGATAGTGTGTTAGTACAATGCCTACAATATGTTCCACAATGTGTCTGCTCAACAACGTAAATAACGCAATGAATGTTGTTGAACTGTCAAAATGAAACCCATTGCTACTGATAGTGTGTTAGTACAATGCCTACAATATGTTCCACAATGTGTCTGCTCAACAACGTAAATAACGCAATGAATGTTGTGGAACTGTCAAAATGAAACCCATTGCTACTAGCCCCGCACGATGATATTGCGATGGAACCTTGTCACAATAACAGCTTTGTGACGTCATCTGTCACACAAAAGGACAGCTAGCAAAATAATGTTAAACGCAAAATTAATAAACTGGGGTTAAGGGTTTATTTGTATTTTATAATTTTATTATACACTCTTTATACCTACTCACCCATATTCTGACAAATAAACTTTCATTATTAATAATTTCAAGGAAATAATTCTTGTAAACGAAAGAAAAATATGCTTATTCGTATATCTTTCTTATATGTATACTAATTTTTTCTAACTACATTTCTGTTAATTTGCGAGCGGTAGGTAATTGAACCAGAGTCCACTGTGTGGCAGTCATGTTTTAATTACTACCTACATCTATCAGCTTATAAATAAAACCAGGATCGTATGTAAAAAAATGTTTATATTTTTTTCAATATTTTTATTCAATTCCACTCATATAGTCTTCCGAATCAGAACTGCTTTCTATGTCTGTCGTTTCCGATTCACTGTCGTCTGCCGTATTTATAACTCTCGTCAGTTATTCGATCTTTATTCCAATATTCCTCTTCAAGCCATTTAACATGATTGACTTCCTTTCGCCAGTCATCTGGAGTTATTGACGCCAACGCCTCCAACGTCAGAGCTTCAATGCGACTTTCCAACTGCTCCACATTCTTTTCTGACACCCTCATCTTTACCAGGTTCCAGATGTACTCAATGGGGTTGAGGTCGCAGTTGTAGGGTGGTAATCTAACGACCTCATGGCCATTGCCAGCTAATAAATTGTCAATTT
The DNA here is from genome assembly GCA_017933935.1 of Sesamia nonagrioides. Lineage (NCBI taxonomy): Eukaryota > Metazoa > Arthropoda > Insecta > Lepidoptera > Noctuidae > Sesamia > Sesamia nonagrioides. The sequence goes on from JADWQK010001979.1 coordinate 214,312, forward strand.
TATAATTTTTCAGCGGTCTGTGCCGTTTAATTAATAAACACAGTTCAGGTTTTGTAGTATCGTTGGGAAAGTCGATGTTGTGAGCTTGTAGCCACTCAACCATCAACTGTCTTTTATTGTTCATACTTGGTGGCCTATTCTCTTTCCTACTGTGATAAGGGGCGTTGTCCATCACAATTATGGAGTTGCATCGTATGTTGGGTACTAATTTTTCTGTAAGCCACTTGGTGAAATTATCAGCATTCATTTGATCATGGTAATCCCCCGTTTTGGTGTCTGCTTTAAACATTAAAAGGGCATTGTCAACAAATCCGCTTTAACTTCCTGCATGAACTATTATCCATCGGCGGCCGGGGCTGTCGTTCCGTCTCACTCCGACGGCCGTTTGCTGTTTGGCAACATTTTTTTACCGAGTAGTGCGCGTGTATCGACGTTTCGTCGAGATAAATAACGGGTCATTTGTTATTACCAAGCGAGGCATTTTCTTTCATACGTCGTATATATTTAGCCCTCCACGCTTGAATTTGGGGTCTTTCAATTAGAGCCAGTCTTTTTTGGTAGCATCGTTTAAATTGGTAGCCTAAACCACATTTAATTATTTTTCTTAATGTAGTTTCACTGCCAGTATAATTAAGGTCTACTTTTGAAGCCGCCAATATTTTGCGCATTGTGGGTATTTTTCTCCTCACCGTAAACATTGAATGTATAATATTTCTTAAAGCTGTTAAGGAAAACCCGTCGAAATATTCCTTCTTTTGTCTTTTTCTTTTAGTAGCAGTTCTCAATTTGCTGCCACTGGCTGTTTCTGACTCATGCTCTCGTCGTAATTTCGTCACAGTATTTTTTGCAACGCCTGTGGCACATGCCACACGCTCCGTAACTTTAGTAGAATTTTGCAAAATATTTTTAATAACTATTAACAGTTGCTTCGGTATTAAAATGTCCTCAGTAGTGTCCGAAGCACTTTTTAAAGCACCGTTTATACTTTCAAAAACTAACTTACAGTCCTCTTTCTCTTTAACAAAATAATTGTCCACTTTAATTATAATTTCACGAGCACGACTGTTAATTAATTTCTTACTCATTTTAACGAGTAACAGCTAACCAAACTCAAGAACAACAATAAAACAGGATAACAAAAACAAAAACCTAACAAAAATATTCGATGTGCGTAAGTGGGTAAGCGCGGACTGAACTTGCGAACGGTACCGGCGGGGCGAGTTCGACTACGTCACCAAGATGGCCGCCAATCGCAATATCATCGTGCGGGGCTTATACTGATAGTGTGTTAGTACAATGCCTACAATATGTTCCACAATGTGTCTGCTCAACAACGTAAATAACGCAATGAATGTTGTTGAACTGTCAAAATGAAACCCATTGCTACTGATAGTGTGTTAGTACAATGCCTACAATATGTTCCACAATGTGTCTGCTCAACAACGTAAATAACGCAATGAATGTTGTTGAACTGTCAAAATGAAACCCATTGCTACTGATAGTGTGTTAGTACAATGCCTACAATATGTTCCACAATGTGTCTGCTCAACAACGTAAATAACGCAATGAATGTTGTTGAACTGTCAAAATGAAACCCATTGCTACTGATAGTGTGTTAGTACAATGCCTACAATATGTTCCACAATGTGTCTGCTCAACAACGTAAATAACGCAATGAATGTTGTTGAACTGTCAAAATGAAACCCATTGCTACTGATAGTGTGTTAGTACAATGCCTACAATATGTTCCACAATGTGTCTGCTCAACAACGTAAATAACGCAATGAATGTTGTTGAACTGTCAAATGAAACCCATTGCTACTGATAGTGTGTTAGTACAATGCCTACAATATGTTCCACAATGTGTCTGCTCAACAACGTAAATAACGCAATGAATGTTGTTGAACTGTCAAAATGACACCCATTGCTACCTTCCGATAGGCAGCCGGTGTTTGGCGGGAAAGTCGAGCTGTGTGTCACGCTCATTTTTCATTGGACTTTTAAAATTATTTATAGTGTTGTTTACTAAATAAAAACGCGTGATTTATGAAGTAAAAAGTGCATTCAGTAAAGAATTCATAAAGAACAGTGAAATATCGCAGCATAGTGGGCTCATCATGACTTTGCTTCAAACCTCCCTCGTAAGACGATTCACGCGGCCGTCTTTTTCGACATGAATAACTCATTACGTGCCATTGGCTAAATGCACAAACCGTGCGAAGCCAAAAAATATAGAAAGATAGGCAGACATTCCATATTAATTTCTGGTTCTCAGCTTGAGATGGTAGAATTGGAAGCCAACCCTAACCAAAATATTTGGGAAAAAGGCTAGGGTATTTTTGTAAAACGTGTCTTTCTATTGCAGGAGGCTGTGAAACAGTGGGGCGGGTCAGCGACGGGTCCCTTCGGAGCATCATCAGCGCTCGGCATTCCACAGGCCGCCAATTTATCTACACCAGTTGGGTAAGTTATTATCATCATCATCATCTGAGCCACATGTAGTCCGCTGCTGGACACAGGCCTCCCTCAAGGATTTCCTAAAAGACCGGATGGACGCTGCGATTTTGGTCAGATCATCCGACCACCTAGTCGGTGGGCGTCCGACTGCGCTTGCCGGTACGTGGTAAGTTATAAAACAAAGTAGTTATAACATTATAGGCAAACAGAAGATAGAATAGAATACTCTACCAGATTAATATCGTGCCTCGGAAAGCACGTTAAGCCGTTGGTCCCGGTTGCCATACGAATATCTAATGGCAGTCGTTAAGGGTTGTTGGAGCCCTCAAAAGTCTAACAATTGGTCTAACTGCAATGCTTCGATATCGCCTTCGGGTTGTGGAGGTCAGACGACAGTCGCTTCACGGAAAATATCGAAGTTTAGCCATATCAGCAGTTAGACTGGTAAAGCGGACCCCAGACTCCAATGCTGTAAAAGCTTCGGATGCGACTGGGATTAACGCTGAGATGATGATGATGACTCTACAAGATTAATATCAAAGAAAACACTTGAATTAATATCAAAGAAAAAAAACTTGCATAAATCTATACTAATAAAACAAAGCTGAAGAGTTTGTTTGTTTAAACGCGCTAATCTCACGAACTACTAGTCCGATTTGAAAAAATATTTTGCATTGGAAAGCCCATTACTCCAGGAAGGTTTTAGGCTATATATCTATGGACACATTGCCCGTAGGACCGATGCCCGATGGGGCCGACGGGTTCTCGAGTGGCGACCACGCACCGGAAGACGTACCGTGGGTAGGCCCCCGACAAGGTGGACCGAGGACCGGGTGAAGGTCGCGGGAAACCGCTGGATGCGGGAGGCGCAGGACCGGTCGTCGTGGAGAACCTTGGGGGAGGCCTATGTCCAGCAGTGGACGTCTTTCGGCTGAAATGATGATGATGATGGTGATCTATATATCACGCTGCGACCAATAGGAGCAGAGCATAACAAAAATTGAAAACGTATGCCGTATATTTTGGGGTTAAAATAAAATGATCAAATAACTAACTCCACGCGAACGGAGTCGCGGGCGGCCGCTAATCTATACTAATACATAAAGCTGAAGAGTTTGTGTGTTTGTTTGTTTGTTTGTGCGCGCTAATCTCGGGAACTACTGGTCCGATTTGAAAAATTCTTTTTGCGTTGGATAGCCCATTAATCCAAGAAGGCTTTAGGCTATATAACATCACACTGCGGCCAATAGGAGCGGGGCATAACTAACTCCACGCGAACGAAGTCGCTGGCGACCGCTAGTAATAAATAATTATAGTGAGAATCAGACTTAAAAAAAAAAATCGTGTAACTTGCTTGTACTCCTATTTTTATTTAATTTTTTTTTCAGATCTCCAGATGATGGCGCTGCAGCAGAATTAGGACCCACAGCGGAAGAAGTAGAGGCGGCCAAAGAGAACTGGGTAAATGGACTCAAGAAACTACAAAAGCCTCTAATACCCGGGAAAATAGTGTGAGTAAAGTCACCATTTGTGTTCAAACTGTATTTATTGTTTCATATTAAAGTTATTTTAAGTTTAACAAATATGAACTTTATTTTAACTGTATTTAAGTGGATTTCTGAAGTGATGACTTTCGGAACTGAGACGTCGCTGACAACGGGCCTTTAAGAAAGCTCAAGGTCTATTAAAGGGCAATGGAGAGGGCTATGCTTGAGGTTTCACTGCCTGAGCAAATCAGAAATAAGGAGATTCGCGGAAGAACGAGAGTAACTGACATAGCCCGAAAAATTGTAACACTTAGTTGGCAATGGGCCGGGCACATTGCCCGTAGGACCGATGTCCGATGGGGCCGACAGGTTCTCGAGTGACGACCATGTATCGGAAGACGCAGCGTAGGCAGGCCCCCGACAAGGTGGACCGACGACCTGGTGAAGGTCGCGGGAAACCGGATGCGGGAGGCGCAGGACCGGTCGTCGTGGAGAACCTTGGGGGAGAACTATGTCCAGCAGTGGACGTCTTTTGGCTGCAATGATGATCATGAAGTTGATTTCAGAGTGACTGCAAATGTATAGTTTGAAAATGAGGTCAGATCAGCCTCGATAAGTAAAAACCAATAGGGTAGTTGACTAAAAAAAAAACTAATTAGTCCATCAGTCAGATTTCCAAAAAATACTAGACACGTATTTTTTCTTTTTTCATATAAATAATAAATAAAGACGACACATTGCGTTGAAAACTCGTGTGACGTCACTGCACGCTACACTTTTTAGCGAGCAGTGACGTCACCAGCCACCACTCCTGATCTTTCATACCTTTTATATTTGTCAATTTTTATTGATTTGATAAAACAAAATATACGTATCCAATATTTTTCTATAATCTGAACAATGGACTAAATAGAATCATTTTTTTAAACCCACGAAACATCCTTATTGTGGTACTAACTGTTAAAACTGAAATCATTATTATGTTAACAAAAGCCTATAGCACAGGCGTAGAGTAGCCAGCCTTTCGGTGTTCTATAGAATGTATTTTGGGGAGTGTGCGAGGGGATTGCATGATTTAATTCCCCCATCTCCGTTCCACCATCGGACGACCCGTCGTACGGCGAGTTTCCACTCTTACGTTGTTAAAACCACTACCATCCGGACGAAGCGTTTCGCCTCCTCCTTTATACCGCGTACATCGAGGGACTGGAACAATTTGCCAGTGGCGGTGTTTCCGTCGGACTACAATTTGAGTGTCTTCAAGGCTAGAGTGAATAGGCTCTTAAACTAGTGCGCTTTACCATCAACGATTGCGTCACTGCTTACCATCAGGCGGGATTGCGGTCAAGCGCTAGTTTATAATTTATATATAAAAAAAAAAACCAAAATATTGTAACGGTGACGCAATCTATGCCATTATACAGAGTGGTGCTGACAATACGACAATAAATGAAAACACAGACCATGCTGGTTCATAGGAATAATCTTGAACCATAGAAAAAAACCTAACATCAAAAATAAAAAAAAAAATAAAATTTCAAACAAACTAAATCGCATAAAATTACGGACGGAATAGAACATCCTTTAAAATATTGGTTCAATGACCTCTGATCAGCGGGCGACAGCGTATTCATGTATCGACTTGCTTTTTCGCGCCATTATTACTAAAGCTTAGTACCGCTGGATGCGGCGGTCATCAACCTCTAAGCGCTTCCTTATCAACATGTACATCATGTAGAAAATGTGAAAAATGAAAAATAATTTCCTGTGACTAAACTAATTGATATATTTATAAAAAAAAATTATGGGTAGAGTGAGAATGTTTTGAGGTACACGATGTTTAATTTATTGTCGTATTGTCAGCACCACTCTGTATATACTATACATACACAGTATATGTATGTAATATGGTGTCGGGTCGGCCACGCTCATACGACTTCAATGCCTTTTCCCCGTCCAACAAAAGAAGTTTTCACTTGAACAATATATATTTTCTTTCAGTTTACCAGTAAAAGGTCGCAAGAATATTCTCATCACTTCAGCGCTTCCGTACGTAAACAATGTTCCACATTTGGGCAATATTATCGGATGTGTGCTGTCTGCCGATATTTTCGCCAGGTAAGGTCTCATAAATATTACTATAGTTATTTATGCCACTGTCAAGCAATGATAGCTATTGTAATATGAGTGATAGTTTGTGCACAATAGATCAGCACGAGTATTACAATAGCCGTTTGCGGCAGTGGCATACAAAACATTTTCAAAGACCTTGAAATAAGTGCAGATAAAAGTTAACAATGGCGCGAAAATAGCGCGGCGCGCGCAATGTTGTTTTGTTGTTATAATCCCACAAATGAAAGGTAAAGGCAATTCATCTATACAGCCTAATAACATGCGATGTTTAGTCGTGACAAAATACGCGCGCTTTTTGGCATAATCATATATTGATTTTTTGTAGCCATAGTAGCCATAAAAAAAATTAAAAAGTTTCATTGCAGTACGGTTTACCCGTGTGAAAAAAATTGTAACACGACTTAGCAGGAATGAGTACTATTGAGATATGACTTATGGTTATGTATTAAGAAAATTACCAATTGGTCGTAGAACATAGTTATTTATACCATTGTCAAGCAATGATAGCTATTGTAATATGAGTGATAGTTTGTGCCACGAAACGAAGCTGAGTGGCATAATAGATCCCGAGTTTGTGCCACGAAGCTATATGGCACAATAGATCAGCACGAGTATTACAATAGCTATTTGCGACTGTGGTATACAAAATTTTTTCTACGACCTTGAAATAAATGCAGATAAAAGTTAACAATGACGCGAAAATAGCGCGGCGCGCGCAACGTTATTTTGTTGTTATAATCCTTCGAGCAACACAGGGAAGGGAGTAGCCTTACCGTCTGTTCTCCGTACAAATTTTTCTGGCATATTTTGCGGGGGGAGTCGAGCACACAAGTGCAGTTACTACTACATCTGCACACAAAAGCACGCTTGTCATGACGACACACAAACATGGAAAATAAAACAACACATCAACAAAGTCTGCACACCGTCATCTGTTTCTTTGTACAGATGAGACACTACCTACACATTGACACTTTTTTAATGACAGATTTTATTGCTTTTTTAGTGTAGGCCAAATGTCGATACAGCAATATCGATACATTACTAAATGAGGCGCAAGGAATAAAAGGTAAGGACTAGAAAGAACTGAAACATTAGACTAGTATTAAATTTCTTTATTAGCGAGACGAACGATAGAGTTAGTGGCTAATACCAAATTAAAACAGGATTTATTTACAGTCAATTACGGTACAACACCAATTACATGGTTGTACAAGTACTTTAAAATCAGATAGCCGGAAATGAGTGGAGCAAATTACACTTGTCCTCTTGGGATTCCAGGTTTGCTTATTATTGCAAAAAAATTCTACACATTCTTCAATTCAGGATTTTTAGGAAAGCTGTAAACAAATAGTTTTGGTTAGAAATTACATCATGAAAATTAAAATATTATCGCAATACTCATCAAAGATATCGGCAATCGGTAACCATTTAATTATTATGATACCTTAATAGACGCAGATTTTGTAGCAGTTTATCCTACACTTATAATTCTTATAATTTCCAATACACGGCTCCCAAAAATATCAAAATGTTTTAAACAAGTTTCTGTCAAATACATTTTTTTTATTAATCCAATTATAATCCTAGGTTATATTTTATACCGCTACTTTGAACTTTTAACATGATACATAATAACGATAAAATATTTCATATAAAAATATGATAACATTTTGTTAAGCCGTATATATCGCATTAAAATTATCGACACATTATTATGTGTATGAGGTAACATCACTACGTTGTCTAACGGCGGCGAGTAGTCGGATTTGTTGCTCAACTGATCCGAAATTTGTACCGAGAGAGCTAGAGCTTGCGTACTTGATGTTGATAAACAAATCCGACGATTACGATTGCACAAAATATCAGATTTTGGTGTTTAAATGATAATGAGTCACAATAATATGTAAAGATTTACTTACATGTGAAATGTAACACGATCTTTTTGTAAATTTGAAGTACCAGACCTCTTTTTACAGCAGAAAACAGAGCAATTCGTCATTTTGATGACAGCAGCGTTCACTCGCGCGACTCGACTCGGTCTAGTTTGAAGTCAAAGCGCAACTAGTTTTGTTACTTGGGGTAGCTCACTTGGGCTTGTACTTCGACAGAGGGGAAACGCTGCGTATGCCCACTCCCTTCCCTGTGTTGCTCGAAGTTATAATCCCACAAATGAAAGGCAAAGGCAATTCATCCATACAGCCTAATAACATGCGATGGTTAGTCGTCACGCAAATAAGCGCGCTTTGTGGCATAGTAATATGTTGATTTTTTGATGCCATAGCAATAAAAAAAGTTTGATTGTAGTACGGTTTACCCGTGTGGAAATGGTCATTGTGACACGACTTGGCAGGAATAAGTACTATTGAGAATATGACTTATGGTTTTGTATTAAGCAAATAACGAAATAGTAGTAGAAAAACGCATTTTCGTCTTTAATTTTTTCGAAATGATTGTTCCATGTAATTTTTTTCAGGTATTGTCGTTTATGTGACTACAATACACTGTACATATCTGGCACAGACGAATATGGAACAGCCACAGAAACTAAGGTACGATAATATTTTATCCTTTATCAGGTTAAGCTACGCTTGCCGAGGTTGGTTTGTGGATGGGTAACCATCTCTGTATAACAAGACCTCTCCCTGCTTCTAAAAGCACGTTAAGCCGTTGGTCCCTGCTGCTTTGCAGCCTTTTTCTGTAGCTCGCTGAGTGACTGAATTGGGTTATATCCTAAAAAATAATATAATGTCCATCAGATAGATTTATTTAAAATATTGAACACGTATTTTTTTATTTTTTTTCTTTCATTCAAATACTTAGGAAGATATATTGATTTGAAATGTCGCATGACGTCACGCTGTGGTACAAAATATACCACGGCGTGACGTAATTAGCCCCCACTCCGTAACTTTAATACTCTATATCTCTGTAGTTTTTGGTAATTTCGACAAAATAAAAATACGGGTCTTATTATTTTTTATTATCTATAAGACGGACTAATTATTTTTTTTATTTTCATACCTTGGATACATCCTTATTTATGGATGCTTTCATGTTTTTCAGGCGTTAGAAGAAGGTATATCTCCTCGGGAGATTTGCGACAAATACTTTGACATTCACAATAATGTGTACCGCTGGTTCAACATCGGTTTCGACTATTTCGGACGGACCAGCACTCCACAGCAGACTGAGTAAGTAATTACAACAACCCCTTTTTTACCAGTGGGTTATCTTTAGAAATGAGGAGATTCTCCTCATTTCTAAAGATAACCCAAAAGAAGATAAGCAAAAGAACGAGAGTAACTGACATAGTCCGAAGAATTGCAACACTTAAATGGCAGTGGTGTGGGCACATTGCACGTAGGACCGATGTCCGATGGGGCCGACGGGTTCTCGAGTGGCGACCACGCACCGGATGACGCAGGGTGGGTCCCGACAAGGTGGACCGACGACCTTGTGAAGGTTGCAGGAAAGGACCGGTCGTCGTGGAGATCCTTGGGGGAGGCCTATGTCCAGCAGTGGACCTCTTCGGGCTGAAATGATGATGATGATAAAAGCGCCTGACGGGGTTCGAAACTACGAGCTACAACTCGTATTTCTCGGTCGATACCACCAGGCTACCACTGGTCTCGTTATATATTGGTAGGATTTCATACAAATACAGTGTTATTTTGACAGCCCCCGTGGCGTAGCGGTAGCGAACGCGGCCGCTGCGCAAGGAGACGCGGGTTCGATCCCCTAGCAGTGCAAATATTTGTATGCATGAATATGAATATTTGCACTGGTCTGGTCGTGCCTCGGAAAGCACGTTAAGCCGTTGGTCCCGGTTGCCATACGAACAGCTAATGGCAGTCGTTACCGAGTTGTTGAGCCCTCAAAACTCCAACAATTTGTTTAACTGCAATGCTTCGATATCGCCTTCGGGTTGTGGAGGTCAGACGGTAGTCGCTTCACGGAAAATATGGAAGTTTAGCCAAAATCAGCAGTTAGACTGGTAAACCAAACTCCGGCCTCCAAAGCTGAAAAAGCTTGGGATGCGGCTGGGATTAACGCTGAGATGATGATGACAGTGTTATTTTGTCCACAGAATAGCACAGAGGATGTTCATGAAGCTGCGTGACAACGGGTTCGTGAGTTCACAGTCTGTCGACCAACTGCTTTGTACGAACTGTGACAGATTCTTAGCTGACAGGTGAGGTTTATTATAGTAGAAGATAGTTTTTCTCGCATTTTCTACTGTTTCTTCGCTGCTCCTATTGGATGCAGCGTGATGTTATATATATTTTTTAAAATTATTTATAAACCAGCGCTTGACCGCAATCCCGCCTGATGGTAAGCAGCGACGCGATCGTTGATGGTAAAACGGGCTAGTTTATTAAGAGCCTATTCACTCTAGCCTTGAAGACACTCAAATTGTAGTCCGACGGAAACACCGCCGCCGGTAAGTTGTTCCAGTCCCTTGATGTACGTGGTATAAAGTTGGAGGAGAAACGCTTCGTCCAGATCGTAGTAGTGTTAACAACGTAAGGGTGGAAACTCGCCGTACGACGGGTCGTCCGATGGTGGAACGGAGATGGGGGAATTAAATCATGCAATTCCCTCGCACACTCCCAAAAAGGCATCCTATAGAACACCGAAAGGCTGGCTACTCTACGCCTGTGCTCTAGGTTTTGGAGACCGAAGGAACACGTCTTTATAGCAATAAGCCTTCGTCGATAAATGGACTATTCAAAGCAAAAAGAATGTTTCAATTCGGACCAGTAGTTCCTGAGATTAGCGCGTTCAAACAAACATTATTTTTTCATTATGCGAAACCCGAAACACGTGTCCAGTATTTTTAAGTAAAGAATCTATGTACAAAATTTCAAAAAGACATCCTGATAAACCACCAAGTTATGAGCTTTCTATTCTACTTGTTTGTCCCAACAAAAATACGGTCAAAGGTCCGTACGGGCGGGCGAACGCGGCCGTTGACCTCTGGTGTCAACTGGGATCTATCGAAACGGCTCGGTAACGCTCGGTATGGTATAGATTAGGGTTGTAACGGAGCTTCGCCTCCGCTTCCGTTACTGCGGAAGTTCCGCAAGAAATCGTATCTTCGCTTCCGCCTCCGCACAATTTTTGCGGAGTTATAACGGAGGTTTATTTACGTATTTATAAAATAAATAACGCAAGCAATAGTCGCAAGCTGCGACGCTCGACAACCGTCTGACCGCGTTTGAGCGCGAAATGGTCAAGGATCAACTAGTGCGAGGCGGGAATGCGGCAATCACAATTTTTTTCTCCTTAATTTTCATTACAAGAAGGTAATATTTTTTTTGCCAAGTATACTACTATTAATGTACTTATTTAAAATAAAAAAATTGTTTTAATTAACCATAAATTTAATTTTTTTCTATATGTACTTCCACTTCCGCCTCCGTTAACCTCCGCATCCGCAGAGGTGAGACTCGTCGCCTTCGCATCCGCCTCCGCCTCCGCTAACAAGCCTCCGTTACAACCCTAGCTATAGATTACATCACTGCTATAACATTTTTGTTCTTTTTCAATTTTCACCTCTGTCGGTCAGTCCGATGGCTGCCTTTTTTTTAAAGTAATGTGATTCTGATCTCTCCAACAGATTCGTTGAAGGAACCTGTCCCTACCCTGGCTGCGGGTACGAGAGCGCGCGAGGCGACCAGTGCGACAAGTGTGGGAAACTTATCACAGCGACTGAGCTTATACAGCCCAAGTGTAAAGTTTGCGGACATACGCCCACCATCAAGCCCAGTGAACAGCTGTTCATAGAATTAGGACAGGTAAGATACGTAATATTTAATCTATTCAGGCGGTCAATCTGCTGATTGATAAATGCTCTTTGCTCTGAATATTTACTATTATTATATAATGTTATTTTTTGTATATGCGAAACCCGAACACGTGTCCAATATTTTTAAGTTAAGAATCTATGTATTGCTAAAAGATATCATGAAAAAACACACAATTATCGGCTTGTTTACAGTAACCATTTCCACACGGGTAAACCGTACTACAATGAAACTTTTTTTATGGCTATGGCATCAAAAGATCATCATATGATTATGCCAAAAAGCGAGCGTATTTGCGTCACGACTAAACATTGCATGTTATTAGGCTGTATGGATGAATTGCCTTTGCCTTTCATTTGTGAGATTATAACAACAAACATCGAGTTTTTTGGCGGGAAGCCAAGATGAGTGCCACGCTCGTTTTTCATTGGACTTTTAAATTATTTATAGTGTCGTTTACTAAATAAAAACGCGTGATTTATGTAGTAAAAAGTGCATTCAGTGAATAATTCATAAAGAACAGTGAAATATTGTAGCATAGTGGCCACATCATGGCTTTGAACCAAATCCTCCGTGTTCGGTCCGCGCGGCCGTCTTTTTCGACATGAATATTTCATTACGTGACATTGACTAAATGCACAAACCGTGCGAAGCCCTATGAGAAAGAAGAAGATTTTTATTTTACTTGACATTGGCACAAAGTCATAACTAGTGCCACACTACAAAAAAAAAAAAAAAAAACAAACAAACATCGCGCGTGCCGCGCTGTTTTCCCGCCATTGTTAACTTTCAGTTCAACATTGTTCGGTTTTTTGTATTTATTTATTTCAAGGTCGTAGAAAAAGTTTTGTATATTACTGTCACAAACCGCTATTGTAATACTCGTGCTGATCTATTGTGCACAAACTATCACTCGTATTACAATATCTATTATTGCTTGACAGTGCCATAAATAATTATTGGAATCGATTCAGTTGCTTATTCTGAACAAACTACATATTCAGGTTTCGCACAAACAAAAAATAACGTTGTTTATTTTACGTAGAGCACTTTTGAAGGATGGGGAAAGAGCATTGAATTCGCGTGGGCGTGACCGACCCGACACCGTTTCATGTTTTTTACTTTTTGTGTATATTTAATGATTTCTGTTTTGGTTTCGGTTGGTCAGTCCCATGGCTGCCTTTTTTACCATTTCATAGAGCGCTACATGGAGAGGAAGTTATGTCACACCTTCCACGTTCTCTCGTTCGCTGCTCTCGCTAAAATACTTTTTTTTTTCTAGTGTGGCACTAGTCATGGCTTTGTGCCAATTTCAAGTAAAAACCATCCGTGTAACAAATTATAGAAATTCTTTGAAAATTTTATTTAACAATAATGGCGGATATCGCCAATGACAGTTGAAAAAGACGGCCGCGTGAACCGTCTACGAGGGGGATTTGAGGCAAAGTCATGATGTGGCCACTATGCTGCGATATTTCAATGTTCTTTATGAATTATTCACTAAATGCACTTTTTACTACATAAATCACGTGTTTTTATTTAGTAAACGACACTTTAAATAATTTAAAAGTCCAATGATATATGAGCGTGACACTCATCTTAGCTTTCCCGCCAAAACTTCCTAAAAATACTTTGTTTTTTTTTTAATGGTTATAAACTAGTGCTTGACCGCAATCCCGCCTGATGGTAAGCAGTGATGCAATCGTTGATGGTAAAGCGCGCCAGTTTATTAAGAGCCTATTCACTCAAAAAAACTGAGTGAAAAGGAAGGAAGTCGGCAGTCGAGCGATTCGATGCAAGGTTAAACCCAAGACCAACATGACCAACGATGCTGCGCCAGAGGGAGCTTGATCTGGAGACTCTCCACGACCAAACTCCCGATACAACAACATTTGGCGCATCGTACCCGGCACATATCGCAACACAACTGCTCAGACCCGTCCTCCGTACGGCTTCACCAGACATCATGCCGGAAATTAACACATGTATTTCTTCTACAGCTAGAACCTTCAATCCGTACCTGGATCAGCTCAACAGAGAAGCAGTGGTCTCCTCCAGCTCGCGCCGTGTCCCGCTCGTGGTTGAGGGAACCGCTCCGACCTCGCGCCGTCACCAGAGACCTCAAGTGGGGAGTCCCTGTGCCAATCGAGGGGTATACTAGTAAGGTTAGTGGTTGTTATTTCTCTAACTTTCCATTCCAATTCGTTAGAAGGAGTCTTAAATTACCAAGCAATCATCTAAACCTTACCTAATATAGAAAGAAATTATAGAAATAAAAAGTATACAGCGTTATTTTTTGTTTATCGAAACCTGAACACGTGTCTTGTATTTTATGTACAAAATTTCCAGGGTTCGAAAATATCCGATATTTATTATAAATATCAAAATATCGGATATTTATGATATATATCCGATATATATCCAAAATCGGATATATATCCGATATTTATATCCATTTACTGCCATTTTATTATCTTATTACTATCTATACGATTTCCACAGGTACATGACAGTTTATTATTATGAATTTATTAAAATATAAAAACAACATATTTTTAGTTTTTATTTAACAAAATAAACATAAAATCTTATAAGTAGTTCACAAAAATCAACTAAAAATCTTTCTCTGAGAAAACAAAGTCTATAAATATTAGGGAAACAAAATTAAAATATCTTAAAAATCCTAATATTTGTACTTAGTCGAGTTATAATCAAATAACAAATTAGTCTTTTTCTACTCAACTAGAACTGTCAAATCACCTGTTGACATTCCTAAAGGATTAACACTACACTTCACTTTTAAGGAGTAGGTATGTTTGCAGATGATAGAATTGAAAATTATTTTGGCTCTTTTACGTTGCAACATTATTATTGATTGCAGTACTTACCTACTTGGTAAATTCAAAGTATTACGGTCTGAAGACAGAAAAAACGACGAATATGCCAGCAGCGCGTCGGTAAAAGCACTTAAATGCAACATACCATAAATTTTTATATACAATATGTAAAGAAAACCCTGTCCGATCCGTGAAGGTATTGTTAGGTATCGATAACTGATTCTACTAATGGTTTCAAAGCCGCGCTAAACATAAAAAAAAAAAACCGGCCAAGTGCATGTCGGATGGAGGGGGGTTCCCACTTTGGAAGCGTCTGTCACGCAAACTAATTGGTTTAGAAAAACATATTTTAAATACCTCGATATCATTTTTGAAGACCTATCCATAGAATACCCCACCCCGCACGAATGTGTTTGATGAAGAAACATTTTCAGTTTCAGTTCTAAGTATGCGGTTCACAGAATACATCTACCTACCAAATTTCAAGAGTATAGCTCATACAGTTTCGGGAAAAAATGGCTGTGACATACGGACGGACAGACGGACAGACAGAAATGACGAATCTATAAGGGTTCCGTTTTTTGCCATTTGGCTACGAAACCCTAAAAAGGAAAAACCACACAGGTTGAGTGGACCCGTCCAGTTATACTCGCATTTGTAAGAAATCGTGCAGCTAAACTCAAAACCTAAGGAGTTCAACGATTCGACGTATATTCACGACTACGTTTTATTCATTACGCTTAAATTATACTAAAGCTCGTTTTACAGGTGTTCTACGTTTGGTTCGATGCGCCGATAGGATATTTGAGCATCACACAGAACGCGACCAAGGAGTTTGAGAAGTGGTGGAAACCAGATAAAGAGTATGATGTGAGTAGACTTTAACCTTACAAGTAACACACACTCGACAGCCTCAGTGGTGTAGCGGTAGCGAACGCAGCCGCTGCGCAAGGAGGCGCGGGTTCGATCCCCGCGGAGTGCAAATGTTTCGTTTGCTTGAATATGAATATTTGCACTGGTCGTGCCTCGGAAAGCACGTTAAGCCGTTGGTCCCGGTTGCCATACGAACATCTAGTGGCAGTCGTTACGGGTTGTTGGAGCTCTCAAAAGTCCAACAATTGGTCTAACTGCAATGCTTCGATGTTGCCTTCGGGTTGTGGAGGTCAGAAGGCAGTCGCTTCACGGAGAATATCGAAGCTTAGCCAAAATCAGCAGTTAGACTGGTAAAGCGGACCCCAGACTCCAAAGCTGAAAAAGAAACAAAAAGAAGAAGAGCAAAAAGAAGAGCTGAGAGGATGTTCATGAAGTAACACACAGTTATATTAAAAGTCGACTGAAGATTTTCATATCCTGGCAAACAGGTCTACCGTCCACCATTTTGTTTTTTTTACAAAATGGCGTCATAAGGGAAAAATAATTATCGCAGTAATGAATTTAGTTGTTCCGGGTCTGGTTGTTTGTCTATGTCAGTTTTAATGTTTGTAAATGCACCCACGATACAGGAGAAATGTTTACTATGGGCAAAAGTTTAAAAAAATAAATAATAAAGCAAGTACTTTGCAAATCTGCTGCTGAGAGCTGAGAGGATTAGCAAGCTGAAGTGGCAATGGGCTGGTCACATATGCCGCAGGGCCGACAACCGTTGGGGTAAACGAGTCCTCGAGTGGAGACCGCGTCTCGGGAAACGTAGCGTGGGACGCCCTTGGGCGAGATGGAACGACGACATCAAAAAGGTGGCTGGTAGTGGCTGGCGGAGAACTGCTCAGGATCGAGCTTGTTGGCGTGCCATGAAGGAGGCCTATGTCCAGCAGTGGACGAGTAAAGGCTGACGATGATGATGATTTGCAAATCGGTCCAGGTGTCTTAGAGTAATCGGTAAACATACATAAAAAAATGATTCCGGCTTCCGTCGAATTTACTACCTCCTCCTTTTTTTGAAGTCTGTTAAAAATGCAAAAAATGCGAATGACGACTGATTTCAAAACTAAGGTTTTTTTTAAATATCTATACTCTATATTACTAATATATAAAGCTGAAGAGTTTGTTTGTTTGAACGCGCTAATCTCAGAAACTACTGGCCCGATTTGAAGAATTCTTGTTTCGTTGGATAGCTCATTAATCTAGGAAGGCTTTAGGCTATATATCATCACGCTGCGACCAATAGGAGCGGAGCTTAACTAACTCTACGCGAACGAAGTCGCTGGCGGTCGCTAGTAAATTATATGGTAAGCAGTAATGCTATCTTGATGGTAAAGCCGACTGGTTTATTAAGAGCCTTTGAAGACACTTAAATTGTATTCCGACGAAAACACCGCCGCTGGCAAGTTGTTCCAGTCCCTCGATGTACGCGGTAATACAGTCCAAAAAATTAACTCTAGTTTCTGATCCCCAGGTGAAGCTGTACCAGTTCATGGCCAAGGACAACGTACCGTTCCATTCTGTCATGTTCCCGGCGACGCTGATCGGCATCAACGAAGGTCATGTGCTGGTCAGCCATCTGTTCGCGACAGGTAGATATAAACTTTTTTTATAAGTTATAAACTATCACTTGACCGCAATCCCGCCTGATGGTAAGCAGTGATGCGATCGTTGATAGTAAAGCGCGCTAGTTTATTAAGAGCCTATTCACTGTAGCCTTGAAGACACTCAAATTGTAGTGTGACGGAATAACCGCTGCTAGCAAATTGTTCCAGTCCCGAGATGTACGCGGAATAAAAGAGGAAGCGAAACGCTTCGTCCGGATCGTTGTGGTGTTAACAACGTAAGGGTGGAAACTCGCCATACGACGGGACGTCCGATGGTGGAACGGAGATGGGGGAATCGAATACTACTCTACGCCTGTGCTTCAGGCTTTGGAGACCGTTAGACCGGCCGGAGATATAAACTACACATTTTTAACTGAACAGACAGCTGTGCTGCTGGGGAGTTTATTCCGCCATTTCTTGTTCCCAGCGAAAGCACTTAGGAAGTGGCAGTAGGCGATTTGGGGGACAGACATTTATTAGACATTTTTTTGTTATTTCAACAATTATTGCTGTCATCACTATCTGAGCGATTGCATCCGCGGCTTTCGCGTTGAAGCCCATGGTCCGCTTTCCTACAATAGGGTATTTGACTAAAAAAAACTAACTACTCCATCAGTCAGATTTCCAAAAAGTACTAGACACGTATTTTTTCTTTTTTCATATAAACAAAAAATGAAGACGACAGTGCGTTGAAAACTCGTGTGACGTCACTGCACGCTACACTTTTTAGCGGCCAGTGACGTCACCAGCCACCACTCCTGATCTTTGATGCCTTTTATATTTGTCAATTTTTATTGATTTGATAAAACAAAATAAAGGTGTCTAGTATTTTTTGGAAATCTGACTGACGGACTAAGTAGTTTTTTTAGCCAAATACCCTATTACTCCCCCATTTCACACGATCTCTGGCATCCTGTGGTAAGAGACTGTTGGCACGCATGTCGCTCTTACAACGTCAAGCCAGCACTTTGGTCTAGCAACAATTATTACTGTATCATTAGGTATTCTTTTTTTTAAATTAATTATTGTGTTACATCTTCGAGCCGATGAACTGCCAATTTTATGTACGCCATTATTGTCGCATGCATTGACAGCCTCCGTGGCGTAGCGGTAGCGGACGCGGCCGCTGTGCAGGGTGGCGCGGGTTCGATCCCCGCACAGTGCAAGTATTTGTATGCATGAATATGAATATTTGCACTGGTCTGGTCGTGCCTCGGAAAGCACATTAAGCCGTTGGTCCCGGTTGCCATACGAACATCTAGTGGCAGTCGTTACGGGTTGTTGGAGCCCTCAAAAGTCCAACAATTGGTCTAACTGCAATGCTTCGATGTCGCCTTTGGGTTGTGGAGGTCAGACGGCAGTCGCTTCACGGAAAATGTCGAAGTTTAGCCATATCAGCAGTTGAACTGGTAAAGCGGACCCCAGACTCCAAAGCTGAAAAGGCTTCGGATGCGATTGGGATTAACGCTGGGATGATGATGATGATTATTGTCGCATGCATCCATACTAATCCATACTAATATTATAAATGCGAAAGTAACTCTGTCTGTCTGTCTGTCTGTCTGTCTGTCTGTTACGCTTTCCCGCTTAAACTTCTCAACCGATTTTCATGAAATTTGGCACAGACAATCTTTAGACCCCGAGAAAGAACATAGGCTACCTTTTATCCCGGAAAAATTTGATGTTCCCGAGGGAAACTTAAAAAGCGCGATATAACCGAACTCCACGCGGGCGATGCCGCGGGCGGAAAGCTAGTATTATAAATGCGAAAATAACTCTGTCTATCTGTTACGCTTTCCCGCTTAAAACTTTCAACCGATTTCGATGAAATTTGGCACAGACAATCTTTAGAGTCTGAGAAAGAACATAGGCTACCTTTTATCCCGGAAAAAAATTGATATTCCCGAGGGAAATCTAAAAAGCGCGATATAACCGAACTCCACGCGGGCGAAGCCGCGGGCGGAAAGCTAGTCAGGCCATAAATTGAATAGTTTAAATTATTTAGGTACAATGTTAAATATTTGTGATGTGGCAGTACTTTTTTAAATAAATATAAAAGAGTGGATTTTTTATTTTTTTATTATAAGCTAGTGCTTGACTGCAATCCCGCCTGATGGTAAGCAGTCATGCAATCGTTGATGGTAAAACGCACTAGCTTATTAAGCCTATTCACTCAAAAAAACTGAGTGAATAGGAAGGAAGACGGCAGTTGAGCGAGGTGATGCAATGTTTAACCCAACAACACGACCAACGATGCTGCGCCAGAGGATGATCTGGAGACGCTCCACGACCAAACTCCCGACACAACAACATTAGGCACATCGTACCCGGTACACATCGCAACACAACTGCTCAGACCCGTCCTTCGTACGGCTTCACCAGACATCATGCCGGAACACGACGAATCGCTTGGCGGCAAGACTTTGTCTGGTGGGTGGTAACTTATGCCGGCGGCTGATGTTGTTGCCTACCACCGAGAGCAGACTCCGACCAGACGGGTGTTGTGTTTGGCGGGTACTTGCCCAACGGTTGAACGGTTGGGAAGTTATATGTACACCACCCACCAGACAACAGAGTCTTGCCGGCAAGCGATTCGTCGTGTTCCGGCATGATGTCTGGGGAAGCCGTACGGAGGACGGGTCTGAGCAGTTGTGTAGCGATGTGTGCCGGGTACGATGCGCCAAATGTTGTTGTGTCGGGAGTTTGGTCGTAGAGTGTCTTTGGTTTGGAGTGGAGATCAATCTCCCTCTGGCGCAGCATCGTTGGTCGTGTTGTTGGGTTTAACATTGCATCACCTCGCTGAACTGCCGTCTTCCTTCCTATTCACTCAGTTTTTTTGAGTGAATAGGCTCTTGATAAACTGGTGCGCATTGCCATCAACGATTGCATCACTGCTTACCATCAGGCGGGATTGCAGTCAAGCACTGGTTTATAATTATTTAAAAAATATATGTATGCTAGTTGCTCCGTAAACTCTACTTGCGAGGTGCAGAATCTGAATGACGTTTGTATGACACGTTGTTCGCATGTAGCGGTAGATACCGCTACATCATCGTTTAAGTAGAAATAAGTTTCTTTATTCATGTTTCCTTTTCCAGAATACTTGAATTACGAAGATGGCAAGTTCTCAAAATCTCGAGGAGTTGGTGTATTCGGAAGTGATGCACAGGTAAGCTACTGACTTGTTTTAACTAAAATATTAAATACATTTGAATATTCATTTAACTGCTTTGATAACTGTTCATAAAGTTGCCTAAAGGTAACTGACAATGCGAGCCGTGTCCAGAATTACAGCTTTCTGAATCAAGCCCTTGATCCAGCTGCCTAACGAGAGCCTCCTGAGGTGTTGGTCGTGGCTCTGTTATATTTATTGTTAGCGCGCGGTAATTCCCCATAATCGGTTTTAGAGCGAGTGCTTAAAAGTATGCATTACTTGCGGGAATCCTCGAAAATGGGTTGGGTTATCAAGTATAGATAATCTGAGGGTTGCCATTCGTGTAAAAAACTAAGTAACTACCGATGACGTAATCATCATCTAGACTCCCCTACCCCCCATGTCATCCAAAATAAGCAGAACAAAGACCCCTCCGCCCCCCCAATAATGTTTACGTAATACTTGAACTACCCCTAATATAGACTTTAGTACGGCCAATATGAGTAACTTTGATTGGTTCGGGTAACATTGACAGTGGGACCATGAAATAATTCCGATTTCTTTTTCGTATGATACCAACACAATGTACAAATAGATACTTCTTGTAGCTTTGTATTTATAAACTAGCTCCGTAAAAGTTAAATATTTTTGTTTTTATTACACTGACGGACTCATAAACTGCATCAAAGTAATAGACGACTTTAAAATAAATATTTTAACCAAGAATGCAAACTTTCTATACTTGAAACCTCTAGATTGGTTCGTGAACTTTAAAACAGCGTAGGGCAGGGATGGCGAACCAGTGGCACGTAAGGAAATAATTTTGGCACCGCATAATATCCGTCTCCAAGCTGCCTTTCAAGGGTCTGGGACTGCAGGGACCCGAGAAATGTCACCAGAAATTTAAAATAACAATAGTACGCAAGTATAATAGGCTATTTGACAGTATGAACTTTTTTGTGATTATTTGCTTTAAATGCATAAAATGAGGGTTCTTTATGTCATTTACATGAGTTTTAATAAGAATAATTACAATTAATATATCCTAAAACACAAAAATATGTTTGACTTTTTGTATCTCGCTCCACATATTGTGAAACGATACGGAATGGCTAATGTCACGATGACGTCATACGCGCATCAGCAATTGTTGTTGTTCTGTGTTCTCAGGTGTTTTATCGATGTATTTGTACAACCCGGTACAGCACACCACTTGTAAACAATTTTATTAGATATACAACAACAAATAACAAATAAATACAAACACCACTGCGAAATCGAAAATTGTTTATATTTCCTTGTGACGTCACTTACCAGGCTTGACGCCATATTGCTGAATAAATCGTTTCAGCGGCTTATTTGAATTTTGAATTTTTATTTGCATGTTTCTTATGAAATACGTATTTAAAATTAAAAAAAAAATACTTTCGGTGAACTTCTTAACCGCAACCAAGTAATTCAAGATAGAAATTATAAATCTGTCAAATAGCCTATTTATTCCAGAAAATCAATAATCCAAAATTTGTTGGTTGGCACGCCATGGCCACATGAATTTTTAGTTGGGAACAGTGGCACGTAGATGCTTATAGGTTTGCCATCCCTGGCGTAGGGTCATAACTTTTTTTTTTTTGGGATGGGACATCATCAAATGACTTCTACTCTGGGCGGAGCGGAAGGGCGTGTTAGACTTGTACTGACTAAAACCCACCCGTGTTTCTTCGCTTGCCTGTGCGACGGTCAAGGCCACGGTTTCTAGTTTAACCAACCCGCAACCCTGACCCATAGGGTCATATCCTTAAGTTTAACTTTGTGTGCTGGAAAGGACCTTATGACACATTTGAAGAAAAAACAAAAATTTAAGGAAAATAAAACAAAATAAAAAAAATGGTTTTAACAATAGACACAAACTTTATGCAAGAGTTAAGGTTTATTACCTCCACGTGCCCTTATGGAATCTAATCGGTTCCGCATAGATTTTATTAGGGTTATAAAAAAGATTTTGCGGAATATTGTCCCATTCCTCTGAAAGTGCTGTTGTTAGAGCTGAATATGTAAAATATGTATATTTATAAGACAAAACTGGAAATCAATGGTTTTATTTTGTCAGTACCCATTTATAAGAAAAACATAAGCCAATGTTACCCAAATTAATTCAAAATACCCAAATTAATTAAAAATATAATTATTACTGCTTTTCTATTAATGGTTTGATGTGTGTCAAAGTTACCCATGTTTGACAGACTAGAAAATCAGGTTTTTTTTTAGAACAGATGAGTTTTTAGATAATTTCATTAATCTTCACGGATGAAAAGTGTTATGAGAGCAAAAAAAAATAAATAAATACATTCGTGTGATACCGTTATAATTTTAAAATAAAGGGTGTATCTGACACCGACGCACAAACGAGTACCATGGATCCAGTACATGATTCGGAACCCCCCAGTGGTGGAATTTTGCGTCTGCTTTTACCCGATAAAAAAAATATGAAGTTTTTTCACTTTAGACCGTTCATAATTGCTTTTATAACCCAATAAGATTTTAAAGTAAAACATAATTAATTCGTTAATTACACAAAAAAGCGCTATGTGAACAATACTAGAAAAACTATCCTATCAGCTGATTTAATGGAGTTCGCATCAGGGGTCAACGTCATACCTACAAACACGCGCGGCGGCACGCTTGCAACGATCAAAGCCCGAGCCGAGACTTTTTTACACACTGTGAATTCTGTAACCGCTCATTAACGACATAAATGACTATCATAATTTTGTTGGTAACCTTTTCGCGAAGTTTGCGTTACGATGTCAGATACACCCTGTATTCTGTAAAATACCGCTTTTATCTGTCAACGTTTGATGGTATCACTTCTGTCGGTCAGTTCTACGACTGTTTTTTTTTTTTTTTTTTACTAAGCATTATTTGTTCAGGACACCGGTATACCTTCAGACGTGTGGCGGTTCTACTTGGCCAGCATTCGACCTGAGACTTCAGATTCCAGTTTTAGTTGGGTTGAACTTGGCACCAGGTGAGACTTTTTATTTCCATATTACATTTTTTTCATTGGAAATTATCTTTCACACCACTTTTGCTCAATGGAATGTCTCTAGGTCGAGTGACAAGATTTAAATATACAACTTGTAACATAAAGGGTATATACATACCAAGGGCATGGCATCTTTAGATGATATCAAACGATATGGGAAGGGTTTCGACTCAAAATAAAATACTCAAAAAATTAGTACCAAATTTTCGGTTTCGTGTTTTTCTTAAAATCAAATCATAACAGACGTGGCAGCACACTACATAAGTACTCTACTACGTAACTACTCGTTACCCGTCACGTTACTTGCCAAAATCCTATAAATGTCTTCAATATCTCTGTGCGACTAGTATAATAGTAGCCTATCACAGGCGGTGTTTTTCCTCATAACTTCCTAACATAAAGAGATAAGATTAAAAAACCCTTCCAATATCGTTTGATATCATGTAAAGATGCCATGCCTTTGTTATGTATATACCCTTTATGTTACACGTTGTATAGAACACGTGATGACAGAAAATGTTAGTGATGAGGAGGATATTGAGAGGGAGCGCAGGGCGCTGTCGGTTCGTGGTAATATGCTGGCACATAGGTTCGCTAGGTGTACGGCACCTGTCAAAATTACGCTGTTCAAAGCGTATTGTCAGGCGTTTTACACCTGTGGCTTGTGGGCCAGCTTTACACAGAGGACCTATAGCGCCTTGCGTGTCCTTTATAACAACATTTTCAGGTCACTGTTCCGCCTCCCTCGATATTGTAGTGCATCCGGCATGTTTGCCGACGCGAGCGTTGACGGCTTTCACGCGTTGATGAGGAAGAAAGTGGCGTCGGTTGTAAGGCTGGTTCGGGGGAGTCGGAACGGTGCCCTTAAATGGATAGGAGAGAGAACTGACACTGTTCTTTTGAAGAGGTTCACTGAACTTCATGTTCGGGGGATTAGATAAGCCCATTTTGTAATACTTAGTTATGTGTGCCTCCGTGGCGTAGCGGTAGCGGACGCGGCCGCTGCGCAAGGTGGCGCGGGTTCGATCCCCGCACAGTGCAAGTATTTGTATGCATGAATATGAATATTTGCACTGGTCTGGTCGTGCCTCGGAAAGCACTTTAAGCCGTTGGTCCCGGTTGCCATACGAACATCTAGTGGCAGTCGTTACGGGTTGTTGGAGCCCTCAAAAGTCCAACAATTGGTCTAGCTGCGATGCTTCGATGTCGCCTTCGGGTTGTGGAGGTCAGACGGCAGTCGCTTTACGGAAAATGTCGAAGTTTAGCCATATCAGCAGTTGGACTGGTAAAAGCGGACCCCAGACTGCAAAGCTGAAAAGGCTTCGGATGCGACTGGGATTAACGCTGGGATGATGATGAGTACATTCAATTAATTATTTTTATTAAGTATGGACTTTTTTGTCAGAAAATAAACGATTTTTATTTTTATTATATTATTAAATGAGCAATGGCAAAAGAACACAGCACATCAAGCTACTATATGCTGTAATTTTTTTTTATTAGATTTTTACTTTATCTCTAAAGCATTAAAGCTCAAGGTTGTTTGGAAATCTATACTTATATACAATATGTTAAGAAAACCCTGTCCGACCCATAAGGATAATAAAGGTTAGGTAAACACTTGACCAAAGATAATATAAAATTTTACATAATCATTATAGTAACAATACTAATGAATTTTGAAATAATCCTTTTTTCCCGGGAATTAATTCTAATTTCCCCGAAATTTGGTAATTTTTAAAAAAGTGACAACACCGATATTATTATATGCGAATAGCGGCGCGACCACGTCACAGGTTCCGCGTGCCCTGCCCTCCGCCGCCCGCGGAAGGGGTTGCTAACCGCACATGTATTAAGTTACCTCTTTTTGCGAAATAATATTTATTTTTTTAGGGGGATTTTTTTTGAAGTTTAGCCCGTCTTTTTGGGCATTAGTAGAATCAGTTATCGATACCTAACAATACCTTCACGGATCGGACAGGGTTTTCTTTACATATTGTATAAAGCTACAGAGTTTGTTTGAACGCGCCAATCTCAACAACTACTGCCTACTGGTCCGATTTGGAAATTATGACCTAGAAGTGTAATAATGTATCTATAGAAATCGACACTTTTGGTGATGAAATAAAATGTTCAAATAACTATCTCCACGAGAACGAAGTCGCGGGAGGTCGCTAGTATTTGGTAGTTTCGGGTAACTTGACCAAAATATCATTAATTTCTCATCAGGAACAACTCAGAACTGCTGAACAACTTGGGTAACTTCTGTCATCGCTCGCTAAGCTTCTGCGGGAGCTCGTTCAGGGGACGTGTGCCTGATCTGGCGCTGACGCAGGCCGACTACGAGCTGATCGCGCTGGTCAACAGAGAGGTTATTGGTAAGTGATATTATGAATGATATTGTTGTCTTTCATCATCATCATTTCAGCCGAAAGACGTCCACTGCTGGACATAGGCCTCCCCCAAGGTTCTCCACGACGACCGTTCCTTTCCCGCGATCTTGATCGGGTCGTCGGTCCACCTTTTCGGGACCTACCCACACTGCGTCTTCCGGTACGTGGTCGCCACACGAGAACCCGTCGGCCCTATCGGACATCGGTCCTACGAGCAATGTGCCGACACCACTAACACTTTACAATTCTTCGGGCTATGTTGGTTACTCACGTTCTTCTGCGGATCTCCTCATTTCTGATTTGATCACGCAGTGAAACCCCAAACATAGCCCTCTCCATTGCCGTTTGAGTGACCTTTAGCTTTCTTATAATGCCTACTGTTAGCGACCAAGTCTCAGTTCCATATGTATTGCTGTCTTTGTCTAACAGATTTGGCCAAAAAGAGGCAGCCATATAGATGATGTTAGATACAGATAGTGGACTATACTGGTTATGTATGGAGTTGGCCATACTGGAGTCAAATGATAAACATTGGGACATCCAGATGATAGATGTGGCTTATACTTGTAAGTTGATGGTAGAAAATTAACCATGTTTGTGATGGATGGTAGTGATAGACAATCGCCCATACTGGAGGTAAATGATAGACATCGGGTTATCCTGATGAGAGATGAGGGCTATCCTGGTAAGGGATTTTAGACATTGGGCCATGTTTATGGTTAATGGTAGACAGTGAGTTATAGGTGATGAATGGTAGACAGTCGGCAAGACTATTTTTTTTTATTTATTTTTTTATTAGTTATAAACTAGTGCTTGACTGCAATCCCGCCTGATGGTAAACAGTGATGCAATCGTTGATGGTAAAGCGCACTAGCTTATTAAGCCTATTCACTCAAAAAAACTGAGTGAATAGGAAGGAAGACGGCAGTTGAGCGAGGTGATGCAATGTTTTACCCAACAACACGACTAACGATGCTGCGCCAGAGGATGATCTGGAGAGCCTTCACGACCAAACTCCCGACACAACAACATTAGGCACATCGTACCCGGCACACATCGCAACACAACTGCTCAGACCCGTCCTCCGTACGGCTTCACCAGACATCATGCCGGAACACGACGAATCGCTTGGCGGCAAGACTTTGTCTTGTGGGTGGTAACTTATGCCAGCGGCTGATGTTGTTGCCTACCACTGAGAACTAGAGGTAAATGATAGACATCGGGTCATCCTGTTTGCAGATGAGGGCTATCCTGGTAAGGGATTTTAGACATTGGGCCATGTTTATGGTTAATGGTAGACAGTGAGTTATAGGTGATGAATGGTAGACAGTCGGCCAAACTGGAGGTAAATGATAGACATCGGGTCATCCTGTTTGCAGATGAGGGCTATCCTGGTAAGGGATTTTAGACATTGGGCCATGTTTGTGGTTGATGATAGGCAGTGAGTTATAGGTGATGAATGGTAGACAGTCGGCCTTACTGGAGGTAAATGATAGACATCGGGTCATCCTGATGAGAGATGAGGGCTATCCTGGTAAGGGATTTTAGACATTGGGCCATGTTTGTGGTTGATGGTAGACAGTGAGTTATAGGTGATGAATGGTAGACAGTCGGCCAAACTGGAGGTAAATGATAGACATCGGGTCATCCTGTTTGCAGATGAGGGCTATCCTGGTAAGGGATTTTAGACATTGGGCCATGTTTGTGGTTGATGGTAGACAGTGAGTTATAGGTGATGAATGGTAGACAGTCGGCCTTACTGGAGGTAAATGATAGACATCGGGTCATCCTGATGAGCAGATGAGGGCTATCCTGGTAAGGGATTTTAGACATTGGGCCATGTTTGTGGTTGATGGTAGACAGTGAGTTATAGGTGATGAATGGTAGACAGTCGGCCAAACTGGAGGTAAATGATAGACATCGGGTCATCCTGTTTGCAGATGAGGGCTATCCTGGTAAGGGATTTTAGACATTGGGCCATGTTTGTGGTTGATGGTAGACAGTGAGTTATAGGTGATGAATGGTAGACAGTCGGCCAAACTGGAGGTAAATGATAGACATCGGGTCATCCTGTTTGCAGATGAGGGCTATCCTGGTAAGGGATTTTAGACATTGGGCCATGTTTGTGGTTGATGGTAGACAGTGAGTTATAGGTGATGAATGGTAGACAGTCGGCCAAACTGGAGGTAAATGATAGACATCGGGTCATCCTGTTTGCAGATGAGGGCTATCCTGGTAAGGGATTTTAGACATTGGGCCATGTTTGTGGTTGATGGTAGACAGTGAGTTATAGGTGATGAATGGTAGACAGTCGGCCATACTGGAGGTAAATGATAGACATCGGGACATCCTGATGACAGATGAGGGCTATCCTGATGAGGAATGGTAGACAGTGTGCTATGCTGGTAGTGGAGGGTGGGCGTTTTGGGGTACTGTCTTAAGTAATACTGACATTCAAAAAGTGCTGATTCTCAGCCTTATTTGAATAAATTACTTTTAATTTTGATGGTAGACACTGGACTATTTTGGTGTGGTAGACAGTGAGCTATCCTGGTGATGAATGATACACAGTGGGCCATACTGGAGATAAATAGTAAATAGGCTCTTAATAAACTAGTGCGCTATACCATCAACGATTGCATCACTGCTTACCATCAGATCGGATTGCGGTCAAGAACTGGTTTATAATTTATTAAAAAAAAATGGTAGGCAGTGGGCCAGCCTGGTTGTTGATGGTAGACAGCGGGTCATGTTGGTGATGGATGGTAGACAGTGGGTCATGCTGAAGATGGATGGAAGTATATACTCGTAATAAATTATTGGGAAACAGATTCACTCCTACCATAATTGTGACTGATATATATTATGGCTGATATAGGCAACTAGCGACCTCTGTTGTCGACGGGAGGTGATAGCATCAATGATCGAGTTTACGCATAATATTAGTAAGTGCTCACCTTTCGACACCAGAGGCGCTGTATTATGAATGAAACGGTTATTGTATTGAGCTTGAGAACTGTAGTACCGCCTTTGAACGCCAGGGGCGCTGCTTTTATGAATGAATCACGATTATTTGTCAATGAAAATTGTAGTTGACCGCCTCTCGGCACTAGAGGCGGTAAGGTAGACCACGTTTCGAATGTTCTAGAAACTCTCAGACCCGGAAGTTGAATTAAAATATCGGTCTCTTCCGCCCTCATGCTGTGGTTACGAGCCCTTTCTGCTTTCGAGACGCCGAGGGTGCGGGTGTGTTAGTGTTAGTCTCGTAAAATGTAACCGTGTTTTTAGATTGTAAGACTAAAGACTGCACCGTGGCTATACTTGCCCGAATCCAAGGATTGTATACTTTTAAACCTGTGGAAATACCGATAATAAATCTGGTAGTAGTATCCGCCTGTTTTTCATTACTATTCAGTATTTATTTTCATTTTATAATAAGGGAAGTCCGCTCTCTTCGACAATAATAATAATAATGCAACATAACATGGTGACCATATTACATAAGACTGGAACAAGGATCCAAACGTGGATGTAGTTAGCATCTTATTAATATTGTAAATGGCCTCTTTCCCGCAAAAAATTCTGAACGGATTTAGATGAAATTAGGCACACAGATGGCTTATAACCAGGGTCATAACTTATAGCATACAGATGGCTTATAACCAGGGTCATAACTTATAGCACACAGATGGCTTATAACCAGGGTCATTACTTATAGCATACATATGGCTTATAACCAGGGTCATAACTTATAGCACACAGATGGCTTATAACCAGGGTCATAACTTATAGCACACAGATGGCTTATAACCAGGGTCATAACTTATAGCAGACAGATGGCTTATGACCAGGGCCATAACTTATAGCATACAGGTGGCTTATAACCAGGGTCATAACTTATAGCACACAGATGGCTTATGACCAGGGTCATAACTTATAGCACACCGATGGTTAATAACCAGGGTCATAGCTTATAGCACACAGATGGCTTATAACCAGGGTCATAACTTATAGCACACAGATGGCTTATAACCAGGGTCTTAACTTATAAAACACAGATGGCTTATAACCAGGGTCATAGATAGCTGATAATATAGGACGATTTTTATCCAGATATTCCCACGTGATCAGAACTTACGTAACGTAGTTAGTAATCTTATATTTACTTTTATTCTCTCCCCAGCTTACGTCCAACACATGGAGAAGGGTCGTCTCCGCGAGGCCTTACGCCACGTCCTGTCGATCTCCCGTATCGGTAACCAGCACATGCAGTTCCAACAACCATGGGTGCTGCTCAAAGGATCTGATGATGACAAGTAAGTTGACACATAGTATGTGGAGGTGACTGACAATGACTGATTAAAAGGTGAAGGAAGACATCATGAGGAAACCTGGACTTTGAGTCTGAAATCGCCAACCCGCATTGAGCAAGCGTGGTGATTACGCTCAATCCTTCTCTGTATGAGAGGAGAACTGTGGTCAGCAGTGCGGCGATATAAAGCTTGATGATGATGATGTGGAGGTATGATGAACAGGGTGTAAAGTTCATCTTCCATAGTAAAGGGAGGATCCTCGGACGCGTTGATGCGTCTTGTGCCTATACAAAGTGGTGCTGACAATACGACAATAAATTAAACATCGTGTACCTCAACACATTCTCAGTCCACCCATAAAAATATTATATAAACATATCTATTAGATTAGTCACAGGAAATTATTTTTCATTTTTCACATTTTCTACATGATGTACATGTTGATAAGGAAGCGCTTACAGGTTGATGATCGCCCCATCCAGCGGTACTAAACTTTAATAATAATGGCGCGAAAATGCACGTCGATACAGGAACGCGCTGTCGCCCGCTGATCGGAGGTCATTGAACCAATATTTTAAAGGATGTTCTAATCCGTTTGCAATTTTATGCGATTTAGTTTGTTTGAAATTTTCATTTTTTTTATTTTGATGCTAGGTTTTTTTTATATGGCTCAGGATTATTCCTATGAACCAGCATGGTCTGTGTTTTCATTTATTGTCGTATTGTCAGCACCACTCTGTATATTGTGTGATGTTGTAAGTATAACTCGCGCGAGTTTACTGTGCACGTTGCTCTGTGACGTCATTCGGAGGGTACCGTTTGTAAAAAACGGGAATAGGGATGTTTCCTGGGTAAAAAAAAAATATTCTATTTAGTCCGTCATTCAGATTAAGTATAGAAAAATATTGGATATGTATAGTTTGTTTTATCAAACCAATAAAACTTTACAAATTTAAAAGGCATCAAAGATCAGGAGTGGGATCTGGTGACGTCACTGGCCGCTAAAAAGTGTAGCGTGCAGTGACGTCACACGAGTTTTCAACGCGTTGTGTCGTTTTAATTTTTTGTTTATATGAAAAAAGAAAAAATACGTGTCATGTAAACAAAAAATGAAGACGAAAGTGCGTTGAAAACTCGTGTGACGTCACTGCACGCTACACTTTTTAGCGAGCAGTGACGTCACCAGCCACCACTCCTGAAGTCCTGATCTTTGATGCCTTTTATATTTATCAATTTTTATTGATTTGATAAATCAAAATATACGTATCGAATATTTTTCTATAATCTGAACGATGGACTAAATATAATCATTTTTTTTTACTCAGGAAACATCTCTATTGTAACAAAGATGCTATCGCTACTCAGCACTTACGACGAATGCGGGGCGTTGCGCGGGGAAGCGGGAGAGGGGTCGCATTCCAACGAGGTGAACAGTTAACTCGCGCGAGTAGTATAATATGCAGTTGCGTGAAAAACTCTGCTTGCGCGATGTAGAGTTTTGCGTGACGACAGTGTGACATGTATTTAGTTTGCATGTGACAATTTAAATGTCGCCACATGGCTAATCTTGAGGCAGTGGCCTAGTGGTTTCGTCCGCCACTTCAAGTTGTAGGTCGTAGGTTGGAACCCCATCAGGTGCTTTACTTTGTGTAAACATTTCATTACCATTGCTCTCAAAATGGTGAAGGAAAATATCGTTAGGAAATCGACATGTCCTAGAGTCAAAACTTCGAAGATACGTGACATCTACCAATCCGCAAGTGGAAATGGGCCATATTCTACCACGCTGGTCTAGTGGCCAGCGTGGTAGATTATGGCCCACTTCCTCTCACTGAGAGGAGGCCTGGGTTCCAAGAGTGGGAACATTATAGGCTGATTATGTTATGTTTTATACATAAATTATATAAATTACAAATTAGCGCTTTACTGCAATCTCGCCTGATGGTAAGCAGTGATGCAATCGTTGATGGTAAAGCGCGCCAGTTTATTAAGCCTACTCACTCAAAAGAACTGAGTAAATAGGAAGGAAGACGGCAGTTGAGCGCGGTGATGCAATGTTAAACCCAACAACACGACCAACGATGCTGCGCCAGAGGGATATTGATCTGGAGGCCCTCCACAACCAAACTCCCGACACAACAACATTTCGCGCATCGTACCCGGCACGTACATCGCAACACAACTGCTCAGACCCGTCCTCCGTACGGCTTCACCAGACATCATGCCGGAACACGACGAATCGCTTGGCGGCAAGACTTTGTCTGATGGGTGGTAACTTACGCCGGCGGCGATAATAATTTAGATGTCGCCACATGGCTAACATCTAAATTATGATGAAGTCGAGTAGTTATAGTGATCAAGCAAATGATAGTGTGTGAAATAAAATACGTTTTTCTACGACCATTTGATAATTTGCTTAATACATAACCATAAGTCATATCGCAATAGTACTCATTCCTGCCAAGTCGTGTTACAATGACTATTTCCCACCGGTAAACCGTACTACAATGAAACTTTAGAATTTTTTTTATGGCTATGGCATCAAAAATCAACATATGATTATGCCAAAAAGCTGGCGTATTTGCGTCACGACTAAACATCGCATGTTATTAGGCTGTATGGATAAATTACCTTTGCCTTTAATTTGTGGGATTACAACAACATTGCGCGCGCTGCGCTATTTTCGCGCCATTGTTAACTTTTATCTACATTTATTTCAAGGTCGTAGTAAAAGTTTTGTATGCCACTGTCGCAACCAGCTATTGTAAAACTCGTGCTGTAGATCAGCACGAGTTTTGTGCAATGTAATGTGCACAAACTATCACTCATATTACAATAGGTATCATTGCTTGACAGTTCCATAAATAACTATTATGTTGATGAACAACTTGGATGAGAATACGCGTCACATTCACTTATAACTTTCAAAGGTCTACTCTCAAATTCACGGAATTCGTAGTTTCTATCGAAGTCACAGGCGTTTCCTTCTCTACTTCACCGACGAACTTAATTCATAGTCCATGTCATTCATCAAGTCAGATTTTTCGGTCGAATCATCCCCCACTATTTTGTCTTACAAACTACACAATCACATCTACATGAAACATTAGGTAAATTCCGTCTATAAAGTCGTGAAAATAAATGAGGGCGCTGCGGTCTTGCATCCCTGTTGACTTGTCTGAAATCATTTTGATACTAGCACATTATTTTGTACTAAACTCTGTTTTTTAATCTCGTAGACTAAATTGACACATGCAAATGTCAAATTTACATTATTAATTTTGTATTATTACATTTTTAATAAGTACCTACACATTATTTCAGGATAACTTAATGTAAAAAAAGATACTTGATTTTATGAACGCTAAGTTTCGGCACTATTGCACCTAATTGCAATAAACTGCCAACACTCGTAATGTCAGTTTAGTCTACGAGATTAAAAAACAGAGTATAGAAGCAAAACTGGTTTTAATGAAGACACTAATTTATGGTCTCTAGCGTTTAATTAAAATTAGTAAAACAAAACATACTTATTATTATATTTTTTAACTTGTTTTTACCAATGAAAAGTATTCCAAAACATAATAATTGCCTTCATCATCTGCTTCCAAATTCTTCGTAAAAAAGTATTTTCTTTGTCAGCTGCGTCACTAACAACGTCTCCGCTACTGCTGTCATCAGCCTGCTATCTTCACTTAAGCGAATAACTAACTCATATATATCTTGATAAAGGGTTTACTCTCACATTTTACTGAAAGATTAAAAATAATAATATGTAATTTCTATCAGAAGATGGATAGCACTAATTTTCAATTCCGAACACGGTATAATTAATTTTTAAAATCAGCGGTAAATTAAATCATCTAAATTATCAAAACTGCTACACTATGGTCTACTTATATTTCCAATCTAAC